>OX579653.1:13305688-13801370 GCA_951230895.1 Carpatolechia fugitivella | reverse complement strand
AATGTTGCCACTTACGGTCAATGTTGCCATTTATTTCTACAAGAATTGTAACTTGTAGCTTCGTGAAACGGGGCCCAGATAGTCGGATGATAATATCCAAATTTCCAAAGTTATTATATTATAATGGCAGAGGAAGGGAATGGATGAGAAGTGCACAGGATTGTGAAAAATGGCGTAATAAAGAAGAGGCTGGCAGTGGGTGGATGTGGGCTATCTCTATCTAGAGATATTTTTGAGTTCATTAGTTTCTACAATAAAGTGATTCAGCCAGCAATGTCCTAAACAAACTGGAAACATCCTCATATAGTTTTTAGCATATGAGATTTGAACCCAGAACCTCCATAGTGAAAACCGAACAGTCTGCCGTTCGACCACGGAAGCTGTTACAATTGTGGACCTTACATACAACCCACATTGATGATGATTGGCTAGCTTTGACGTCCTTCGAATAAAGATGTTTTTATCTTATCAGGTGACTTATTAAGTGTAAGTATAAAAAAGTTATACCTTTGCAAATACGCGTTCTTGTATTCCTGTATCATGTCTCGGTAGTTGGTCTCGCATTCCGGCTCGGCTAACAGCAGCACGTCTAGCAAACCGCTACGTTGGAGACCCTGAAATTATCAAAATGTCACATTATACCTATGGACTGCGCAAAGCGAGAAAAATGTATATAGGATATTTAACTGTTCCTGAATTTACCATATGTTATTCAAAATAAAAAATCAAAATCAACGGCCCGTTACAGTCCACTGCTGGACTATGAGCCTCCTCCACTCAAGTGTTTGGTTTTGCCATAATCTCCACGCTTGGCAGGCGGGTTGGAGATCGCAGATTAAAAGGTTACTGTATCAGAGAGCGCTGCTGCCCGTTCCCTGTTCAATGTGTAGTCCCTAAGTCGCCTCTTACGACACCCACGGGAAGAGTAGGGGTTGGTGACAAATGTATTCTACTCTGCCGTTACCACACGGCCATATGTTATTAATTAATATAAAATGCAGATTAGTAACAGACGATTCGAGAAGGAAAGTCGGAATCAGTTGAAAATTATTTTATTGCAGTGACTTTCCAAATCTCTTTCTAATACGACTTTCTGTATTGAGAATGCATTACGCTACTGTCTGTAACGTCACTGGCCATCATTTGCCTCTGCTATCTAATCTTGATTTTCAAACCTTTATAAATTAGTAAATTTTATAGACAGGGCAGCGAAGGTCGCTGGTGGTGGCTGGATGAGGAAAGCGGGTGATCGTGCGCTTTGGCGTGCCCTTGGGGAGGCAGCAGTCCAGCAGTGGACTGCAATATGCTGATTGATTGATTGAAAGACAGGGCAAAAATATAAAAAAAGGAAATTCTTGATTACATATTTGTGGCCGAAACTACCCAGTAAGTAATCAATGATACTTATGTTGGGAATGACTCGCAACTTCCCTTTTGGATAACTTAAGATTAAGAAACAAAAGGACAGAAACCAAAATGTTTGACCTCTGGGCTTCAATATGAACATAAAAATATTATTATAATATTGACTGTTTTGAGTTGTCTGTAATAAGGATATCACATAAATGTTGGAATTTTAGTATCGAAGTTTTTATTAATTTCGTCAGAATGTATTTGGCAACACTAGTTTTGGCCTTATCAATCGATTGAAAGTCTTACAAAACATTATTATTTTACATTTATTTTGATACTCCCATTAAGGCGGCTAAATCCATATATTATTTCAAAATGTTTCGTGTTTTTTTTTTGCTGTGGCTGTTCAAGGCTAAGCCGATTTTGGTTGCTCCCCTTTTAATATTAAAATCTTTTTTCCCGTTATATAACAGGAACCCTTGCCTACCTGAAGTAAGTATAGGGTGTTGTTCAACAGGAATATTGCCTTCAAAGCGTCTGGGTACTGTTCACTCTTGTTCCTGAGCGCCAAATTCAGCTGAGCTAGCACTTTACCTGAAAAACAAAAATAAACATCAAAAACATACTAAAGACCAAAATAGACAGCTGATATATGGAATGTATATCAGCTGTCTGATACCCATAGTACAAGCTCTGTTTAGTTAGGGATCAGATGGCCGTATGTGAAAATGTCCTTACATGTTACTATTTAGGTTAGGAAATAAAATAAGGTGTGAATGGATTATACGTCTGTCTCACTTACGCATGTAGATGGCGAGTATAGCTGCATCCTTGTCTTGCACGCCGAGAAGTTGCGTCACTGCGCGGTTGTACGCGGGCTCATTCGCTAAAGCGGGACCTGGAAGAAACAAGATTTTAATTTAAAGTATCTCATAACAATTAAACTATATTTTTAGTGGAACCTTGCAATAAAAAAATTAAGCACCAGCAACCATCCGATGTTCTAAAGGCATACCTTATGTTGACCGGTTTTCAATACGACCGGATTCGATTCCTGAACTATGTACGAGTTTATTTTAACATCTATTCAACCGCACATTTGTCGCGTCAGCAGTTTGCATATTTCTACAAAACAGTGCACGTTCGAACGCTCATATCATTTTATCATTAGCAATCAAACAATAAATATAACAGTTTATTTTGGCGTTTACTTCAATTATCTTCAATTATAAAAAGAGTACGTGTAAGCAGCTCGTACAACATCTATGAATGCAGTTTATTTTGTCACTAAAATCGATGACATGGTTTCTTGGAACAGATTTTTCTATGTTTTGTATTTCCAAAGTTACCCATACTGATCCATCTAAATGGGCCACCCTGTATAAACTCGCCTATAGTATGCACAAATATTATTTTTTAAAAAGTATTGATGTCATTTTGGTAACGTACTTTCGATATCAGTTTAAAGTTTTTTTATATCTGTAATAGTTAGTGAATAATCACACACTTCGCGATTACACCCTGTATAACACTCGCCTATAGTGTGCACGTGCGCAGCGAGCGCGTGGCAGTGCGCGAGCGCGGCTGTTGCCAGTTCGTGCACCGTGCCGTCCACTGCGCCGGGGGCCGAGTCGCTTCTGACGCCCTCTATCCACTCTTCCAAAGAACGGATGCACTGTAAATGAAGATATTGTAACGCTAAAGATTGATAGAATGATAAAGAGAGAGATATAAATTTAAATCAGCGTCTTGTTTTTTATCGTGTGGATTAGTATTGTAAAGTCGACAACCGATCTTGCAATCACAAACCTTAGTGTCAGTGTTATAGAGTCGCAATAGGCCAACTTATCGTCATCATTATCTGTTGGACGTAGGTCTCTCAAGGCGTGCCATTTAGCCCGATCTTCGGTTGCACGCATGCAGGCCATTGACTGACATCAAATCAAATCAAATCGACGGCTAACATCACTTCAGATAATATTACTACGATTCACGTTCAGCACGCGGCTAGTATCACTATACTCACGCCCAGCACGCGGCTAGTATCACTATACTCACGCCCAGCACGCATCACTATACTCACGCCTAGCACACGTCTAGTCTCTCTATACTCACGCCCAGCACGCGACTAGTATCACTATACTCACGCTCAGCTGCGCGTTGTGCAGTATGTTGTTGTAGGGCGCGGGCGAGGCGGGCTGCAGCGCGCGCTCTATGTCGGTCTGCACGCGCTGCAGGCGGGTCAGCAGCGCCCAGCACGCGGCTAGTATCACTATACTCACGCCCAGCACGCATCACTATACTCACGCCTAGCACACGTCTAGTCTCTCTATACTCACGCCCAGCACGCGACTAGTATCACTATACTCACGCTCAGCTGCGCGTTGTGCAGTATGTTGTTGTAGGGCGCGGGCGAGGCGGGCTGCAGCGCGCGCTCTATGTCGGTCTGCACGCGCTGCAGGCGGGTCAGCAGCGCCCAGCACGCGGCTAGTATCACTATACTCACGCCCAGCACGCATCACTATACTCACGCCTAGCACACGTCTAGTCTCTCTATACTCACGCCCAGCACGCGACTAGTATCACTATACTCACGCTCAGCTGCGCGTTGTGCAGTATGTTGTGCAGCATTACTGCAGTTTTTTTAATAACCTTTTTGGTACGGTTCTTTTTTCTTTTGGCCGGTTTTTATGTCACATTTTCAAATTTAAAATTTTGTTAGTTTGACCTTTTTCTAAAATGTTTATTGTTCTACGAAGTGTCATATTGATAGGAGCTATTTTTTTCTTGGATCGATCTCCAAAACGTGAGTCGCTTTGTTAGAAAATTTTCAATCGGATTTTGCCCGGGATCATTCCCGTATGGTGCGATAAGCCTTGAACAGGCTCCTACTTTAACCTACTTTTACGTTGGCCGGGTAAGTCTTGTGCTGTCTTCTTCCTGGTTTTTATCGACGTACTTTTCTCTTTCCTTGTCTTGGTCGGATGGCGATTATTTCCTTGTACATCTTTACAGTGTATTTCCGGTCTCTGCGGCACACACACGAGGGTCCCTCCGTGCCTCTCTCGTTCACACGCCGTGGTTCCGGACCCCTGAGGCCACCGGGCGTTGGACGTGCCTGGACCCCTGCGTTGTGCGCGCCCGCGCCCGTGCCAGCTGAGTGCCGCAGACCCGCGCTCCGGCGTTCCCCCTGGGATACTGCCCGTCATTTTTTAGCCGTTTTTTTGTATCTGTTTTGTATTTTTGTATGCGGATTTTGCCAAATTGTCTAAATTCTTTTTCCAAATTCTAAAAAGGCCTTTTAGGTTTCTCTGGCCCTCCTTTTTTTGGTTCCCGTTTGGCTATACTCTCCGGGGTACTCCGCGGTTTTGGTACACCTTCTTGCATCGATACACCACAACACAACACTAGTTCAGCGACACGATATCGACGGAGTCCCCTCTGGACTTGACTCTCGGCTCATGCTTGGCAATTTCTAGGCCTTTTTAAATTTATATTATACCGTTCGGACAAATTTAACTAACTCTTTCTCTGTTCTCCTAAATTTCACGTTTCGCCTGTGGTCGTCGACCACAGGTTAGCTAGCTTTTCTTTTTTAACGCTACAAATGGCGCCCGTAACATAAATTAAATTAAATTCTTTTCGTTTTGGTTGGAGAAGGGTGACCGATTTCCGGTCTTCCTCTAATTTATTTTCCCCCTTTTATTATTAATTTATTTATTTTATATTAATATTAATTTTTTATTAATTTATTTTTTCCAAAGTAGATTAAATGATGGATCCTACATTTGAAGATCCCATTACTGGGACGCCGCAATCGCGTACGTCCAATCCCTTTCTGACCCCTTACCCGCGTGTTGAAGCTGCGTCTTCTCCCCACGCATCCCACCAAGCCTCGGATTCTTTCCCTTCCGTCCATAACCCCAGCACACCTGCTCGCGCGTGGTCTTACCCGCCAGGCAAGACGGAGTCTCTCTCTAAATGGAACATCACGTTCTCAGGAGATACCTGTGTTCGGGAATTTTTCTCCCGCGTCCAAGAGGAGGGTGTCGCTCGTGGAGTCAGTCCTTCGTACGTAGTACTTCGGTTCCATGAATTACTTGATGGAAGCGCGCTTAAGTATTTTCGTGCGATACGTAGACCGAATCTCACTTTCCGTGATCTGAGAGGAGCCTTTTTGAGGACCTTTGATGTCGCCGACTACGATTTCAAGGTTGAACGCCAGCTCAGGGCTCTTAAGCAGAGGTGCGATCAATCGGTCGTTGATTACGTTATCCAGTTACGTGATTTGAACGCAAAACTCCGTTCCCCAATCAACGAGGAGGATTTTCTTACGATTGTCAAGTACGGTTTGCACGTTCGTTACCACCCATGCCTTGCTACCAACATCATCAAGGACGTGGACTCGCTTCTTGAGGTTGCTAAAAACTTCGAAACCTACCAGGAATCTGTAGCGGCTCCGATCTGTGTTGCTCCTGTGAACGTAGCTCCTCCTAACGCTACCACCCCGCCGGTTTGTTTTAAGTGTAATCTTTCAGGCCACGACTATAGAGGTTGTCCTAACGTCCCCGGCCTAATTTGCTTCAAGTGTAAACTTGAGGGTCATATGACGCGTGATTGTCCACGCTGTAACCCTGGTCGCTCCCAAAAAGAACTAAACTGTAGGGTCGGCAAAGATATCCCAGCTGTGTCGCCCCTTGTTCTTGATAAATCTACTGACAACCGTCTGTTTATTGAAATCTTTGTTGCTGGAACAACCGTCAAGGCTTTACTTGATTCCGGTGCTCAGACGTCTCTTATCGACTCAGCGTTATTGAAGAGTTTGGGCCTTGATTATTGCAGATCGATCCGGCCTCCTGTGGTTTCTGCAGACAATTCTCCCATTCGGATACTTGGCGGAGTTGATGTCCCGATTTTATTTGATGGGAAATCTGTTGCTCATCCATGTCTTGTTGGTACTGGTCTCCCTACTCAATTTATTCTTGGTATCGAGTTTTGGAACGCTTTCGGGTTAACTTCAATTATTAGCCGGAGGTTTAAAGGTAAGCGGTCCGGGAAGCTCTTCCTTCCTGGTTCTGGTGTGGGCCACAAACCATCTTCTAGGAATCTAGCCGAGGTCAGGTATATCCACCCTCGTGCTGTTCTCACAGATGACCAGGAACGTCGTCTCCAATCCGCTATTACGGAATTTGAGGAGATCTCTTCAGACAAGATTGGTCTTGGCTGTACATCTTGGCTTTCCCACAAGATTGAGACTGTTGGACCCCCTATCAGACAACGATATTACCCGCTCTCCCCGGTAAAGCTCAAGGTTTTAAACGAGGAGATCGATAGGATGCTCGAGATGGGTGTCATTCGTCCGTCACGTTCGAGCTGGGCATCACCAGTAGTTATGATCACCAAGCCCGATGGCAGTATTAGATTTTGTGTAGACAGCCGAAAGCTCAATAGCGTGACTATACGTGATTCCTATCCCCTTCCTCGTATTCAGGATATCTTAGACAATCTACGCGGCGCGAAGTTTATGACCTCTTTAGATTTCCGTAGCGCTTTCTGGCAGATTCCTTTAGCCGACAAGGCTTCCTGTGAGAAGACTGCATTCATCGTTCCTCAACGTGGTTTATTCGAATTCGTCCGTATGCCTTTTGGTTTGACTAATGCGGCTTCCGAAATGCAGCGGCTTACGGATAGGATTGTCAACTTTGAATTCACGGCCGAGTCTGACGACTTCGTTTTCGGGTACGTTGATGACCTTATTTTAGTGTCACGTGATTTCGATAGCCATATTAAGCTCATCGCCAAGGTTCGTGATCGCCTCAGGGAGGCAGGCTTATCTGTCAACCTGAAGAAGTGCGAGTTTTGCAAGTCCGAGTTAAAGTACCTCGGCTATATCGTAAATGAAAAAGGGCTACAGACCGACCCTAAGAAATTAGATGCCATTAGTAATTATCCAGCTCCTACTACCGCTAAATCTTTGAGAGCTTTTCTTGGTATGTGCTCCTACTACCGAAGATTTGTTGACAATTTTTCCTCAATCATCGCACCCTTAACAGCCCTCATCGGAAAGAGGAAAGGAAGAGATCCTATTGATTGGAATGACGATGCAAACCACGCTTTTGAACAACTTAAGAAGGTCCTCATAGATTCCCCTGTCATGGCTTGTCCCGATTTCTCCAAACCATTTAGCCTACATTGCGACGCAAGTCAGGTTGGTCTTGGTTCCGTTCTCGTTCAAGAGTTTGACGGTGAAGAACATCCAGTGGCGTATTTTTCACGTCTTTTCTCCCGTGCCGAACGGAACTACAGTACCACTGAACGCGAACTTCTTGCTGTTCTCGATTCTGTTAAGCATTTTCGCGGCTACCTTGATGGCGTCAAATTTAAAATCGTAACCGACCACATCGCTTTAAAGTGGCTACTAACTCTCGATAATCCTACCGGGCGTTTAGCGCGCTGGTCGACTATTCTTTCCCAGTACGATTTTGAAATTGAACATCGTAAGGGGGCCCAGAATGTCGTGCCTGATGCTTTGTCGCGACCTCCTCAGGTAGCGTTGGTTTCTTTCGAACGCGGACTGATTCCTACCGGCGATCCGTGGTATGAGAAAGTTTTCCAGGGAGTTACCAATACTCCACACTTGTTTCCCTCCTTCGTTTTGCACGAAGGTATGTTGTACCGATCTGTTCCTGTTGACAACCCTTTGTCCGACAATCCCTGGCGCTTAGTTTTACCCGCCGCTAAAACTCGGGAGGCTATTAACGAGATCCACCATTCTTTTCCCAATGTCCATCCTGGGGTGCTAAAAACATACCTTAAGGCTCGAGAGATTTATTATTGGCCCAATATGTATCGGGATATTACTTCTTGCCTTTCGCAATGTCTTGTTTGTAAGGCCTTCAAGATTTCTAACGCACGTCCACGTGGTCAGCAGCTCTACCCAAGGTCTGTCACGTCACCTATGGATTTACTCTCGCTAGATCTGGTTGGTCCACTCCCTGTTGCCTATTATGGCTATCGTTATATTTTCTCGATGGTCGACGTTTTTTCAAAATTTGTTTGGTTAGTTCCCTTGAAAACCGCTGACGCCAGATCTATCTGCTCAGCGGTAGAGTCCGAAGTGATTATGAGGTATGGTTCCCCTCTTGGCGTTTTGTGTGACAACGCGACGGTTTTTCGCAGTTCACAGTTCGCAGATTTTCTCAGGTCGTATGATATTCCTTCACCATGTTTCACACCCTATTATTCACCCCAAGCTAACGTGGTAGAACGTTATAACCAGACCGTCATTACTACCCTTAGTATTCTTGTGGGGAACGACAAGCGAAGCTGGGCCAAACACTTACCCAAGGTTGCCTTATACTTGAATTCGTGTGTTAATCTGGCTACCACTTACACCCCAAATTTCCTTATGTATGGAAGAGAAGTGGACGCCGGGCGTCGTCCACGAGTAGCCGAAACTGTGAGCCCGGAGTTGGCTGACAGTCGAGGTAATCGTGCGACGAGTCTCAGGTCCCTTCAAGACATTTATGCTAAGGTGGCAGACGCTTTGACACTCGCTTTTCAACGTAACGCAGGTTATTATAATCAATCGCGGAATCCTATCAGATTTGAACCTGGGCAACGTGTTTGGCGCAGAAATTTTCAAAGAGGCACTCAGGACATTGACCGTGGTGGTAAGTTTGCCCCACGGTTTATCCCCTGTAGAGTCATACGCCGTGTTTCTCCGCAAGTATACTTATTGGCGGATTGTGATTCCCCGCACGAGGGTTCATATCATGTAAAGGATATTTTGAAATAGACCCTCTTTTCCATGTTCCCCTGGAACATTATTTTTCTAAATTCTAAAAGCCTTCAGGCAAACGTGTACCAACTTTTCTTCTCATCATTTGGCTTAGATTCACGTTTTGGCATCCTTTTTTCTTTTGAATGTCACTAAGTTTACTACTTCATACGCCTTTCTTGTGTTTTTGTGTGTGTGTGTATGTCTGGCCAGATTGATCTATCTTAGTGTTAGTTTGTAGGTATAGGTTAGGTATAGGTTATTTATATCTTAGTGTTAGTTTGTAGGTATTAGGGTTATACGGAATTGACGCAACCAACATGTGGTCAGGTTTTCGAGCTGCCATAGGCCTCTGACCTGGCCCATGTTGCGTCATTCCGCTGGGATTGAGCCGGGGCAAAATTTTTGTCCCGAAGCGCGCTTTTTTTGTCGCGGAAGGACGGTGACCGCTGCTTTGCGCAGTCGACCTATTATGGCCATCGTCGGATCCTTTTTTATTTTTTTGACGGGGTCGAGATCGAACCCCGACCTCGCCTTTGACGGCGTTGGTTGCCTACCAACTGCGCCGTCGAGCCCTTTTTCCGAGCCGATCCGAGTGTTTCCGATGTTCGTCGGTGTCTGACGTGTTTCGGGATGAACACGATGACGTGGGCGAGCGTCGGCCCTCGTTTGATAGCTCTTTGTTTACAAGTCGTCTGTCAGTTTTCGCGCACGGTCGATTTGAAGTTTTTCTTCTCTTGCCGCCGATTACGGGCGTAACTGACAGTTTCGACTTGTAAACTTTTTACCAGTAGTTCAAAAACTACTTGTTTATATTTTGTATAGTTTTTAGTTTTAGCATTTAGGTGTGTAAATAATATCGTTGGTAGGCGCGTTTATGTTTTAAAACTTAGTGACATTCCAACATTCCGATATTCCAACATTTCCTAATTTCCAAATTTCCCTTTTTATCCTTTACGTATCATACATTTTCCTCCTGGTTCGGGGATACCTCTTCATCGGTGTTTCCTTCGGTTGTCTCCACCTTTTTCTGTTGTGGTTGACAACTTTCCTTTTTCTTTCTCCAAGCCATTTCCGTCCTCCTTTTTTTCCCTGGTGGATTGACTTGGCTTCTTTTGGGACACCGGTGGTTTCTTATCCTGGGGCCAGTGAGTCGTATGAGCCGTTATGAGCCGCCCGTGCTGGGAACATGACGTGTTCGTTGGTTTATAGTGATGGGGTAGAGTGTCGATAAATTTTTTATCGAAAATTTTTTTTCCTTTCATAGTTGACTTGGAACAATTCGGCTTTTGTTCTAGGGTGGTCAACTTCCTTCGAGGGTTGCCATCTCGAAGATTTTTTTCCTTTTCGAGTTGGCGGATTTTTTTTTCTGGTGAAGGGATGTCTGCAGCATTACTGCAGTTTTTTTAATAACCTTTTTGGTACGGTTCTTTTTTCTTTTGGCCGGTTTTTATGTCACATTTTCAAATTTAAAATTTTGTTAGTTTGACCTTTTTCTAAAATGTTTATTGTTCTACGAAGTGTCATATTGATAGGAGCTATTTTTTTCTTGGATCGATCTCCAAAACGTGAGTCGCTTTGTTAGAAAATTTTCAATCGGATTTTGCCCGGGATCATTCCCGTATGGTGCGATAAGCCTTGAACAGGCTCCTACTTTAACCTACTTTTACGTTGGCCGGGTAAGTCTTGTGCTGTCTTCTTCCTGGTTTTTATCGACGTACTTTTCTCTTTCCTTGTCTTGGTCGGATGGCGATTATTTCCTTGTACATCTTTACAGTGTATTTCCGGTCTCTGCGGCACACACACGAGGGTCCCTCCGTGCCTCTCTCGTTCACACGCCGTGGTTCCGGACCCCTGAGGCCACCGGGCGTTGGACGTGCCTGGACCCCTGCGTTGTGCACGCCCGCGCCCGTGCCAGCTGAGTGCCGCAGACCCGCGCTCCGGCGTTCCCCCTGGGATACTGCCCGTCATTTTTTAGCCGTTTTTTTGTATCTGTTTTGTATTTTTGTATGCGGATTTTGCCAAATTGTCTAAATTCTTTTTCCAAATTCTAAAAAGGCCCTTTAGGTTTCTCTGGCCCTCTTTTTTTGGTTCCCGTTTGGCTATACTCTCCGGGGTACTCCGCGGTTTTGGTACACCTTCTTGCATCGATACACCACAACACAACACTAGTTCAGCGACACGATATCGACGGAGTCCCCTCTGGACTTGACTCTCGGCTCATGCTTGGCAATTTCTAGGCCTTTTTAAATTTATATTATACCGTTCGGACAAATTTAACTAACTCTTTCTCTGTTCTCCTAAATTTCACGTTTCGCCTGTGGTCGTCGACCACAGGTTAGCTAGCTTTTCTTTTTTAACGCTACAGTTGTTGTAGGGCGCGGGCGAGGCGGGCTGCAGCGCGCGCTCTATGTCGGTCTGCACGCGCTGCAGGCGGGTCAGCAGCGCCCAGCACGCGGCTAGTATCACTATACTCACGCCCAGCACGCGGCTAGTATCACTATACTCACGCCCAGCACGCATCACTATACTCACGCCTAGCACACGTCTAGTCTCTCTATACTCACGCCCAGCACGCAACTAGTATCACTATACTCACGCTCAGCTGTGCGTTGTGCAGTATGTTGTTGTAGGGCGCGGGCGAGGCGGGCTGCAGCGCGCGCTCTATGTCGGTCTGCACGCGCTGCAGGCGGGTCAGCAGCGCCCAGCACGCGGCTAGTATCACTATACTCACGCCCAGCACGCATCACTATACTCACGCCTAGCACACGTCTAGTCTCTCTATACTCACGCCCAGCACGCGACTAGTATCACCATACTCACGCTCAGCTGCGCGTTGTGCAGTATGTTGTTGTAGGGCGCGGGCGAGGCGGGCTACAGCGCGCGCTCTATGTCAGTCTGCACGCGCTGCAGGCGGGTCAGCAGCGCCCAGCACGCGGCTAGTATCACTATACTCACGCCCAGCACGCGGCTAGTATCACTATACTCACGCCCAGCACGCATCACTATACTCACGCCTAGCACACGTCTAGTCTCTCTATACTCACGCCCAGCACGCGACTAGTATCACTATACTCACGCTCAGCTGCGCGTTGTGCAGTATGTTGTTGTAGGGCGCGGGCGAGGCGGGCTGCAGCGCGCGCTCTATGTCGGTCTGCACGCGCTGCAGGCGGGTCAGCAGCGCCCAGCACGCGGCTAGTATCACTATACTCACGCCCAGCACGCGGCTAGTATCACTATACTCACGCCCAGCACGCATCACTATACTCACGCCTAGCACACGTCTAGTCTCTCTATACTCACGCCCAGCACGCGACTAGTATCACTATACTCACGCTCAGCTGCGCGTTGTGCAGTATGTTGTTGTAGGGCGCGGGCGAGGCGGGCTGCAGCGCGCGCTCTATGTCGGTCTGCACGCGCTGCAGGCGGGTCAGCAGCGCCCAGCACACGGCTAGTATCACTATACTCACGCCCAGCACGCGGCTAGTATCACTATACTCACGCCCAGCACGCATCACTATACTCACGCCTAGCACACGTCTAGTCTCTCTATACTCACGCCCAGCACGCGACTAGTATCACTATACTCACGCTCAGCTGCGCGTTGTGCAGTATGTTGTTGTAGGGCGCGGGCGAGGCGGGCTGCAGCGCGCGCTCTATGTCGGTCTGCACGCGCTGCAGGCGGGTCAGCAGCGCCCAGCACGCGGCTAGTATCACTATACTCACGCCCAGCACGCATCACTATACTCACGCCTAGCACACGTCTAGTCTCTCTATACTCACGCCCAGCACGCGACTAGTATCACTATACTCACGCTCAGCTGCGCGTTGTGCAGTATGTTGTTGTAGGGCGCGGGCGAGGCGGGCTGCAGCGCGCGCTCTATGTCGGTCTGCACGCGCTGCAGGCGGGTCAGCAGCGCCCAGCACGCGGCTAGTATCACTATACTCACGCCCAGCACGCATCACTATACTCACGCCTAGCACACGTCTAGTCTCTCTATACTCACGCCCAGCACGCGACTAGTATCACTATACTCACGCTCAGCTGCGCGTTGTGCAGTATGTTGTTGTAGGGCGCGGGCGAGGCGGGCTGCAGCGCGCGCTCTATGTCGGTCTGCACGCGCTGCAGGCGGGTCAGCAGCGCCCAGCACGCGGCTAGTATCACTATACTCACGCCCAGCACGCATCACTATACTCACGCCTAGCACACGTCTAGTCTCTCTATACTCACGCCCAGCACGCGACTAGTATCACTATACTCACGCTCAGCTGCGCGTTGTGCAGTATGTTGTTGTAGGGCGCGGGCGAGGCGGGCTGCAGCGCGCGCTCTATGTCGGTCTGCACGCGCTGCAGGCGGGTCAGCAGCGCCCAGCACGCGGCTAGTATCACTATACTCACGCCCAGCACGCATCACTATACTCACGCCTAGCACACGTCTAGTCTCTCTATACTCACGCCCAGCACGCGACTAGTATCACTATACTCACGCTCAGCTGCGCGTTGTGCAGTATGTTGTTGTAGGGCGCGGGCGAGGCGGGCTGCAGCGCGCGCTCTATGTCGGTCTGCACGCGCTGCAGGCGGGTCAGCAGCGCCCAGCACGCGGCTAGTATCACTATACTCACGCCCAGCACGCATCACTATACTCACGCCTAGCACACGTCTAGTCTCTCTATACTCACGCCCAGCACGCGACTAGTATCACTATACTCACGCTCAGCTGCGCGTTGTGCAGTATGTTGTTGTAGGGCGCGGGCGAGGCGGGCTGCAGCGCGCGCTCTATGTCGGTCTGCACGCGCTGCAGGCGGGTCAGCAGCGCCCAGCACGCGGCTAGTATCACTATACTCACGCCCAGCACGCATCACTATACTCACGCCTAGCACACGTCTAGTCTCTCTATACTCACGCCCAGCACGCGACTAGTATCACTATACTCACGCTCAGCTGCGCGTTGTGCAGTATGTTGTTGTAGGGCGCGGGCGAGGCGGGCTGCAGCGCGCGCTCTATGTCGGTCTGCACGCGCTGCAGGCGGGTCAGCAGCGCCCAGCACGCGGCTAGTATCACTATACTCACGCCCAGCACGCGGCTAGTATCACTATACTCACGCCCAGCACGCGGCTAGTATCACTATACTCACGCCCAGCACGCATCACTATACTCACGCCTAGCACACGTCTAGTCTCTCTATACTCACGCCCAGCACGCGACTAGTATCACTATACTCACGCTCAGCTGCGCGTTGTGCAGTATGTTGTTGTAGGGCGCGGGCGAGGCGGGCTGCAGCGCGCGCTCTATGTCGGTCTGCACGCGCTGCAGGCGGGTCAGCAGCGCCCAGCACGCGGCTAGTATCACTATACTCACGCCCAGCACGCATCACTATACTCACGCCTAGCACACGTCTAGTCTCTCTATACTCACGCCCAGCACGCGACTAGTATCACTATACTCACGCTCAGCTGCGCGTTGTGCAGTATGTTGTTGTAGGGCGCGGGCGAGGCGGGCTGCAGCGCGCGCTCTATGTCGGTCTGCACGCGCTGCAGGCGGGTCAGCAGCGCCCAGCACGCGGCTAGTATCACTATACTCACGCCCAGCACGCATCACTATACTCACGCCTAGCACACGTCTAGTCTCTCTATACTCACGCCCAGCACGCGACTAGTATCACTATACTCACGCTCAGCTGCGCGTTGTGCAGTATGTTGTTGTAGGGCGCGGGCGAGGCGGGCTGCAGCGCGCGCTCTATGTCGGTCTGCACGCGCTGCAGGCGGGTCAGCAGCGCCCAGCACGCGGCGGCGCCGGCTCCGCAGCGGGACGCCGCACGGCGACCTCGCATGCATGCGCGCTGGAAATATATATCACCTAGTAAGAAATCACTTAAAGCATTTGAAGACGTTCGAAGCACTTCACTTTCGTTAGCGATTCGCGCACTATGACGTGTGGAGTAACCTTATCAAACGAAAGATGTTTCCTGCAAGGCAAAAACCTCTTACAAGGACTTCATCAACAACTGGCTTTATCGGTTTTTCACGACTTTCAACAAATCATTAATCAATTTAACTTTAAAAAAAATAGTTTTATTTAAAATAAATACACGATTTTACATGAAAAACTCCGCCTAAAACATGATCACCGTCATCATCAATATCTGCTGCTAGGCAAAGATCTCTCCCAGAGATTTCTTATGCCCTCCACCAGATCTTCTAGGTCTTAATCCCCAAACACATCAATTAATAAGTGCAATAGTTTCGAGATGAGACCACTATTGTGGGAGTCCACATTGTGATGAGCCTGCAAATGTGTCTTTCGGCGCACTTTATACATGATTTAAATATGAATGACTTCACAAAAACAAAACGATAAACTATAACCACCTATAACATTAGATTCTTCTGACCTCGACATCACTAGCGAGCGTGGCAAAGCAATCTTTGAGCACTTGCGACAGAAGCGAAGGCAGTCGCGGCAAAGGCACCAGCCCCAGCAACTGCCTCTGCTCGTGGCGCGCCAGGCGACACACGCACGCCGCCACCGAACCCGCTAACTCCGCTTCACTTTCGTCTAGCACTTCGGTGTCTTCCGTATCTGTATACGTTTATCAAAAAATTTAAAAGAGATTACTCTTTTGTGAATAGGCAGGCGGGCTCGATTCCCACCTCTTAACGTGTTCTCTACTTTCGAATTAATAATGTACGTTTGAATTGACGCTCTTAACGGTGAAGGAAAACATCGTGAAACCTACACACTGATGCGAGGAAATTCAAAGGTTGTGTGTGAAGTCGATCAACCAACTCGCAGTAGGCCAGCGTGGTCAACTCAGGGTAGGCTCGAGCCCCTCGATGGGGACGTATTTGAGCTGTTGATGATGATGATGAAGAATAGGTATCCCACTTTCATTTGCAATTTGCACCGTCCAAAAACTTTATTGCTACTTGATCAAAACAAGGCGCAAATGTTAGCTATTTGGAGAAGAATACAAAATCATCAGAACATTTCTTTTTTGTGAGTCACGTCTTAACTGACCTAAAGCTATGTATACCAAAGTGGTAATATAGCAGACGCGGAATGAGATTAGTAGCTGTGACTTCATATGCATGCAACGTACCTATTACACCGCCCGCAAACACTACTACACTGCATGCATATGACGACACACGGATACTAAAAGCGCGCGGAAATGTATTGAAGTGAAAAAAAAAGTCATGTAATGTACATGATATAAACTTTAATATAAAGTAAGAACCTATCGGTGTTCTCCACTTTGGGGAGACGCGGAACATAAATTGCGTAGGCACCTCCTAAGGAAAATTAAATTTTGAATTTGCTTGCGACCTGTACTTACAAGACTCGTTCATGGAGCGCCGAGACCCGATGGCTAGCCCAGTGGACTGCTCCAACGTTTGCGACGCCTTCATCATTATCTTGTTAGCGCGTTTTTCGAATCTGTAATTAGTAATTGGTGGTAATTGGTTTGATGTTGTGGTTATTAGTGTTTTTTTTTAGGGGGGGGTTTATTTGTTTTTTTAGTGGTTTTTGAAAGGCACTTTTTACACCCACACATCAATCCCTTTATAATTGCAATCAATACTTACACTTTCTGAATTTTACTAGTTTTCTTCGTAGTGCTATCTGAGCGATGGAGAAGGTTTTTGTTCCTCTGTAAAAAAACAAATATTTCTTTTAAACTTCATAATAGTTTTTACTAGAGTTCGATTCCCGAAAGGGGATTGTCTGACAGCTTTTTAAAAAATAAAAATAATAGAAAGACGAAAATAAGACGATAGATGGCGCCAGGTGTACTTCGTGGATTTTTTTATATGAATGCAGTTTTTCTTGTCACTAAAATCGATGCCTGCCACTTACTGAGAGATCAGCGACCATGGACCGCGAGCGAAGGTAATCCTTGAAGGCGGTGAGTGAGGAGTTGGCTGCGGGCGCCCTCACGGCCAGTAGGGCTGCAGCCGGCGGCCGGCCCGCGCCGCTCAGCCACGTGGCGGCCGCACGCATACTATCTAATGCCGATACCGACGCAGAGCCACTGCCACTCACGCTCACACTGTCTACACTTGAATCTGTTTATTGAGATAAAGGAGTCTTTAAACAAGCCATCACACCTAACCACTAAGGCAGTAATATGCAAAAGGAGAGGACAGAAGCAAGCAAAAATGGATAGTTGGAAATTGCTCTCTTAAGAGGGCATAAGGGAGAGTTAAAATAAATATCCATCAATTTTTATAAAGTAAGGAGCTACTATGCGGGCATTAAGCTCGTTATAAATAATTCGTATTTGAAAGATTCTCAAATGACACTCCTTTTGAATGTAGTTCTGATCGAGTTTTGATTAAATAAATAATTGATTTCTAGTGAGAATACCATCAAAATCACTTTACAAGACTGTCTCGACGATTATGATCTCATAAAGACTAACATACCTTCTTCCAATGCTATCATATCCATGAGAGTGGTCGGTGACAACGGACGCGTGTTGCGACTTAGAAGGTCTTCAAATGCGTTTTCCAATTTGACCACTCCTGTGTTGTATAGCTGGTTCTAAAAATATATAATTGGTAAATTGAGACCTGTGTTTATATAAGAAACTTTGACAACAGCAAGCTAAAAAATCAAACTATTTTTAGTGTAACAAGAAAGAAACTAGATAAGATTTTGAGTGTTTTGTATAAACATAATAAAGAAAGCAAAACAATGTGCCATTTCCAGTACATTTTCAACTTATTAGTGCCAGTTTATTATTTGGTGTTGCCATTGTAGTTTCTATCATTCAGTATTTAATTTCTTTTATTTTTATTTTTATTGTGACATTTGAATTATATTATTTCTATTCTACTGTCTTTTGTTGCACTGCAAACAATGAGTTTACTTTTTAATAATATTTTAAGACAAGGTACTTACAATATTTTCTAATTCCACACTTTGAGGATTATTCTTATTAAAGTAGGTTTGTGCTTCTGCCAGTTTATCTAATGCCTGGAACAACAAATCATTGAAGTCTTTTCATAAATATTTTTTCATAGTTATATCAAAGAAACAATATTTTTTTAGCATAATCTTTTACCTCAAGATAAATATTCAAAGACTCAGTGGTTCCTGTGTGTGGACCTGCCTGAATAAGATCTGCCAGTTCTCTGCTCACCATGTAGTAGTTTATCACATGATCTAGAGCTTTAGCTGTCCGCTCCATATCTGTTTAAGCAATAAAATTAATGAAAGAAATACTTTTTATTAAGGAAATATAAAGTTGCTCACTGGATACATATAAGGTTTATTTTATCATAATAATTAAGTGTATTTATGGAAATATGAATTATAATAATAATAAGGTTGATATTGGAGTGATGTGCTGCAACATCATGGACACAAATAGCCATAATGATAGCCGACCTCTGTTAGGAGATGGCATTCGAAGAAGAAGATTGGAGTTTAATAGGTATCATTTTTTAACAAAAATAAAATATGTTTTAATTCCAACAAAAGTTGTACTATTTAGTCACTGATGTAGCACAGTTACAGTGACTAGTAAGACATTATTGTTTGTAAAATAGAAGCAAGTATCAAC
The DNA here is from genome assembly GCA_951230895.1 of Carpatolechia fugitivella. Classification (NCBI taxonomy): domain Eukaryota; kingdom Metazoa; phylum Arthropoda; class Insecta; order Lepidoptera; family Gelechiidae; genus Carpatolechia; species Carpatolechia fugitivella. The sequence goes on along the minus strand of OX579653.1, from coordinate 13,782,669 downwards.
ACAAAATTAAGCTTCTTAAGTAATACTTGCATTGGTTTTGTATTGGTAATTTATATACAGACCAACCACTAGACTTACTATGATGTATGTGCTGCAGTCTGGCCGTATCACCATACAGAGGCAGCACAGCTGTCTCCAGCTGCTGAAGACGTTGCTCACAAGCCCCCAAAACAGTGCAAACATCACTCGCCAGAGCAGAGCTGCGATTCGCAGCAGCTTTCAACTCTTGAATATTGCTGATCTCCTGGTAATAAAAATCACAAATTAGGTTTGTAACTGACTGAATCATAAATTGGATTTAAATCTAAAGGCTAGAAGCTAAAGGACTAGTTAAAAACATACGCCCACTAGAATGCATAATTTGGTATCTTTACTATATGTTTCTATTATACAGACAACAGGGATCAGTATGTAAATACAAGGGTAAAAATAATTACACATAAAAACATCAAAAATCTGGGGTGAAAACCAAAACAAACCTTCTTTAGCTTCATCTCTATTTCGAATTTCTTCTCAACCGCAAACATGTTTGCACAAAAACAGTTTATTTCTTTCTTTTCTTGTTGATCTAAAATTTAATTTAAAAAACAATTTACTAGCTTTCGTAAGTATTTCACTGATTTTCCAATGATTTTTCACTCAATCAAGCAAAACATAAAGATTCCGAAAAAATATTGAAATATAGAGTGCGTTCCAAAATGAGAGCAGAGCGATTATCTGACAGCAGCAGTCTGTTTCATTTGTTCTCAAAGGATTTGAAGGAAGTAAAAGTGAAAGTCTTTTGTCAGCATCTGACAATGGCGGACGTGTCTTCGTTTTAATGTTTTTATTGTAGTTTATTGAAGTGTTTAGTGTATAATTTCGATAGTGTATTATCCAGTGAATGTTTCGGGACTATAAACTTTAATAGAACAATCGAATCGCTCACACTTTGCTGAGATTTTTAGATGATGCCAAGAGGCCTTGTGGTGGCTTCAGTAATTGTACTATCCTATCACATTACTGAGCCCAATTCACCGAACGATCATCCAAGGATATATACCTTAAACCTACAAATATTACATGACACTGGCGAAATACGTCTACATAAGATGTGTCGCCATTAGTTAGGAAAAAGAAAAAAAAGTAAAATTGTAATGCCAGGTGGACTGATGACCTGAGAAAGGTCTCTGGTGATGGCTGGATGAGAAAATCGGGTGATCGTGCGCTTTGGCGTGCCTGGGCGTACCCTTGGGCCTCCCCTACGACCAACAGTGGACTGCAATAGGCTGATTGATTGAAAAATGAAATAAGGAGATGCACACATGTTTTGGAACGCACTTCAACCCTCCGAATTAGACTTTCAACGCTCTCAGCGATCAGAATAGCAAAAAAATGTATGGCTGACAGCAGCGAAGGCTGTGTTGTCGCTGGCTAACAGTGATTCGGAACGCGATTACGGGTGCTTTAATCGATTTCAGCGCGTCTCGGAACGCAGGGTAAGAGAACGGAGACGTCAATTTTAGAACTCGGATACACGCGTATCAAAACTGACGCGAATTTTCACGCGACAGTTGCGCGAAATATCATCTCCCAGTATTCCCTACGTCCGCGTTACGAAACTAGTAGTTCCTAACCATCCTCCAAGTGACCAGTTGCAAAAGAAGATCTAGTTACGAACCACAACAGGTTACGTATGCGGCCAAAGGAAAAAAGGGCCCCGGAGATGGTCAAACGGTTTGATCAAACCTTACGTGTTTGATTAAACCGTTTGAGGTCAGTTTGAACCGTTTGTGAAACGGCTCTGCGCATTCTGATTCTGTACGCTGTCGTAATTACACTTCTGACGCAGACAAGATGCCCTCGAACAAGGATCGCGATTTTTTCTTGTTTATAACGCTAATGTCCTGCATAAAAAGAGAGAAAAATCTTCTTCTTTCTCCGGCCTTTTCCCATGTCTACTTGGGGTCGGCTCTCCTAATCGCACGTCGCCAGCGCTCTCTGTTCTGGGTCGTCAATGAGTCTAACTGAAGATCGTTCAGGTCCTTATGTACAACCGAAATCCACGAGAGTAAGGGTCTACCACGTCGTCTCGGTCCCGACGGAATGTTTAGAACTTTTTGAGTCATATGATGTTCGGGCCTTCTCATCACATGACCGTACCATCGCAGTCTCGCTTCCGTTAATTTTTCAGGCATGGGTGATACTTTCAGACTACCTCGCACGTATTTATTGGGCACCTTATCGAGCATGGTAACTCCAGTTGACCAGCGCAACATTCTCATCTCCGCTACATGCAGACGTTGCGCCTGTTGTTTTTTGAGAGCCCAGCATTCACCATACAACATTGCGGGTCTCACCGCGGTCTTATACACCTTGCCTTTGAGTCTGACGGGCATTCTAGCGTCACACAGTAATCCAGAGAGACTTCTCCACTTCTGCCAGCCCGCGGATATACGATGGGTAACGTTGGCGTCAATGTCTGCGTTATTGGTAAGTACGCTGCCTAAGTACTTGAAACTGTCTGCAGTGTTCAATTCCACATTCTGGAGGAATATCTTGTGCGCAGTGCTATTTCCAGAGAAATCGCATTTCAAATACTCAATTTTTTGTCGACTGATACGCAGCGCTCTCCAATACAGATCTCCACGTCTCCAAGGTTTTTTGCAAGCTTTCTGGGTCTTCATCAACAAGGACGACATCGTCGGCATAAAGGAGGATAAAAAGAGAGAAAAATAAGAAAAGAAAAAGAATTTGGTCCAAAGAATGGTACAAACTAAGATACCGTTTCACACACGAACATCTACAGAAAGTGCTAGAAGTTACCGCACCAGATGATTATAAAAACTTTCTAAGAATGGATAATGATTCTTACAAAAATTTATTGTTTAAAGTTGAACCAATAATACGAAAACAGGATACTAATATGAGGCAAGCTATTGTTAGCGAGATTGCATCGCAGTGTGGACTTATTTAATGTGGCCTGTACTTACAGTTTATATGCATGCTTGCTTGCTAGCTTGTGTGTGCAGGGCGGAGTGGATTGAAACACTGTACTGCCGTCAATTCTTTTATTCACAAAAGAATGATGCAAAATGACATTATAATTAGGTATTGATTAGGTAGCTAGCTACATAACTTGAATTAATTAATTAAATAGGTAAAAGGTCGATCAAGCCATTGTAGAGAGATGGACGAGAGACAAGAGAAGAGTACATCATAACTTTTTAATATCTCTCGACAAGGCTAGTCAAAGGAGCTATACATACAGCCTAATGCATGGTGTACGTAAAATATTTTTAACACTTCCCCTTACACCATACATGGGCAGCCTACAAACAAAACATTTTTCACATCATTGAACATTAAACACATGTAGAGAAAGACATGCCTCATTAACTCGACAAACTTGTACATTCCTAAAGCAATACATGCCTATATACAATAATATAAACATCTCTACATTCAGGTCTTTAAACACATTACATTTATTTCATGCAAAAATTTATAATGTTTATTACTTGGTAGAGCCTTAGTTAATAAGTCAGCTATCATTTTGTCAGTCTGAAGGTAAGTGACATGTAATACATCATTACTTATTAAATCCTTGACAAAATGGTAGCGAACATCAATATGTTTTGTTCGTTTGTGGCACTGTTTAGAAGACAGAATTTTTAGAGCACTTTGGTTATCATTTCTAAGTTTACATATTAATTTAGAACCAGTTATTTCAAACCAAAAGTTTCTTATAAACAATATATCTTTACATGAGTCACCAATTGCTAAATACTCTGCCTCTGTGCTTGACATGGCCACACAGTGCTGCTTTTTACATTTCCAATTTATAGTATTACTGCCAAATTTTATTACAAAACCAGAAAAAGATTTCCTGTCAAGAGGATCATTCGCCCAATCTGCATCAGCAAATGCTTCTAAATTAAAGGAATTACATTTAGTAAATACCAAACCATAATCCATAGTACCAATTAAATAGCGAAGTATCCTTTTGGCAACCAACCAATGACTATTATTATAGTTATTATTAAACTGACTTAACAAGCTGCAAGAAAATGATATGTCTGGTCTAGTGCATACGTTTAAATACATTAAACAACCCATAAGTTCTCTGAAATCATAATTACAATTTTCATTATTGGAATTAATAAATTTCTCATTAACTGTCAAGGGTGTAGATACACTCTTAGCTTGTGACATACCAAATCTAGATAGCAATTTCTTTATATATTCAGTCTGTCTCAATATTAAAATACCTTTGGACCTATCTCTAAAGACACTCATACCAAGACAATTTTTAATTGGTCCTAAATTTTTAATATTAAAGTTCTGACTTAAAACTGATATTAAATTGCATTTATCCTTGTCAGAATTGCTAAAAATAAAGAAATCGTCCACGTATAGAGCAAGTATTGTTAAATTGTTGTTACTTCTCTTCGTGTAGACGCATGGTTCTGATTTTGTTTGATTATAACCATGTGAAACTAGTACTTGATGAACAGTTTCATTCCAAACGCGACTTGCTTGCTTCAAGCCGTATATACTTTTCTGTAACAAACACACCTTTTTATTATTTGATACAAAACCAGGTGGTTGTTCCATATAAATTGTTTCTTTTAATTTTCCATTGAGAAAAGCGGTTGTGACATCAATGTGATCAATATCCATATCTAACTCGTTTGCTAAATTAAATAGGATACGCATGGTTGAGTGGCGAACAACAGGCGAAAAAGTCTGGTCATAGTCGACCCCAGGCTTCTGAGTAAACCCGCGTGCAACTAAACGTGCCTTGAATTTATCAAAATTACCAGAGGTGTCCTGTTTAACCTTATACACCCACTTACACTTTACGACGTTTGTATCTGTCGGCCTATCAACCAGCGCCCATACATTATTATGCAACAAAGAATCATATTCATCTTTCATAGCTTTGTACCACTCTACTTTGTTTGGGCTAGCCATAGCATCTTCAAATGACTCAGGTTCATCAAACACATAATAACTGTGAGAAAATAATGAAAAATCAACTTCAAAATCATCATACCTTTTGGGGACCACACCCCGCGTTCGCCTCACAGGGCGGGACGATTCAGCAGCCGAACTATCTTCCACTGGAGCTTCAGCAGACTGCAGGGGGTCAGTATCAGTGTCTGAGTCACATGATCCGTATGGAACATCCATGGGGCTCTCCTCAGAGTATTCATCTGTTGTCACACTCAATGGACTTTTAAATGCACTGTCTGGAGGAGATGCAGGAGCATCCTCGTGAATGGCTGCCTCAGGACCAGCACGGGGCTCCTGAACTCCCTCTGAAATTACAGAAACATCTATGTTATTATCATTTATTATATTACAATTATTATTATTCAATGAAATATTTTGACTGTTACATTTGTTTGGATAGTCATAAAATTGAATAAAATTATTATTGTCAATTGATTCATTTAATATATTATTATTTTTATTATTACATGTCAATTCAATAAAATGTACATTTCTAGATCTAAGTATTTTACTTGGGTTAGAAGGGTCAGACAGCCTATATCCCTTGGAATCATTGCAATATCCTACAAAAATATATTCTTTAGATTTGGCATCAAATTTGCGTCGATCACATTCAGGAATGAGAGCATATGCTTTGCATCCAAAAACTCTCAAATGACTAATATCAACCTTATTTCCTGACCATTTCTCCTCAGGCGTAGCATGCTGAATAGCGGCGGTAGGCGACCTATTCTTGAGATAAATGGCCGTCATGATGGCTTCACCCCAAAAACGCTTACCAAGTCCAGCATCAGAGAGCATACACCTAGCTTTCTCCACAAGTGTACGATTTAAGCGCTCAGCAACACCATTCTGCTGAGGGCTGTGTGGTATAGTCAGCTGATGCACTATTCCATGGGATTTTAAAAAGTTATTGAAGGCTGTGCTGCAATACTCACCTCCACCGTCAGATCTTAAACATTTGATATACAAACCTGTCTGCTTTTCTACTAAATTTTTAAATTCACAAAAACGTGACATTGTTTCGCTTTTATTTTTCATTAAGTAACCAATAGTCTTTCTACTAAAATCGTCTGTAAAAGTGACTAAATACCTAGCTCCTCCCCAGCTACATTCGGACATGGGCCCACAAACATCACTATGAATAAGTTCCAATGGAGCTTGGGCTCGCTTTGCTTCACCCTTAGGAAAGGATTTTACTTTTTGCTTCCCCTGAATACATGGAATACAATCCTGAAGCTTATGGCTTTCATTTTTATTAAAACTAATACCATCAGCAATATTACAAAGGGTATGCATACCTTTCATGCTTAAGTGACCCATCCGCTTGTGCCAGATCTCCAAAGGAATGTCAGCATAAGCTGCATACTCCATCTTCGGTTGAAGGGCTTGAGCAGTAGCATGCTGTGAAAGGGCACAGTTAGCACATGTTTCCAACCTATAAATGCCATTTCGAGAAGATGCACTGGCTATCACAGTATTTTTACACATAATTAGACATTTTTCTTTACAGAAACTCAATTCTAGACCAGACTCAGTTAATTTACTAACAGACAGTAAGTTTGTACTCAAATTAGGGACATACATTACATTTTCTAATTTTATTTTATGGCCATTACAAAATAAATTAATTGTACCTAAGCCTTCACATTGTAATGTATTATTATTAGCAACAACTACCTTGGTTTGATGTTTCTTCAAGTTTTCAAACCAATCTTGATTTCTTGACATGTGGTGTGAACAGCCGCTGTCCACAATCCAATCGTTGCTGTGCATAGTAGCAAGAGCAGCGACAAACACGTTGTTGTCTGATGAGTCCCTTTCCTTATTTGTACTTCTTCTGTCCCTCTTCAATTTAAAGCATTTTGACTTTGGATGTCCTCTCCGCTTGCAATAATCACAGAAGATACCTTCCTTACGCTTTCGCACAAATAGGGCTGAGTCTGTTGACACATTGTTGTTCACTTTTGAACGCCGGAACTCCTCCTGAAGAAGTCTAGCTCGCACGTCCTCACTAGTTAGTGACTGTCCTATGTTAGCGGTTTCAAGTCCAGAGACAAGGGCATCAAACTCAGTAGTCAGCCCGCTCAATAAGATTTCCACCACTTCCTTATCGTCAACCTCTCTGCCTATATCCTGCAGTTGTTCCACTACAGTCATGATGGAATCAATGTACTCCTGCATGGACGAATGTGCACTGTAGTCAGCTCTGTGAAGTTGTCGGAGCAGAACCACGCGACGAAACAGACCTTTGTCCTGATATGCCGTCTGTAGCTTATCCCAAGCTTCCTTAGAAGTTACGCAGTTACGAACGTGTTGGAAGCAGGTAGGTTGTACTAGAAGACATAAACGTGCCAAAGCACGTTGATCACGGGTAGCGTCGGTGTCCGTTCCCAGCACGCAATTCCAAAGGCCATCCAATTTCAATGCCATCTTAGCTTGAAATTTCCAGTTATGATAAGTAGCAATGCCATTTAGCTTCTCAAAATTGAAAATGGCTTGAGGCTCCAGCCGATTTCCATTGTTATTTTGGTTAGTTCCAGCAGACGCCATTTTGACTGCACAAAGCAAAGCACATGCACAACTTGGCCACACGACACGACACGACTTTTTTTTGAGGTTATGTTCGTATTGTCTTTTCGATCTTTCTGATCTGATCTATTTCTCTATTCTGCTGGGTTCATGACCTGTTAGCGAGATTGCATCGCAGTGTGGACTTATTTAATGTGGCCTGTACTTACAGTTTATATGCATGCTTGCTTGCTAGCTTGTGTGTGCAGGGCGGAGTGGATTGAAACACTGTACTGCCGTCAATTCTTTTATTCACAAAAGAATGATGCAAAATGACATTATAATTAGGTATTGATTAGGTAGCTAGCTACATAACTTGAATTAATTAATTAAATAGGTAAAAGGTCGATCAAGCCATTGTAGAGAGATGGACGAGAGACAAGAGAAGAGTACATCATAACTTTTTAATATCTCTCGACAAGGCTAGTCAAAGGAGCTATACATACAGCCTAATGCATGGTGTACGTAAAATATTTTTAACAGCTATTCCAGCGAATCAAAGATTGTCCATAACTATGAGATATTTGGCAAGTGGAATGGATTTTGAAGATCTAAAATTTACATCCGCCATCCACCCTCGAACATTAGAAATAATAATTATGGAAACATGTGGAGCTATCATAAAAGTATTAAAAGATTTTTTAAAGGTAAGAAAAGATTTATTAATAATAGACAAACCACTTAATTATAAATAATTGTTAATTAAATATCAGCAAAATTCCTTAGATATTCAGATGCTGTAATAGTTTCTTCTACCTCTGACACAGTTGTAAAATTAAGATCCTCTGGTTGAATCAGATCACCGGTGGCTATGCAGTCTTCGTTTAATTAGCAAGATGAAGAATATTTTTGAGATTCATTGTTTGAAGCCGAAGATGTATATCACTCCACAAAAGATTTACGCAGTATTGTTGAACGAGGACTTGTTGAGGAGAGGCTTGAGGTTCTTGCTGAATGCTGACGAGGCGTATAACGTTTGACACGATTAGGAACTATTGACGATTCGTGGTCGGATGCAGAACTTGTGTTTGCTATAGAAGACTGGTCAATATTTGGCGTATTTGTTACGGGAGATCTTTTAACGGGATGTAGGGTATACATGGTCTTTCTTTGGTCAGGTAATTGGTCTCTTATCGGAGACAGAGAAGTCTCTGGAGATGAGGAATTGATGGGTGGGTTATTTGGTGCAGAATATGTTTTAGATACAGGAGACGGAAGTAGTATCGGAGAGGTATAATATGTAGAATCAGATGAGTATGAATTGTTTGATATATTAACTGGAGATCCTGACGAAACATCAGGCAAGAAATTCACACCGTGCCTAGTCAGTGTTCCCATGGCACCTTCAAATAAAACATAATTTATTATTTTTCTAGCAAAGTTCTTTTAGTCAGCTCTTAATTGTCTCATTTGAATAGCCCAAGCTTTACCCATTACGTCATATTCGTCTTCCTCTTTATTACTGAAGTACGATGTCGCTAAGTTCAGCAGCTCCACCTGAACGTCATCCGTTTTCTTCTTCTTCTTTTGCTTGTTACTTTCAATTTCACGATGATGATCACTTGTATCTGCTGATGAATCCTATAAAATAAAAATATTTTTTGTTACAGATGCCTAGAACATGCGAGGATTGGTTAAGGCCGGGTTATTGCAAAAATTAGCAACTCAACGCGGTTTAGTTGAAAGTTCAACCGACGTATTACTGGAATAACGTTTATATTAGCGTACGATGCTTCACGGTGGTTACGTCCGACACTGCGCAGGAATCGTGCGAAAAACTCGTTTTTCTTGAACTCTTTTGCTTATTAACAGAAAATGGCAGTTTATAAATAATCTAAGTCAATAATTGGCATGTTATATTAACGAAAAAAAACTATTGTTATCGCTTTAAGTTACGAGATCAAGGTCGTCAAAAATTTTTTTTGCTGCTTTTTTTTTAAAACTTGTGCTTCATCTAAATTATTATTATGTATTTAAAAATTTTACTCGATTTAAAATTTAATTAAGGATATATTCCGTTAGCATATTTTTTTTACATTTATAGAATCAGTACAAATGCTAGTATTTGATCGTCAAAGTAGCGACTATGGGCGCTATTTCCACATAACCCCGCCTTAAAAGTAGCACAAGAGCAGTGTTGGAATTTTTCACACTGCATCGGGAGCGTAGATGGAAAATATATTGAAATACAAAATCCAGCAAATTCAGGATCTTATTATTATAATTATAAAGGGACCTACAGCATTGTCTTGATGGCAATAGTAAATGCAAACTATGAGTTTTTAATGGTTGATGTTGGAGCTAACGGTTAAATCCCAGACGGTGGAGTTCTTAAGAATACAACTTTTTGGAATTTTCTTGTTAATAACCAACTTAATATCCCTGAACCCTGTAGATTACCATCATTTAACAAGGAATTACCCTTCGTTTTCATAGGCGATGAAGCGTTTCAACTGACACTGAATTTCATGAAACCATACAATAGAGCAGTTTTGACAGACAGTAAGAGAATTTTTAACTACAGATTGTCCCGCGCGCGAAGAATTGTAGAAAACTGTTTCGGAATACTGTCGTCACGATTCAAAATTATTAAAAAAGCTATTCCGTTTGCTCCAAATAAAGTTACTTTTACTTGTCAACAAGAAAAACATATATTCGCCGAGGTGATGTAGATTATGAAAATACTAATACTGGCAATTTATTGCGAGGTTCTTGGAGGTCAGAAGAGAGACAGTTGATCCCATTACAAGGCCTGAGAGGTAATATAGCAAACGCGGCAAAAAAAGTACGTGATGACTATTGCGAATACTTTAATACTAGCGGGGCAGTCCCATGGCAAACTAACTGTCTTAACAACAATTGAGTAATTCGATTAAAATTTGAGTTACCTGCACAGAGCTCTGCGTAGCCGCTATATCTGCCGAATCCAGCAGGAAAGTCATATCATTAAAATACCACAATTTGGGTATATATACTTCGTCAGCGCCGGATCCTGACTTCATTGATTTCTTTTTCTTTTTTATATCACGATTAAAACTTGTTCTGAGTTTGTTGATCTTTTTTTTAAAATCCTCTTCGGTAAAATTTCTGTCTAATACTTTTAACGCATTTGTAATTTTTTTGATCGCTAACACCTTTTTATTTTTATCAAAATAATGTTTTGATTTCACGTTCCACAATTCAGGTGCTTCTTGATACAATGATAATAGCAACGAAGTAAATTCGCGGTCAGAATGATGTTCCGAGGACGTGGTGCTTTCAATTTCAATTTCGTCGTCCGACATCTTCGTCACACACAAGCTCACACTACAAAATCAAAGAAAAACTAAGCCAAGTTTGTTCAAACGCGTCGGAACACAAACAAACGGCGCGTCAAACACAACAAAAATATGAAATTGCATTAACCGTGCTTCAAACACGTAAATGTTTGACACACCGTTCAAACCACCTTTGTAAACGATCAAAATGGTTCGAGTCAAACCAAATTTTACGTGTTTGAATCAAACCGTTTGACCGTTTACGGGGCCATTAAAATATAACCATGCGCAAAAATCGCTCGCGTCGAATCGCATTAACTCATTTGCGTTTCGTGTATCCGAGTAAAACTGATAAATTGTGGTGACGTGCGACGAATTTTTGTTACGTGGCTGACGTTCACCAGTGTTTTTCGACGTTTTCTTGCATTCATTATTGGTTTTGCTTGCCAAAATCACTTAACTTATTCAATTATCTTGTGCGGGGAATTATAATTTATTGGTAAGTGTTTAAACTTTCCTAATTTATTACCAACGAGACCTGATATCATTATCCACTTTTCGGTCGCGTATTTCACACAATTATAATTTTTGTTCTCATTTCAGAAAAATGGATCAAATTGCCAAGTTCGTTGAGCCTGGAAAGCAGTTCGCTAAGGATTCTATCAGATTGGTCAGAAGATGTACGAAGCCTGACAGAAAAGGTGCGTATTTCATTCACCAATTTACCAGTGAAAGGATTCCTAGAAGTTACTTTCTTATCCTACAGCCGGGACTATTTAATCTTACAGTTTGTGGAGTTGGCATCTGGCCATTGACTACGGCTATGATGATGGTGCATTTTGAAATATTTATAAAGCATTGTAAATAGGGTGCTAAGCAGAATAGAGCTGGGCTACTATTAGTTCATTAATAATAAATTCATGCTACTTAAATAACAAGGAATTTGGAATAAGTCTGATAGGGTTGAATTTCAGAAGTGATTTAGAAATTAAACAAAAAACAACGGCACTCAATTTAACAAGTATTAACACAACGACTGCTACCCTATAAACTCGTAAACATAACGCCTGGCCGCGAGCGCGCGCGGCGCGCACGTAATTGTACCAGCCAATAGCGTCCATGAGCAGTAATTCCATGTGAACACGAGAGTAGCGTCGATTAGCAGCCTTCGTGTTAAATCTTGTAGGTATCCTCTTTATACAATATAACTCTGTTGTCAGTTTTCAAACTATTAATGAAGAAATACTAATATTGGTTGCTGCTCATGGACGCACCTGGCCGGTACAATAAACTGCGTGCCGCGTGCGCGCGCACAGGCGTTGGGTTTACGAGTTTATAGGGTAGCAGTCGTCGTGTTAAGTCTGCTTCTTTTACCATGGGAACATAAATCCCGATAAATATAGGTATAGCATCCAGACCCCAACCCAGCCAAAAAATAAACTGGGTACATCTCTATAAAGAAATCATGAAATTCTTTCTTTAGTGTCTATTAGACATTCTGTTCTGGACAAAAAATTATAATTTCTTTTTCACTGGACCAACTGCCTATGAACAGAAACAAATATTTATAAATTCTCATTGTTTCAGAATTCCAAAAAATTGCTATTGCAACTGCCATCGGTTTCTGCATCATGGGCTTCATTGGATTCTTCGTCAAATTGATACACATTCCTATCAACAACATCATTGTTGGTTCATAGGCAAATAGTAAATTATACATTAGTTTGTAATTCTCTATGTTAAGGCTCCAGATTTCTAAGTTTAACTCAAACCCTGTTTTTCTTTTACCTTGCTTATTATTCTTTTCTAATAAGTAAATAAATTATTCCATTTTATATAGAAGAATGTTTTAATCAATTTTCAACACATCTACCCACTGCTTGTGCCACGCTTCACAATCTGCGATCCACATCCAGGTAGTATTGCTGGTGGTTCACCCGAGGCGATAGGGTCCTAATTCAGGATTTTACATTTGTGTCTTGTTGTTCCCCTTGGCTACCACTAGCTATACAACGTGTTACAAAAAATACCAAAAAAAAGAATATTCTTTATCACAGGCATTTAATTAAAATTTTCCCATCTCTAGCGTCAATTGACACCTAAAATATAGACTATCGATTCTCAGAATGGAAAAGCATTTGTTCACCATTTGAGCCTACATTTTTAAAAGAGATGTACTTAAATCAATTTATGTTAGAAAACATTTTCTTTTTTGCCTTAATTATCTTGTGTTACAAAAAATACCCATTGAAGATAAAAAAATGTACATAAACGAACGACTGACTCGTGATGCTCGCCTGTTATTTCGAGAGGCCCGAGGTTCATATATTGCAGCCGGCTACGAATATTGCTGGGTTCAAAACGGACACGTGTTTATTAGAAAGAGACAAGGTAGCCCAGCAATACGAATCAACACAAAAGCGGATCTTGAGGACAAGCTTGGAACTGGGACTGGCTCGTAGAAATTTCAGTGGCTCTCAATTTATTTTTCAATTTTTATTTTTATTACTTTCACAGTTATGCTTTTGTTTAATTGTAAGTACCCTTGCAAAGGATAGAATTTCCTATCCCATCTTTAAAACATCAACCTATTTATTTATTTGTTTATTGTTATGTAAATTCATTAATATTAATATGATATTTATTTATAAAGATTTCCAATATTTATTTATAAGGCTTTCTTCAATTAAATCTAACCACCGCGTGACATTTATCGCTTTTGTCCTTTTTACAATGCCCCAATCTCCATATAAATGGCCAACCTAGGCCAGCACGATGATTTGGAGGAAACCTTTACTGTTCCTTGTCACGCTTGCGATTTTCCGGAACAATGTAGTAATATAATTAACACGAATTATAACTTTCGAGTACTTAATTTAAACATCAGAAGCCTACAGAAGAATTTCGATGCGTTCTTAGTCTTATATGCACGTCTGAATATAGACTTTGATATAATAATTCTGACTGAGTGTCATTTGGGTACCTGTTCTGTTGTCAGGAGTCTTGACGGTTATTCACACTTTGCGACTAAAAACATTAACAATCAGGCAGGTGGTGTAGTGGTGTATATAAAGTCGGCCTGGGCAGCTGTCGTAACCGAACCAAGCATCGATGACTGTGATAGTCTTTATATCAAGCTCTCTCATTCTCTGGCTGTCGTTGCCATTTACCGTTCCCCTTCTTTTTCAAATCCTAATAGATTTATAAAATCTCTAGATATTTTTTTGAAGTCCTTAAAACATCCAGCCACTATGATAGCGGGGGATATTAACATCGACATTCTGAGGGGGGGTGAAGCGGTGGATGATCTGCTTTGTCTTATGGCTGTGAGGGGTCTTATGCCAGCTATTACCTTACCAACAAGACTGACATCGTGTTTAGACCATATTTTTGTCAAATCTAACATTCAATCAGTTGGTTTGGTTTGCAAATCAGTTGTTACCGACCATGACATGTCAATGGCTGGAATCACTACTCAGGCAAAACGACCCCGTAGGAAAAGAATCGTAGAGAAAACTGATTATGATGGTGTACTGGCGGATTTAAAAGAGGTTTCTTGGTCTGAACTTCTCGATTTGTCGAACGCATCTGAAGCTGCTGCGCTTTTAATGAAGACGCTTGAAGAAATTATAGAAAAAAACACCAGGCATAAGTGTATAAGTCGCTCTAAGTTTACCGTAAAGGACTGGATGACTCCGGGATTACTTAGATGTGCTCGACATCGAGACAATCTTCATTCTAAGTGTAGAAAGTATCCCAACGATCCAATTCTTGAGAAATCGTATAAAAGGTACCGCAATTTTTACAATGACTTACTTTCTAAACTTAAGGCCCAAGATGAAAATGCAAAATTATTGGCAAACAGACACTCACCTAAGGGTATGTGGAAAGTCATTAAAAGTATATGTGAATTAAACCCTACTCGTCACCCTTCCTCGGAATTGCTTGCAATGAAGGACTCACCGGTTAATTCTCTGTCAGAATGTAATAAATACTTCTCATCTGTTGGAGGAAAACTGTCTCGTGACATTCTCAGCAGACTGGGTAAGTCGGAACAGGAACTTGCCAATGAAGTCACTGTGAACTGCAGCCCTTCACAGTCATTTTACATGACCCCCACAGATCCAGAGGAAGTCCGAAACATTATAAATTCTCTTAAGGCAGATAGCGCTCCGGGGGAGGATGGGATAAGAAACGAACTACTAAAATATATTTATGACCCGATTTTGATTCCGCTGACCCACATTATGAATCTTAGTCTCTCCACAGGTATTTTCCCGAGCTGTTGGAAAACTGCTACCGTTGTTCCAATTTATAAAAGTGGTTCCTCGAAAGATCCCTCCAACTATCGGCCGATATCACTCTTATCCGTGTTCTCGAAAATTTTAGAGAAAATTGTCAACAAGCGTCTGATGATCTTTCTAGAGTCCTTCAATATCCTGTCTGCTGCACAGTTTGGTTTTAGACAGAATAAATCTACTGAGGGAGCTATCAATGAGCTAATCAATAAAGTAGCTCTGTCACTTGATGCTGGGCAGAAGTGTGTTGGGGTGTTCTTAGACCTAGCCAAGGCTTTTGACACTGTGTCCCACCCAATACTCCTTAAAAAGCTTGAACGCATGGGTATACGTGGAGTAGCTTTGGATTGGTTTTCCAGCTATCTGTCAGACAGAAACCAACAGGTTAAGATGGCGGGTTATACTAGCACTACATCTCCGATTCATTTTGGCGTCCCTCAGGGTAGTATCCTCGGCCCCTCTTTGTTCATCACATACATAAACGATGTGCTTTCTCTTTTTAATCTCAACAAGGATACTGATATCTTCTGTTATGCCGACGATACTGCTGTGATTTTTCATGGTAGCTCTTGGTCGGAAGTTTTTGCCAATACGGAAGCTGGTTTGTCTAAAATTAATAAGTGGCTGGGACATAACCTCCTCACACTCAACTCAGATAAAACCCATTACCTCTGCTTTCATAAAACTGCTGCTTCACGACCTCCTGTCGATTGTGGCCCAATCCGAATTCACACATGTGACGGGCTTGTGCAATCTTCGACATGCTTCTGCAAACCTCTAAAAAGAGCGAACTCTATCAAGTATCTCGGTGTACTCGTGGATGAGAAACTTACATTTGCGGCTCATGTTGCGGCTCTCTCAGGAAGAACACGCAAGATTATACACATAATGAAACTTCTGCGACAGGGTGCTGATGAAAATATCCTTCTCTTGGTCTACAAAGCTTTATGCCAATCTCTCCTGATGTACTGCATCACGGTCTGGGGAGGAGCAGCTAAATCTCATATTCTGTCTCTGGAGAGATCTCAGCGGGCGGTGCTTAAAGTAGCTTTTCGAAAGCCTTTCAGATTCCCTTCTTTCATCCTTTACAGAGATTACGAAGTTTTAACGGTTCGTCAACTTTACATTCTGAAGGCCTGCACCACCTATCACAAAATATTTTCATCATCTCCTGCGGCTTCATTATCTAACTCATGCCGTCGCTTACGTATTACAGTTCCTAAGGTCAACACTGTCTTTGCCCACCGTTTCAGTTATGTTGCTTTTCCCTCCATCTACAGGAAAGTCCAAAGATTCTGCAGTTGTCGCAATAGCTTACTGCATGAAGTCAAGAGCGAAATAACGAAGTGGTTACTGACGCTCAACTATGACCGCACTGAGGAAATCCTTAAAATTGTTAGTTGATATAATTTAATTAGTAAAATTATTGTTATTTTTGACGCTTTATTACCGATTATTGTTTGCTTATATTACTGTACATTATTATTTACATACTTATAAATACTAGTACAAATATAAATACATATATATTATATCTATACCTATATAATAGTATGTACAAACAACTATGTATACA
The DNA here is from genome assembly GCA_951230895.1 of Carpatolechia fugitivella. Classification (NCBI taxonomy): domain Eukaryota; kingdom Metazoa; phylum Arthropoda; class Insecta; order Lepidoptera; family Gelechiidae; genus Carpatolechia; species Carpatolechia fugitivella. The sequence continues at coordinate 13,765,969 of OX579653.1, read as the reverse complement.
TATAATTTTACAATTTATTTTAAATGTTTAAGTATATATTTACATTTATTACGAGTAGTTTATTCTAATAATTACACTGTATTTTATTTTAGTATAACTGTATCTCCCTGCAAGGGTATCGCAGATTTATTATAGTCTTTGTTTTGCCTTAATTTAGTTCTTCTTTTCTTTTTGCTTGTTTGTTTTAAATTAGACTCATTTTATACGTTCTCTAAATTAGTAAAGTAGTAGGTATTATATCAAAATTTGTAACCTGGTGTTGGTCGCCCACGATACAGGTTTTACCTAGTGTGGGGGCCACTGTAAATCTTTATTGTACTGTACTCAAGTTAATTTGAAATAAATTATCATTATCATTATCATTATCATACCAAAAAAAAGAATATTCTTTATCACAGGCATTTAATTAAAATTTTCCCATCTCTAGCGTCAATTGACACCTAAAATATAGACTATCGATTCTCAGAATGGAAAAGCATTTGTTCACCATTTGAGCCTACATTTTTAAAAGAGATGTACTTAAATCAATTTATGTTAGAAAACATTTTCTTTTTTGCCTTAATTATCTTGTTTACATATTTACAAACATAAATATTATTTTGAAATATTTAGTTCATTATTTCATTAATTTATTATTCCATAACAATTATTTAACAAAGATTTTTTATTTATTTGTAGTTTTTTCATTTTTAAATTAATTGTTCTAATGTGAATGTTTTGGTACAAGTAGTACGTAAACATTGGTCTCGAGAGGAGGACGGTAGAAGGGATTTTTAACCATAGCGGTAAAAATAGGCACATTGACCTAAAATTACATATCTGGTCCGAATATTCTTTGACACAGCTGATCGCTAGAGATGGGAAAATTTCAATTATATTTAAATATATATAGCCTTTGATAAAAATATTCTTTTTTTTGGTATTTTTTGTAACACATTGTATATATATACATATATATAACTACCATGAAGTCAGAACAAAAGCACCCCTTATCAATTCAATCAATGATCTTAAATGATGATCATGACAAATCACAGAGTTTTTTTTGTATGTTTATATATTCTGTAATAGAGAAACACATGTTGCAGAATTATAGGCAATAGAGTAGAAATAAAACTGTGGAATTACAGGGTGTTTAATAATTTAAAGTTTATTATAAATATTTACATACATATTCACAAATATATATTTTTCACTTATTTCTCGGTTTCTCCATGACATGTATGTAGAAGCCTGGGTTTTTGACTTCGTTCAGTGGCTTGAAGTCGGCGTAGATATTGTGGTTGGCGTTCTTGCCGAATGCTTCGTCCAACATTTCTGTGAATTTTTTCAGCTTGTGTGGGTAGTAGCAGAGGCGAAATTCACTGTAAATTAATTCAGATTGATATGTTGTTATGATTAGTTAAAAAGAGAAGAGAGGATAACAATATAATTTATTTCCTACAGTAAGTATCTATTTAGTTTCTTATACCATAATGCACGCCACGCACGGGTGGTCCTTACTAATATAGAAAATCGCAAGTTATGGAAACTTTTTAGCTATTTAAAATAAAAAAGAGTAAACTCGAGATAATTACAAAAAGAATGATACAATCTATTCATAATAATATTAGAAAAAAAACAATATCAATTATTTTTAAGAGTTAGGCGCGCGGTTTTAAATTTTGGAGATATTCTTATTGCGCCTGTGTACTGTAAGGAGCGGCCTCCTTTGAGCGGACTGGCTGTTCGTTTAGTTCGATTGAATTTAAATATTTTGAAATACGAATGGTTCTTTTTTGTTGTTTTGACTCGGGAGTCATCGTGTTACCGAGTTGACGTGATTTCGTTCTAGAGAGTGAAAATATATAAAATATATTTATTTACGTTTATTATACGTATTTTCTTCAGATTAGCTTAGCGCCCATCTGGCTACTGCCCCCCGCTTTTACTGTACCTACAGAGTATAGGAGATTGAGAGAGAGAGAAAGATCTGCGCCAATAACTCATTGCGTAGCCTGTACAGTGTACACGATGCATAATTATTATTTAAAATATTTGAGAGCGAAATATTTAACTTGCCTATCAAGTAAGGGCAGGCGCTTTTAAAATGTCACTGTCTTCTGAACAGGTCGGTATACGAAACCCACCACACAACGTACTCACGTACTAATGTTTTTTAAAGAAAGGAAATTACTTAGTCAACTGTTGATTTTATTTTATTTTTTAATCAACAGTCTAAACTGAGTTAAATAAAATCGAAATATCAGAAAGATATACATAATTCGATTGCGAATGGGGTATTTGCGACAGCTTAACGAGTTTGCAAACAAGAAGATCTGCTATTAATCCCCCAGGATGCCTCAGGCATCATCAATCAGCCTATTGCCTCAGGCATAATCAACAGCCCGTTACAGTCCAGTGGACTATGAGCCTCCTCCACTGTGGAGGGTTTTGCCATAATCTCCACGCTTGGCAGGCGGGTTGGAGATCGCAGATTAAAAAGTTACTGTATCAGAGAGCGCTGCTGCCCGTTCCATGTTCAATGTGTAGTCCCTAAGTCGCCTCTTACGACACCCACGGGAAGAGTAGGGGTTGGTGACAAATGTATTCTACTCTGCCGTCACCACACGGCTTGCTCTGCCGTCACCATACGGCTTGCCTCAGGCATAGGTGTTGTAAATTATCGATTTATTTACCTTGTCTCGTTAATTTCTCCATCTTTAGTTGCGTCTATGCAGTAGTCCAGGGTGATCAACTCGGGCTTGCCTCTCACCACCAGCACCGACGTCTTGATGTCCACTGGATATTTGCACTGAAAACAAAAGCATAATATTTTCATGAATCCTGTGGCAAAAATATACTAAGTCTGCAGACATGGCCATGGCCAGTTCGAAAGACCTCTGTGTTCAGTTTTCAAGGTCAACAAATGGCCATGATTTTATTGGCGATATTAGGCGAAACCAATGCCTTAGCGAGTCTTTCGAAGCACGGAAGACGCCTAAACGAAAAACAGTAGCAACTTTTATGTTGGGTACCAAACAGGTGTGGGATATTTTTTTGTTATACCCTAACTCTAGTGCTCTGCTTGCAATTTTGCTTGCGTGACTTTGCTCCGAGATAATATTCAGCACCAGGAATACAAGTGAAAATTGCATCCAATTTTGTTCAGTAGTTTTTGTGTGATGCGCGTACAAACATACAGACAGACAAACAAAAATTCTTGTGTTTGGTGTTTGGTTTTGCCATAATCTCCACGCTTGGCAGGCGGGTTGGAGATCGCAGATTAAAAGGTTACTGTATCAGAGAGCGCTGCTGCCCGTTCCCTGTTCAATGTGTAGTCCCTAAGTCGCCTCTTACGACACCCACGGGAAGAGTAGGGGTTGGTGACAAATGTATTCTACTCTGCCGTCACCACACGGCAAATCCCAGATATGCCTAATGTTTATAAGCTACTCACTTTATCAAAATTATAACCTGCAGGGCTGCAGGTAATTATCTACACATAGCAACAAGTTACATCTGACTAAGGTGAATCGAGGTGATGTAGATAACATTCGCTTGTGCAAAATCGACAGTTATATACATGACTCCAATAAAATAATAACATGTTATGTTATCGTCAAATAAATGATGTAAACATTGAGATGTTGTATTGGTCTTACATTCAAGTTAAAGAGTTAATCTTTGTTAGCACGTTAGGTCATTGGTCCCGCCCGGGCCACTGGACACCGCATTAACGAAAAAGTTGCGGTGCGGGGGCGCGGGGAACTAGATAAGATATCGGTAATCAATCACCAATTTTATCACCAAGCATCGTGTTTTTAAAACGCGTGACCAGACGTAGGCCTTACGACACACCCACCTCCCTGCCAGTACCATGACAACAACAAAAGGACAGGGTTATTTTGAAAACACTGGCCAAATTTAAATATAATGTTTAGACCGTCATAATTAACAACTTTTCCAAAGAAACATGGGTGGCCAAAAATAAAATCGACCTCCCATACAATATAGTAAAGTTGATTGTGTATTTAGTATGAAAAGTTGTTTTTTTTTTGGCGTTTTTACCCTTTCAGTTCATTGGGAAATGTTGTTAGTTATGATGGTCTAAGCATTATATTTGTCAATCTCAATTGACAAATATAATGCCTCCCGCGACCCTCCACTTGAGTGGAGGAGGCTCATAGTCCAGCAGTGAACTGTAACGGGCCGTTTATGTAAGCATTATATTTAATTTTGGCTAGTAGTTTCAAAATAACCCTGTATCAATCAATCAATCAGCCTATTGCAGTCCACTACTGGATGCAGACCTCCCCAAAGCGCACGATCGCCCGCTTTCCTCATCCAGCCACCACCAGCAACCTTCTTCAGGTCATCAGTCCACCTGGCAGGGGGGCGTCCCACACTAAGTTTCCCGAGACGCGGTCTCCATTCGAGAACCCGTATACTTACATTATAATAAATAGAATGTCCTGGAGTAGCTCCGCTGTCGATCATCGCGTCGTAGTTTCTGTGGTCCACGAACAACAAGCCACCTGGTTTTAAGCACTTCTCGAAGTTCTGCAGGCACTTCTTTTGCATCCTCTGGTCTCCGTACTCGTCGAGGAGATGGGCGAAGGAGTTGCCTAAACAGATGACTGCGTCGAATTGAGTCCCGGGCACTATGCGGTTGACGTCCTGGTCTAACGTTTCCCAGTTCGCTTCTTCGATTACTGGAAAATAATAAATTAATGAAAAAATATACGATGTAGGGAGATACGGGATATTAACAAGACTCTATTTCTGTATGTACCTAGAGCCTACAGTTTCTTACCCCACTAAATATATTTTAAAAACTTCCGATTTTTACGATATATTTCACTTGTTGTTTATATTTAAACAATAGAAAGATATTAAATATTTTTAGATTCATAGAAAACAACTAAAAACGTAAACCTTCCGGCGGGACTTGAACCTTCGACCTTCGGCCTATACGCAGCCAACGTGCTAATTACACCACAGAGGGCCCTCTAAATTATTATATAGAATTTCTATTTATAAAATAAAAAACAGGCAAGAGCCCTTTCTTCTAAATTATTAGTACCTAGTTTTATTTCTATCACAGATTTATACGCCGCCGGCCATTAGCCAGTTTTAAAGCTCACGTAATACAGCGGTGATATCAAATTTCGCGCGATTAAAATAATTCTAAGCTGTCACGGATGAATAAAACTTTTTTAAATAAAATTTTAGAGCCTTTTTTCCTCATTTGAAAAGCACAAGCCACTGTTGGTCAGGTCGTTAAGTGACGTCGGACTTGGAGGCTGTATAGCCCATAGCTCACCACGATTATTTTCCCTAGGTTAGGCATCAGATAGAGCTACAGAAAAAAAAAACAATACAAACCCCATTCGTCATATTTGGGGTTCTTTCTCTTATCCCATCTCGCTTTTAGGGCGTGTTTCAACATCTTGTCCGAAGCGTCTATAGAGACCACCTTGAAGCCTTCATTGACCAACATCATGGAGTCGATACTGGAATTAGTAAAATTTAACATTCAGGGTTAGTAACAGATCAGTTTCCCGTCTTATTCTACGGAATAGTTTGCGAATAGGTAAAAGTATGTATAAGACAGGTCGATACGACGACTAACAGTGGCAGGAATAAATATTAAAGGGAAGGTGTTGCCCATAAAAGCCGAAGAGTCGGTGGTGTACTGGCTAGGACCGCTGCCTCTCGTCCGGGAGTCATCCCGGCACCACCAAACCAATGCGTTTTCGTATAGGTAATGGTAGCGATTTACACAGCCTCTAATCCTTAATTTACGTTCTTTTAAAGATTGAAAAGGGACAGGAGATGGCCATCCTAATATTAGGGTAGGAGCTGTCTAACATCGAATTTGAGCGCTTCCTTAAAGCTCAAATTCGATGTTTGACAGCTCTAATATTAGGATGGCCATCTCCTGTACCTTTTCAATCTTTAAAAGGTGAAAAGGACAGACGAACTTAAATTAAGGATTAGAGCATGATAGTGAGTATTAACCTCAATGTTACGTTAACCCAACGCTCTTAGGGTGTAGAAAAACTTCGTGTGGAAAACTGTAAACTCCTGCGAAGAAATTCAAAGGTTGTGTGTGAAGTCGACCAATCCGCACTGGGCCAGCACTAGCAGCCAGACCCTAATTCAGGTTATTTTTTTCTTATTTCATTTCGTAATATGAGAGCTAAGAACAACATTTGGAAAGACGGACTCTATAGGTAACTTTATATAAATATATTATATTATAATGATCGTCACCGGTTAAAATTACGCCTAGTTTTGCAAAACAGCTAGAATATTTCGTCATAATCATTAAGATACACTTTGATAAGCCTAATTAATCCCGCCTACAAGCGGGATAGAAAATGAATAACATGTTATTATTCCTCACAGTTTGTTATTAAAATATAAGATAAGCAATAAAGCTCTGTTATCCATTATCATGGAACGTGACGTTGCGTTGCCGAGATTTTTTACAGATTTCAGTGACTTTGAAATATAATCGATTTTTATTGTAATTTGAAAGCGTAAAAAAAGGATTAGTTCTCATAATGACAACTTCGCGAAATGCCAACCGCTCGCAAAATGTCAACTTCTCAATATTATGTCAAATATTGTTTATTATAGGGAAAATATAGTAATTATCAATATTTCAAGTACAAATTAAAGTTGGCATATTGAGAAGTTGACATTTTGCGAGCGGTTGGCATTTCGCGAAGTTGTCATTATGAGATGAGACGAAAAAAAGAATACTTTTATAATCTTTAAATATGAAACATATCGACTTAGCGATTCTGCAGCGCGGTCGGCCCATGGAACAAACGTAGTGATTAGATTATTTTTTCTCTGCATAAAACTGCATTATTGCTGTGTAGTAACGAGACATTTTTTTAAAGCACAATTATCAACCATGGTTGTCATAATAACAGTAGTAATCTCACGGAGTAATACAGCGATGTTTTACACCCTAGGGCGCTGGCGTAGCTGAGGGCGGGTGGCTAGCTAAATCATAAAGCCTACATTACATACCCAGTACCGCAAGCAGTGTCCAACACATTTACACATCCGTTCTTCTTGAGCAGGCCTATTAAGAAGTCTTTGTAGTTCTGAGTCCGTTCATTGCTGTCTCCGATGAACTTCTCCCAGATCTTTGCTGCTTTTCCATCAGCATACTGATCTTTCACACCCTCGGAGGGGATACCCTCTGACCTCGAGTGGAAAACTTTGTCTGCTGACATTCTAGCTAGGTGCTGCTGAAGATTAGTAAAAAAAAAATACGTAAGTAAACAGTTTTATGTTAAATAAAATACTTAATTATAAAACTAACTAACGTTAACTCCTCAAGTAAGAAATCGAACTATTTTCCTTCCGTAAAAATTTTACCTTATCGCGAAACTTAGTACGAATGCTAATATACTATAGGTATGGAAGGAAAGTTATGACATCAATCATCTAAAATTGACTGAGGAAAATGAGCGTTCGCAATAAGCATGATGTAACAAACATCTTACCTTACGCACTCCTATTCGCCGACTGACGGTCGAGAGCAAAACGGCAAATTATACCAGTGTTGTTATGGTGTTAAATTCGCTGGCATGATAACGATCACGACGCGACTCTTTTACTAGGAACTCTGACATTTATCGTGGTGAAAGCAAGGTACATAGAAATCCACGTTACACTAGCCAAGTCAGAGCTCATTTTACATTGGTATAGTTGAGAGAAGACAGAGTTGACTGATATTGCATGTGATAAAGAATTTATTCATATCAATACAACTGGACTCAAGCAGCTACTTCGTAAAGATCTTAAAGGGTAGTAGAACCCTAAGTAAGTACTATTTATTTTAACCTTGCTCTTACACATACATAATAATTAACTGAAAAACCTATCGGGAAGATTAGCTCATGAAACTGTTTTTTTTTATTCCACAACTTTTCATAAAAAATGCTTCGGTCAGCTGATCAGATAATTTATTTCTTATTCATAAACATAAGAATATACAAAATTAAAATTCAAATAAAATCAGCCCCCGCTGCATGACGTCCGTCGATAAAATTAACCGCGCGACATATAAAGTGACCGACAATAGTATCCAAGTTTATATCGCGCGAAGATAAGAACTACTTTACAATTGGCGGTTACGTTTTATATCGGTTCATTTTATCGACTGTCGTCATGCAGTGGGGGCTGATTGTATACAGAGTAAAAAATTTATTCGAGATTTTGAAGAAGTTCTATTATGAATTAATGACACGAAAACTTTGCGCTATTTCGTCAACACGTTCGTATTATTGTACGAATTCTTTAACAGGAATTTAAATTAAGAATTAATTTGAATAAACAAGTTACTCACCGTTAGGATCCTCTAATATATTCACATCTACGTTGACACCTCTCTTATGGAAATAGTTATAAAGACTGAAGTTCTCTATAGGATTCAATGTTTGTTTATACTCGTGTTTATCAAGAGACAGTTTTGTTAAGTCATGCTGATTGGTGAGTCAATTTGCAGTCTGGCGCAATGTGCAATACTGTCCCATTTTATGCAGAAGGTAAATTTCAAATTAAAATGCTACACGTTCAGTAAAACCGATCAATTTTAAACAATATAATTTTTGCATAGTGTCGAAAATGTATTTGGCTAAAATATTTCAAAATATTTTTGCATTTTAGTTTAGTAAAATATTTCTTATTTATTATGATATTAGATTTCTGCTGTTACTCGTGGATACACTGTCCTCGATTCGGGATGTCACGCTCTAATCCTTAGTTTATGTTAGTCCGTCCTTTTTACCTTTTAAAGATTGAAAAGGAACAGGTGATGGCCATCCTAATATTAGAACTGTCAAACATCGAATTTGAACCTTATGGCCGTGTCGATTGCACAATTTTAGAGAGCAACATGCGACTTAAAAATCTCTTAAACTGAGAGCTATGCCCTTATTTTAAGTTATCATTCGTTCAAATTAATATAATTCGTTCATCACCTCTCTGTCATTGGTCATAAAAACGAAAAAGATAGCTGGATTTTAAAATTAGAATTAGAGCATGACATCCCGAATCGAGGCCACTAAGCAAATTTCTGTTGTAGATAAGTTGTTAGACTTGTAATCGCGTACAACTTACTGCAGTACGAGGCGATAAATATTGCACATCGGGCATTGGAAAGAGTGTCTGTTAGTGCTACGTGCGAGAGAGACGACGCTCTACAGAACCGAACACCCGATGTGCAATATTTATCGGTACTGCGTATTTTTATGCATGTGATTCCCGAAATTGTCCTGATTTATGTAATTATTATTACTTCATATTAACCATTGTTGGCACTCAGGGTCACGAATTTTAATACATTTCGGCCAGTGTCAGAAAATGGATGGATAATAAACAAAAGATAAAATCATATCATAAGCTGTTTTTCATTTGTTTGACCTGTTACTTGACCCTATTCAATACTTATCGAAGAATAAACCGGTTTTGTAAGATTAAATACAATCAAATTATTAGATTACATCATTATTATAATTTTATCTTGGTTATTATTATTTTACCGAAGAACTAATAATTACAAAACTTGCGATAATTATTGAAAGTTTTTGGAAATAAAACATGTGGGTAGGTAATTAATTAGTTATTTACTCCGTAAAAATAAAATGCTTACTTGTCTACATCCAGACCATCGTCGAAATAGCAAAATAATTCAATCATTATCTCATAGATAACATAATGTGTTAGGTACATAATAATTACGTGTAATACAATACTCATGAGTTGTCGATCAAAATTTGACAAATTTTCTTTAATTACAGGATACGTTACTTGATTGAAATACATGTTTTATGGTAAAGAGGGACATCGTAGCGATTATCTATCCCACTCCCATAAAAGTATGTACAGAACTGTCTAGAGAGAATCCTACGGACCTACCAGAGTATCCGTGAAATGGCCAAAATTGGAACTACGGCGATTAGTATGGAAATGTCAATTTTTAGAATTGTCGTGATTGGTTAAAATTCAATTTTGTATTACTACTAGCGCCGTCTTTCATTTTACAGATACGTTGGTAGGTCTGTACATAAGAATTCGAGAGAAATACACAACTGTAGGAACATATCTTTGGGCTCGGATGACGCCACTGGAATACAGGTTCCAAATACACACAAACTTTTGCGCTAGGACGCTGTAAGGTTGACAACACTGTTCAGCCAATCATTGCCACAAACACCGGAGTGTTTGGTTACCAATCACAGCCGGTTTATCTGGTGTTGCCAGACCAATGGTTTGGTGGTATACAATTTAGTTCCATTATTATTTAATTTATACTCTTTTATGTTGCAAGGATTCCTTCTCAGCCATTTACAAATATTACGATTATAACATTTCGTGCTTCTGTGACTACGAGTGCCATTCTATCAAAATCAAATGGCGCTTCCTAGAGGAAAACTATAGCAACCCCTTACTTATTTGATTTGTAAATTATAAATGAATCCCATCGCCTCCCTTAATACTACACAAATATCACATCATGCAAGGTAGATTAGGATTGAATTGATGACACCAGTGTCAACCCATAAATGGCTTAGTTAGTATGTCATTATTAAAATATACACAATTTTAAAAACATTTCATCATTCTCAACTTAATATCAGCATTTTATTCATGTAATGTATGGTAAGGCCTGAGAGTCAAAAGCATCTCTATGTAACCTATTTTACAGTTGAAAAATTTCAGAAATGTTTAAAAAAAAATGTCGCTAACAACTCTTAAACCTATAGTATCTTATATGATAATAGCTTTGGCAGGCCTACCTCCTAGATCCCGGCGCCCACGTCGCTGGCGTCGATGCCCAGCATGGCCAGGTCTTCCATCTCCTCCTTCTTGGCCTGGGCCTGGGCCTGGGCCGCCTGGGCTTTGACCGCCGCCTCACCATTCTCATTCACCTCCTTAACCGCCTCCTGCTTCGGCGGCGGCTTATTACTACTCTGATTCTGATTTTTATTCTGTGTCTTCGGCTGACTGTGTGGGTTATGCATCTTCTTTGGGTACGGGTTGTTCTTCTTGTTGTTTTTCGGCCTAATTTTCGGGCTGGGTACTAACGGCACGTGCGTGTCGTAGAGCTGCGCGCGCGAGGGGAAGAGCGAGCCGTTCATGTCGAAGCCCATCATTTGGCCCATCATTTGTGGCATCTGCGGCTGCAGGAAGGGGGGGAAGGGGGGCATGACGCCGCCCAGCCCCATGGGGAACCCGCCCAGGGGCATCTGCCCGAACAAGTCCTGCTGCGAGAGGTCCGGCTTCACCTCCGACGGGAAGATGATGTCGAGGGCGTCTTGGAAGTCTTTAGGGAGGGTCGGCGGCGCCGCTGTCACTCTGGAAATAAACGATACTGTTACTGAGCTGATATGATTAGTTATAATGATCATATCATTATGTGAATTCAGGAGGGAAAGGTTTGTGATTAGTGAACGACGAAAAAGACTTGATTGAAAAAAAAACATAAAAATGGTTAGTGGTGTCAACTCAAAAAGGTGGAAGAAGTTAGGACAGGATTAGAGTTAACGCTGCGGGTGATTTGCTGCTGTGGTGACTTACTACTGTGCGGTGACTAGCCGCTGTGTGTAACTTACAATAGGCTAGTTTACTGTTCCTTTTACCACATTTTATGAATTAATATAAAAATATAAATTAATAGCATACGGTTCGTGAAGAAAAAAACAAAATCGGTTGAAAAAACAATTTACAGTCATTTTTTAAAGTTTCAATATATCTGTCTCTTTCTAAAACGCTTTTCTGTTTAGAATGTCTGGCGCTACTGACTTAGTGACGTCACTCGTGTTAAGTAGATTATAAGTAGAAAACCAACTATCTTGCATACGTAATTATTATATTTTCACCATAGCTACCAAATTGGCGCGAGAGCACCGAGACGATCTGTCAAAGTCCCCCAACTAGTTTAGTGCGCATGCGCTCTATGGACACAACCACTAGTGATGTAGCAATATCAATAAAGTTCGGTTAACACTAGTATTTTTTTCTTTTCTGACTAATCATAAATTTCAAACCTTAATAACTCGGTAAATTTTAAAAATTTCGAAAACTTTTACTGTTCGATAACAGGAACTAACAAAATTGGATTAATAAATAAAAAAAAATTATTATAAAATGTTCTTACAAACTGTGTGTGGTGACTTACTGCTGTGTGTAACTTACAACTGTGGTGTGTGTGTTACTTACTGATTTAATTTTTTCTTAAGAAAAACTTGTATTTTTTATCTTTAAGCTACCTTATTAAGAATACGGTAGTTGAAGCAATAGTTATTATTATGATTACTGTGTGGGCATGGGCACGGGCGGCGCGGGCGCGGCGGGCGGCGGCGGGGGCGGCGCGATGTAGGCGGCGGGCGGCACGGTCCCGCCCAGCGCGGTGGGCAGCGCGATGGCGGGCGGCGGGATGTCTGCCTGCTGAAGCTGCCGGTCGAGTTGGGCTTTGGCGATCTTCTCCTTGAATTCGGCGACCTGTTGTGAAAATTATACGGTATTATTATACAACTTGTTAGCAAAGCGTATAGCGTTAGAACGTCGGTGGTCTACTGGCTAGGGCCGCTGCCTCCCGTCCGGGAGACGCGGGTTCAACCCCCACCACGTACCAATGTGTTTTGGAATTCGTTTATTCGACGCTCTTACGGTGTGAAGGAAAACATTGTGATGAAACCTGCACACTCCTGCGAAGAAATTCAAAGGTTGTGTGTGAAGTCGACCAACCCGCACTGGGCCAACGTGGTCGACTAAGGCCTAATCGCCCTAATTCAGGGTAGGCTCGACCCCTCGGCGGGGACTGATATGAGCTGTTTATGTGTTAGCAAAATAACGCAAAACCCTTCGGCTGGTTTCATGGGCTGACATACCATCCGAGAGGGTTTGTTGCGTTACTTTGCTAGCAAACAACATGCCTAGCCTAAAAGGTTTCTGCTTAGCAAAACACTCCCCTTTTTTCTCCCTCTCGTCACTCACGATACAGAGTAATTTTTGACTAAGTCGTCCCACTAAAAATCAAAATAAAAAATATTTTATTCGAATTAAGATTTTTACAAATAATTAATCGACGCCAAAGCTATCATGGATGGCACTGGCGCTATTTTCCGCTTACATCAACGCCTATTCCCGCCATGAGATGTCCCACAACAGATGGCTAGATCTAGGGTGCACATAGCTAAGGTAGCAAATATTTATCGAGACAAATTTTGGTGAGTATACACGAAGACTTTTTATCGGTGATTAGGACCTACTGATTTCTACTAAGTAAATGATGCCCATATAATAATAAAACTCACATGTCAGCGTTCCATTTTTTTTGTCTGTGAAGTGAAGTTAATAATTATAAGGTGTAAATAAATTAGTGGACACTATTTTAAAGGATCAACCTACCCATGAAACTGAACAACTTTCCCCAAGATACATGGACTGTCCGGCGACAAAAAAATATGCATCTTCTATGGTAAATAGATTAGCCGGCCGCGCGGTATTGTATGAAAGGGACAACTTTTTTTGTCGTCCGACAGCCCATGTTTCTTGGGGAAAGTTGTTCAGTTTCATGGGTAGGTTGATCCAATAGTGTCAGCTAATTTATTTACACATTATATATGAATATTAAAATCATGGTCATCCTACTCCTCCTTGTAACATAACAAATAAAATGATGGATGACGTATCTTTTTCAATTCATAAAAATGTAGGAAGACATACCTACTAATTAATTTTAGTTACCAAATTAAAAATACAAAATTAAATTTATAAAAAGAAAACATGTAACTATTATTATTGCAATGGCCATCGTCATTTACTTAGTCGGAATCAGTATGTCTTGAATAGAGATGTGCCGTGGGGAATGTTCCCATTCCCAGTATTTTCCCTATGGGAATATTCCCGGTAAGTTACCCAAAGTTTCCAATGTTCCCGGGAATATTCCCCTACACATGAAACATTTAATATTATATTGAATTCTTTCTTTACCTAGTGTTTTAATTTAGTTTGGTTGGTTGGCTGGTTTGGTTAGTATGATTTAATTTGCAAAATTGATTATTTTTGATATAGACAATTTTATTTTATTTAAGTGAGAGATTTCACTCACGGTCATCTGATCCAAAACTAGGCAAGGCCTGTACTACGAGTATGGGTGTCAAAGATAGACAAATATTCAATACCCAGACACAGAAATGACCCTTGATGTCTGCCTTTTTTTCTTTTCGCGCCTTAGCTTGGTACTATAGAAAACTGTAATTTTATTACAGATAGGTACTATAGGTATTAGTCGTTTTGTTAGTTACATACAGCCAAGTAGATGTTTGCCTGTTCATTGCTGACTGTAAGATGTGGATAAACTGTCTCGCTTCCTCTTTAAAAAACATTTTATTTGCGAATCTCTTTATTTGAGTGGCAACAAGGTCATCAAACAATGAAAGCGTCCTTTTTTAGTTACCTGTTATTTAATTTGTAACTTGGTGCACGTATTTAAACATACAAACCTCGTTGTTAAAAATAAATCTGAATCTTTGTGGTCGGCTTTTAAAAGTTGCTTTGTTTTATACCTATAACTTATGAAAAACATGTTGATCGTTCTGTGATTTGTTAATTATTTTAGGATACTTAAAATTTATAATACTAAAATTTTATTGATGTTTAATTGTTGATTATATTGATAACGCATATTTGTACACACATGAATAAAAACTATCAAAATTTAACGTCTGTGTTTCTTTTTCTCTTATTAAAATACAGTTAAAACTTTCAGAATCTGCCCGGGAATATTCCCGGAAACATTGGGAATATTCCTAAAAACACTGGGAATATTCCTCGGAATATTCCCATTTTTTTGGGAGTTTTGGGAATATTCCCAGGCATGTGGGAAATTTCCGGTGATTGTTTCCGGTAACATTGGGAATATACGAAATCTCTTAGGTTAGTAAGTATTCAAATATTACTTGTGATTTGTCTCCTAAAACTGAATATTGTGACATATAAATATATAAAAAAATAGAAGATTTCGACAACTTTCCCATTGATAAAGTTCTCAAGGGAATATTCCCCGGAATATTCCCACACAAAAGTAATTTACCGGGAACGGCACATCATTAGTCATGAACACCGATAAAAATTCGTCGTGTATACAGAAGTTGTCGCTACTTAGACAGAGGTCTTAGGTATGACCTAAACAATATACAATTATTTATGTACCTTTTTCTGTATCTCAGCATCCATCTCCTCGCGTCTCTTCTTGGTCGCTTCTTCTTCTTCCTTCTTTTTCTCTTCATCTTTCTTCTGTTCTTCCGTTTTGTTTTTGCCTAACGATTTGTATACTGGCATTTTGCCTGGAAATAATAACTTCAAGTTAATTTAGGTAACTTTCCTTTCATTGTGTCTTTTGGCAAGTTACCATTTTATCTATCAAGGGCCTCGTCTGTTAGAAAGACAAAGTTGTAGGTGCTGTCTTACAAGACTGTTCTGTTTGAAAAGTAATTTGTAATCTGATTGTCTAAAATTGAATTTTATTATGCTTCACATGTCGAGTGGGTCGTTACGTCGAGCCTCGGTTAGGCGTGATAGGCGGTGACGTCTGACGACGCTGAGAATGGAGGTTTTATGTTCTGTATTATTGTGTATCCTTCTTGTCATTATCTAATACTTATATGGTTTTTGAAATCGGTCAGTATGATCCGCTATGATCTTTCTTACAATGACTTTTTACTAGCTGGAGTAAACTAATGATTTGGTGATTGCTTTGAAATGAAAAATAGAAATTAAGCAAAGTGAATTATTCATATAATTAGCAATCGGTGCAAGGATTAATATTGTAATTAAGTTGTTGTGATTGTGGGTCAGAAGGTCCTTATAGTGTGTGACTCACCTCAACCAAAAATTATTATTGTATAAAAATATTCTCTTTCTTTAATAAGACTTAAAAAATCCTTTTCTTTTCGGCATGCAAGGTATAATATTTGAAATAATACCCTTTTTATAGTTTTAAATAACTTTATTTGTCAAAATATAAAATATAAGTAACATTTTTACAACTATTTTTGAATATCATCAATTCATTTATGATTTACATAACATGTACGTTATTATTAAAATTAAGATGGATACATTATTTCTTGGAATGAATGACATTTGGCTTCTATTCGGGAAGTCGTGCTCTAATTTTTAATTTAAAGTCAATCTATTATTTTCGTTTCTACGAGTAATGAAAGGGGTCGGAGATGAACAAATAATGGTTTAAATAAAGGTCAACTTAAAATAAGAATGCGCATGTCATTTTAAGAAATGTTCAAGTCTTTATGTCCGCTCACTGTGCAATCGAGGCGGTGTCCCATCTGTGTACCTTTTCTATCTTTAGAAAGCGAAAAGGACGGACGAATTTAGATTAGATTATATCGCCTCTTTTTGAGAATAATGTGATATATCGATCAAAAGGAAACCTATTTTTCAATACACCTTGCTCGAAAATAGAACTTTCGAACGTAGTAAATTGTACAATGGCGATTTTCATTACATTTTCATACATTGTTGTTTTATGAGTAATCAAGTGTTAATATTTAATGATAAATGTGAATGAATTTCTCGTATCGTAATGTACTACAAGAATGTCACGTTATGATGATGATGTCGCCATATGTACTTGAATAAACACAAAACAGAAATACAGGCAAGATTATAAAGTGAGCTTAAATTAAGGATTAGTGCGTAACTTCCCTCAGACCCGTCACCACCCATCGTCATAAGAATTCTTGTGATAATAGTTACCGATGAAGGGCATCTTCCTGATCTCTGGCTTCTTGTCGTGCGGCGGCGTGTGCCTGGCGCGGTCGTGGCGCCGCTCGCTGGAGCGCTCGCGGTGCCGCGACTCCCCGCGCCGGTCCCGCTCCCTCTCGCGGTCGCGCTCTCTCTCGCGCTCGCGGTCGCGGTCGCGCACCTCGCGCGCTCGCGACTCGCGTGCCTCGCTCTCCCTGTAAGATACATCGTGTGTTGGTGCCGAAACGAATTAGGTAGCCGACAGTGTTCAAAGTTACTAGCTAGGAAAATTAGCCAAGTTACACAATACAACGTATGAGTAAAATAACGCCAAACCCCTAAAAAAACAAAACGACTAAAAACTGACTTTTGTTCCTTTAAAATTAGCAATATAATTTAACTCGATTAGATGATCAGTTTGTATGAAAAGTATCTATAAGTTTTAAACGTGAACACTGCGATTCTGCGTTCCACCGGCACTTGGCCATCAAGTCATCTGGTCACCTTGTGGTGTCCACTTTCTAGACTAGTGGCTCTGTGAGCTGTAGACCGAGCATTTATTTATTGGAAATGGCTGATTTATGTTTTTTTTTTTTACATTTTAAACCCTTTTAACTCCGTATTTAAAAAAAAAAACCAAATACGGACTCGACAAAAAAAATCTATATATTTATCGAACCCGCTCACAAAATTTCACGAGTTGAGAAACGCGACCTGTAGAGACAAACAGACAGACAGATGGACATACAAAAGCAATATTGGCCAAGCTGAAACGGAGATGCTTCACTCGCTCGGTCAATATACTGTAAAACTTGTATAATGAGATATTCAGTCAATCTTACCTTCGTTTGGTGCTCTCACGAGACCTGTCGGGGGATCGGCCTTTACCTTCAAGCTTCATTCTGCCAACAAACACAATACTGTATCAGATACTTCATAGCTCAGAAAGTGAGTATTTTTTAAAGAACAACCAGGGACAAACTTCTTTTGTCCTCCTAGCTTTGACGTCGAATAATGATTTTGTTAAGTCTTACTTCGAATAAAGACATTTTTATCTTTTAACATGGGACATTAATTTAAAATAGTGCATTTCAAAGGTTTCTCGATCATAATAATGTTATAAATGTAAAAGTATGTTTGGATGTCTGTTCTGCATTTATGGATTTAGATGAAATTTAGAAAGGAGATAGTTTGTAACCCGGTTACTTAAAAAAAAAGTCTTATTCCGACGGGAAAGTCTTGCACGAACATTCTTCTCGTTTGTGTTATGTTGAGTGAACGAGTGATGCCAATGACTGGCAAAATACGTCCAAACAAGACGTGAAGCCATTGAAAAAAAAAAAATTCTTGCGCAACGCAAGCGTAGCCGCGGGTGAACCTCTAGTAACTAGAGTTTAGTTGATTATAAAAGAATGACGCTATATTGCGGAATTTCATTAGAACTAATTCTTACATTGGAAATGGCATTTGATTCTTGTCAAAGTAACAAGTGGCTCCTGAGTCTCCTGACAGACCTTATATATTTCATTCAGACGTGATTTCCACACTTTTTTTATAAACACAGTACATTTATAGGATTCACATTGTTACATAATTTGAAATTGTCTCGTTGAGTAATAAAGGTTAATTAATTTGTTATTAACTGTGTTTATCTTATTTCATTTTGACAGGGTTCATACAAGGGAAATGGCCAAGCCAAGCTATGCAACCAAAGACTGCGATGAATCGTTAATTACCATGGTAGTTCTTGGCACAAAAAAACTATTGTTATCTGTAAAATGGATACCCAAAATGAAAGGAGGATTTGAAAGTTATACACATCTTTATTGAGAGCCGATTGGAGGTGAACAGAGAGAGGATTTTTTTTTATGGACCTAATCGCTATTTCTACCAGAGTGGTAATATAGCGGGCGCGGACTTGCAACAGAGAGAGGAACCTTGCCGTTACTTATATATAGTCCAAATTAGCGACATCTACGGAAATTATCTCGAACTATCTGCCTAGCTACCAAAGAACATATACATAGCATAACAAGCCATCAAGTTCGGTCAATTTCGAATACATGGCGCTGTGTTTAACATTATCCTTACCTGGATTTCAAAGTATCAAGAAGTTTCCGATCACTTTCGTTGAGCCGGTCAGCTTGAATAGATGTCATCCATTCATTCAGCGTCTTGTCATCCGGATCCGACTTTTTCTCCTTCTCTGTATTAAAAACAAGACCAATAAAATATTAGTTTTCAATGGGGGATTATCCGACAGCCAATTAAGAAAAAAAAATAGTCATAAAACTTCGATAGATGGCGTTGACGATTCGTGGATCCGAAGAAATCCGGCGAGTCACCCAGGGCCATAAAATTATTTAAAAATAGAAAACCACGAAGTACACCTGGCGCCATCTATCGTCTTAATTAGAACTATTATTTTTATTTTATAAAGAGATGTCAGAAATTCCCCCATTCAAATTGCAATATCAGGTCGCCTTGGTGATTAAATTTTACTCAACCGCCAAAAATACCGTACCTGACGGTAGACAGCTCATCACGCCATAAATTTTTGTTGCAAACTAGTTGTTATTACCAACGCGCAAGATGCCCCAGTGTATAGCTTGATGTGCTGTTCACTGTACGTACGTGCTTTGAGTAGAGAATAATACACAGAATTCAATAAGGAAACGTAAACTTACTCTTCTTTTTTTTCTTAACAGGCTCGCTGTCCGAACTACTAGAATTACTAGACGAGCTGCTACTGCTACTTCTTTTCTTCTTCTTGTTCTTCTTTTTCTCCTTCTCCTTCTTCTTCTTCTTCTCTTCCGCCGGCGGGGGACTGTCCTTCAGTTTGGTATGAAACCCGTCTTTGTTGAACGTAATGGTGTGGGAGGTGTAGTTGGGTTTGTCCTCTGTCGCCGCTGCCGCTGGTTTATTCTTTGAAGAGGCTCGAGCCTTCTCAAACGACTTTTGACGGTCAGACATCCAGTCCGTTTCCCAGTGTGGGTTCTGTTCTACGAAATTCTGAAGAAATAGACTGGCATGAGTATTTCGCTAGTAAACTAGATCTAACTAAGTTGATTTGTCATTCTGCTTTGGTGAAGAGGAAATATGCATACACCTGCCAATAAATTCAAATAAGGTATGTGAAATCGACTAACCCGCAATGGGTCAGCGTAGTTAACGCTCTTATTCATACAGGGTAGGCTCAAGGCCCTCGGTAACGACATATTATATGAGCTCATAACACGATGCTGCATTAGAAAGATGGATAATACTTTATCAATGAAAATAGCCTTTACTACTTAATACAAATATAAATAAAATCTTGTTAGTTCCTGACATGAGTAAAATAATTTTCGCTCTATCTTTTTAAATTTATCGAGGTTTGACATTCAAGATTAGACAGAGGCAAATATAGACCAGTGACGTCACTAAGTCAGCAGCGCCATACATTCTCCATACAGAAAAGTGTTTTAGAAAGAGACAGATTGATTAAAATGTGGTAAATTCAGGAAAAAGTGCCCATTACTTACAGTATAGTTCTTGGAATGCGTAACCGACTTGAGATGCGCGGACGCGCAATGCAGGTCGCCTATGAACTGGTCACACAGTTTGCAGTACCACGCCGTCGACGGCACGAAGAATTGGAGACCTAGTTACGAAATAATAACGCTTATTTTCTATCGTATAATATAAGTATGGACAGACTCGTAAAATGCACGCTAGATGAAGTGGATGCGTTTGCTTTAAAATGGGCAATATTTCGCACCAAAGCACTTATGCAATGATTCTATTTCCTATTCATAATATAACGATTTGGAGGACAACGGGAATCACACTAATAAATAATATTATAAAACTGTGAAAATATATTTGGATGTTTGTTCTGCTTTCATGCCCAAACTACTGGACGGATTTGGACAAAATTTGGAATGAAGATAGTTTGTAACCTGGATTAACACATAGGATACTTTTTACCGGGAAAAGTCTATTCCCACGGGAAAATCTTACATAGCGCGAGCGTAGCCGCGGGCGGACTGCTATAACCCATAAACAATTACCTTTGATAGGAGTCCTTTTGGTGGGTGCACTAGGAAAGCTGGGAAACCCTTCATTGATTCCAGTCACCGTGTGCCAGGGGGCTTCCATGTGTGCTGCTGCCATTCTGCAAAATGACAAAATGTATTGGATACCCACAACAAAAAGTTTAAACATCTGTTGCAACAAGTGATTTAGAATATGAGAGAATAAATATGGTCATAAGTATATTTTTCCAGTAGGACAAGATTAAGTTTAATAAATATTGGATAAGTTTGTCAAATAATAACTTAACAACACTCAGTGCATAATCAGGGTATCCATCCCCTCTATATGCCACACAAAATTCCCCCTTTTAATGAAAGGTTAAGAACTTTTAAATTATGTATACTTATATGTACTGAAACATAAAATAATGATAAAAAATGCTTAAAATTCTATAGCTTTTTTTGACCAAATCTATCATGAATTATTAAAATTATAACCAAAACAACTGGGGATTTAGCGCAACAGAATATCTGCTTATAAATTCTTAATTAATTTTTACTAGAGCATGTAATATCCCTCAATTTACAATCACTTGGAATGCAAACAGTGTAAATTCTTAATTTTTCCCTGACATTCCAGGTGATGTAAAATATGTGTACGTACTTGTTATGCGGTTGTGAATGCAAGTGGTTCAAGTAATCCTTAGCAGTGGACGGGAACTCATTGCACACACGGCACCAATGCATCTCAGGGTCGTAGTACACATAGTTGAACTTCTGACTTGCTGAAGGCGACCTGAGGAATAACAAGGCTTTAGAAATTGCTACACTTTTGATATTAAAAAATATTAAAAAGATAAAAGCAGATAAATAGAATCAATCTTAACTATAAAATATTAATTCACTGTTGGTCGGAAAATAAACATGTAAGAATCACCGCGCGTTTAATGCGATTCACAGAAATAATTCATATTACTTTCAAAGGAAAGCAAATGAAATAGCACAATAAAATAATAATTATTTACTTAATTTTATCCATAAGGAATGGATAAAATAAGTAAGTAAATGATTTTTTTATACATAAAAGACAATTTTAGACAAGGCCATCAAAATACTAAACAACCGTTTTAAACATTATGTTTTTGGTAATGCGGTGTAAAGTAGGTTAAGTAATAAAATTCAATGTTTTTGGGTTGTAAACTTTAATTTTCTCTTATCATACCTGATACATACAAACTATACAACAATATTTGTACAATATAAACTTTACTCCACATAAGTGTTGTGTTTATGTCGCACAAGATTATATACTTTTATTTATATCCATACATATTGCTGAATAAAAGGTTACATGGTTATACATACCAACAATGTTTAAATTACGTTAATCACAGTAGTAGAACTTATCTGCTATAAATAAAATTACATTCCAGAAATTAAAAAGTAAATTCCAGCTTAATTTTAGGATTCATGATAAAAATTAACATCCATTCATTGATAACTTTTATCAAAGCAAAAAACATTGAAGCTTACAATATGACAGTGTTCCTTATTAATCATAGCATTTTGATATAAAATGGCGCACCATGATCTAAAGCGGTGAAAAAATCTTCTGCGCTTTGGTTAAAGTCACTAGTAATGAAAGCAGAAGCTTTAAGTTCTTCTTGACTTCTCGTTAAAGCATCTTGGCGAGTCCTGGTGTTTGGAAGAAAGTGAATAGTAAAATATATTTTTAAATACCAAAATACTTACCCGATAAATATGATTAAGTATAAAATAAATAGGATCTTGTCAAACTTAAAGTTATTAGGTCAATTTAAACACAAGCTTTATTCTGAAAACAAACTGACTAAATTAAATCCTTGTGTAAGTAATTGAAAAGAACTTCCAGTTTAACAAGAATTTATTGTAAGTAAATATAAAAATAATCAAAAATGTCAATAACACACACCTGGATTTCCGTTTAGAGGATCGCTCAGGAGATTCATCAGACAAGTGGGGAAGTTCTTGGGCTTCTTCACCGATGATCCCGTTCAGCATATCGACGACATTGTTGATTGTCTTCAACTTATTCTGAATCTCCAACTAAGAACAGCGCAAGGCAAAATATATGCAATTTATTATTATTTGAACTCTTTAGTGTTGTCAAAGCTTCAATATGGCAAGCATGTTACTACACAGAATAGAATTTCTGAATAAAAATATTAAGTAGTAATTCGAAATTTATTTACAGGTTTGCTATAACAAAACCAAACCTGTAGCTTGGTGTTTTCTTTTAAGAAGCGCTTGGTGTCTGGACTTGGGGATCGTTTAGAGTCCCCACGGAGTTCATTGCGTTGATCCTTAAGGGTGTCAAGTTCCTTTTTCAAGATTGATGCTTTTTTCATGTAGTCTTCACGTTGCTTTGATAAAGCAGCTTTTTGGTGCCGCATTTCAGACTCAATGGCGGCTGTGGAAAAGAGAACTACATTACCTTCTTTCCAGATTTCAAAAACAGTGTAATATCACTTAACTTGTCTGTATCGCTACATAAATAAACAAAACCTTCATGTACATAACTTACACAGTTCTAATAGGTATTTGTACTTCTTATTCATTTAATAAAGTGCTAATTAAGTGATATTACACTGAACCAAAAATAGCAAACAATAATCAGTACACCTCAACTAGCAGGCTGGATATAGTGTAGCACATAAACTCCATCATGTTGCAATTTTTTTAGTTGAGATTTTTCATGTTAAAGCTTCTATATTCAGTCAGTGGTGCATAGCCTCAGGAAAATCCAATATATTCATTTAATGTTACACATACAGATAAATTTAAATGACTTAAACAAACCTGAAAAAAAATTGGTGAACACAAGATCCACTGTTGTAGAATAATGTTTATTGATATTATGAGAATTAATATAATTTATTTGCACATATTTTTCACGGTAAAAAGCATAGTGATTTTAAAGCATTATAATGGGTGTTTAATTATAATTACTGCCTGGAATGAAGTGTTAATCACAATTTCATAGAATTATTAAGTTATCTAGTTAATTAATATTAAATACCATTAGTCTGATTTGATCTTCATTTATTTACCATGCTTTTGAGACCTTGGTTAATAATAGATTGAATTCCTCAAAGAATGATGCAGACATGCCTATAAAAAATGTAATAACTAAAAATCATCATATTAGAAGTAGATGAAACTCATAAAAAAAGGAAAAATCAGCCAAAACGCCAAGTTAAACATTTGGTGCTGATGTATACCAAATATTAATGTAGTATTACAAATAACATGCATTATTTAACACTATCTACTGACAGAAGTTTGAACCTCTGTCCTATACATGCAAGAATTCACCAGCTAAATACAAGTGAACATAAAAGCACACATTAAGTTTTGATAAATATATAATAAATACTCTTCTGCAGATGATCCACTTAAAATATTGTCTAGGATTCAGGGACTTCCAAACCCTGTCAACAGATAAGACCAGTTTTTGGAAGAAATAGTAGGAAAATACCTTCTTTTTTCAGTTGATCTTCAGATGATCCCATGAACGGAGGTGGGGGTGCAGGTGTAGGTGGAGGTGGCAGCGACATCTGGTTCCAAGCACTAATGTCCGGAGGATGCGGAGCCGTTGGCAGCGAGGCCACCGGAGGGAAATCATCATAGATGCCAGAGTATGATGGTTGGTAATTAGAACCATAATTTTGGTTCGGAACCGGCTTGAGAAGAAAAGAAAGAAATATATTAAAATGTAAGTTTAAGTTCATTACAACACTACATAATAATCTGCCCACTTTCTTTACTCACTGCACTTCTGTCCATTGTTCCCATAGCACCGTAACGCGGAATGGATTCTATATAGTCAGGTACCCATTTCACTGACTTAAACAAATAAAAAAACAGAAGATGGTAAGCTTATGAGAAACCTAAACCTCGCATTGGTAAGCTTACGACTTAAAGTTAAGTAAATACCTCTGGTGGGAAGGACGCTCCGGGCGGCGGCGGGGCAGGGTAACCTGCGTCTTGGAATCGGCTGTCCCACAACTCACTAGGCTCGGGCAATTTAGAAATTTCACTCAAGATATTATCATCAATCATATCTTTGTCGTTTTTACGCGGGGAACGGCTACTACGCTTAACCATGTCCCTTCTAGGAGGGCTCCGGCTTCGCCTATCGCCAGGTGGACGGCTTCTGTAATCGGAAGGCCGATTCCATTCGCGATCACGATTTCGCGGATCTCGGCTGATGTAGCCTCGTCTAGGAGGCTCACGCGACATTGCTTATGCTACTACAATAGAAACAATGCACAAAAGAACGGCAAATCACAAAAATTCACGCAACGCTCTGTTTGCGCGTCAATCAGCCATTTTGATTTGATTCCGTATTATTGCGCTTTTCTTTGACATTTTTCTAGTTCTATAAAGCGTCGTTATAGAAAGAGACAGCTAATGAAGAAAAAAGATCGGTCTGTTGTTCCTTTTGTGTCTTTTCCACAAAAATAAAACGCGACGCGACTCTAAAACGTTTCTATGTACGCAAAATAAGTTTGTTATAATTTATCTTAAAAGTTAGTTTTTCTACTTGAAATGGAAAATACCGGAAGTGTTATGAATTTGTTTCTCGGTTTCAGACGCGCGCGCGGTTTTCATGTAAAAATAAAGGAAACTTTTCTGCAGGTCCGTTTATAGGTTAGTAAAGTAGGTAATGGGCGTTTTCACATTGCACGGTAAATAGAAAATCGATAAAACAAAAGCAAATAGAATTTAAAAAAGTATCCATATAGAGTTGCTGTAACTTAGGCTCATTCTCAATAAACATTCGGCCTATTTATTTTTAATTTTGTACTTGTTTTGCTGTAAGAAAACTACATAGTATTTCAAAAGAGAATTAAAAAACATTATACTTATAAGTATGTATTTATTTAATCTTTGTCAATTTTCGACAAAATAAAAAAATAGTCATCTGGTGCTTACGATTTTTGATGGAAATCAACTAAGTAAATTCGGCTACGGCCAAAAATATTTTTTTCAATACACCTTGCTCGAAAATTGAACTTACGAAGGCAGTAAACTGTGCGGTAAATGCGTTTTACCGCACTAGTGCGATTTTATTACAATTGTTTTTAATTCCTACGGTCTTTAAAATTATTATTCAGCCAGGATCATTTTGACACTAAAAAATATTTAAATCGATTCATACAAAGAGAAAAGTATTTTACATTTTTTTATTTCAACAAATTGTATTTAAAATATTATCAGCTAGTAATTTATTTATTTATTTATTTATTAGGTCACCAACACAGCGTACATTAAAAAAAGTAACAAATATAACAGTCATGGTAAGTAAGTAACAAGCTAAATGCCGCTCCAATTATAGGCGACAACGACATTTACAAGAAAAAAGCAAACAAAATAAAATACCTGACTTAACCAAGCAAAACTAAAAAAATTGTTTCTTAAATAGTTATGTACAAGAATATTATTATTATGTACTTATAAAATAATATATTACAATATATAGAACTTATAAAATTTTGAAAATATAAAATTAGTATTACTCCTGGAGATATGATTTAGACAATTTTTTTTTATAGGAGTAGAGGTTTTGGAAGAAAATATCAGCATCACAATTACCCTTGCCTACAGAGTTATATTGTCTTAAAAGCCTATTAAGTGATATTTAAATTATAAAAATAAAATTATCTCGATAAAGAATCAATTCGTAGAGGCTGAATGTCCGCCAGAGCATTTTCTCCGTAATTATGCTTATAAAAAAGAAACATAATATCGATTTGTGGTTGGCGCCAATTTTGTGAAATTTTCATTTAATTGTTTTACATTGAATGTTGTTTTATGAGTGATTAAGTGTTGATATTTAGTGATAAATGTGAATAGTAAGGATGCTCAAACTGTGCACGATATAATAAAGGTTAGTTTTTATAACTTCTACATGATCAATTTTACCTGTAGTATCATAGCTTTTGTAGGGGTATCTTCTTAACCATTTCAATTTAATTATTTACTATCAGTTTTCTCACAAGTGTATTGTAAAACGTCGTACAACACACGGATCTTAGGTTTTATAACAAACTCGTGACATTATAAACCCTCGCCTGCGGCTCGGGCTTACAAAAGTCGCCTTCATCTCGTTTGTAATAAGCCACCTACGATCCTTGTATCGTAATGTACTATTTTACCAGGTCCTTTTTTTAAACGTTGTTTATTCTTAGTAAATCTGTATTGGTGTATTTATGTACTGGCCCTTAGTCTACTTGTTTTTGGTTTGAAAGTCCCTGAGAAGATTAAATGTATTTGTGTTCTGCTTACACGTCGAAAGCTTGACCGATCTGATGAGTGAAGTAAGATCACTGGTTTTCGTTTCCAATTAATTCTATTACTCTAGAACATTATGTACTAAAGCATATAAAATAACCATGAAAACGATGGTTTGGTCATTGACATTGAGCAACCTGATCTCTTCTAAGCAAACCACGATTGCAGATCTTTAGCGTTTCACTGATCATCAAGGTCGTAACTAGAGCGACTCCTCGTTTTTTTAGATTGGTAGTTCACGTCGATTTGCCTGTTGTAAGCTAAGTTACAGGGGGCCGTTTCACGAAACTACAAGTTACAAATTACAAGTTTGTAAAAAAAAATAGTTCATTAATCTTCGATAGATGGCGTTGACATTCGTGGATCCGAAGAAATCTGGCGAGTCACCCCCATGCCCCCAGAGCCATAAAAGGATTTATAAAATAGAATCCACGAAGTACACCTGGCGCCATCTATCGTCTTAATTAGAACTATTATATTTATTTTTTAAAGAGCTGTCAGTAAATCCCCCATTACATTTGCTTAGAATATTATATAGGTATAAGTATTATTATTACTATTTTTGTAAACAGGGTATAATAAATTGTTTTCTTTCTTTCTTTCCATTCGATGTACATTGCATAGACAATGAGATAAAACGATATGGGCTTACGGTTTAGGCGAATTGGCTAAGCAATGAATATCAAATTGTAACTTGTTACTAAGGTTGCCTGGAAGAAATTGCTACCTTAGCAATAAGGCCGCCTATCTGTACACTATTATTTGAACTGCTTTTTTTTCTGTGTATTTCTTGTGTGCAATAAAGTATAATTTTATTCTAGAAATAGAAATAGAAATATTTTTATTATTCTTCTCTCACATAGATAAAAAACATTAAATGAATATTAATCTACGTACAGTTAAATATGATCTATGTGAGAGACTGGCATCCCTGGCATCTGTACTAGGATATGAATGAATAAGCAAAGTGAGTGGGGGTTTTAAGATACAACGTTTAAAAGCGACTCAGTATCATCATAATTGAAAGATTTTAACCAAATTGAAGTAGCCTTTTTAAATTTATATTTAGTCAGAGGGTAAATTGTTATGGATTTATTAACCTTATTATACAAGTGTCCTCCTAGAAATGGAAAGAATCTCTTTGCAAAAATTGTGGACATAACAGTATCTGAAGAGCAGACTCTGGACATGAGACGTTTGTTCTATTCTATATTGTATTCTATATATTTAAGTATTTGTTTTTTTTTAATACTTAAAGGTCATCAAGTACGAGTACTCGTAGATGAATAATTATAAACCTGTTTAGTTTTATATACTCTATCTTTGCTATATACTCGTATTATGTAACAGTTTTTGTGCGAATATCCGTCAAAAGTAGCCTGTATTTCGCAATAAAAAGTACCTAGTGAGTTTTCACCGTATTAATACTAAGTTTTTTTTTACATTTAATATGACATACCTAATCGTATTTTTATTATTATATTGCTCGGGGAAAAAAATACTTATATTGTAATTAATTATTACATATTTCTTTATAAAAAAAACACCCCACTGAAGTGTCCAAAATGCTCATAAGTATTCGTAGAAAATAAATAAATAAATAAATAAATAAATAGAAAGATGAGGGCAGAAGATCTTTCCTTGTTCCCCGTTACGTGAGGTTCTTTTACAAACTTACCCTAAATACATTTTAATAACAAGTGCACAGTAGAGGTCTTTTGTCAGCATCTGACAATGGCGGACGTGTCTTCGTTTTAATTTTAGTTTATTGAAGTGTTTAGTGTATAATTTCGATAGTGTATTATCCAGTGAATGTGGGCTATAAATTATAATAGAACATTTGAATCGCTTACACTTTGCTGACATTTTTAGATGATGCCAAGAGGCCTCTTGGTGGCTTCAGTAAGTGTACTATCACATTACTGAGCCTAATTCACCGAACAATCATTCAAGGATATATCTTAAACCTACAAATATCACTCGACACTGGCGAAATGCGTCTATATATATAAAGGTCTTAAATATGTAAACAGAGGCCCATATAATAAATACCTTAAAACTAACATACATATAAGATGTGTCACCATTAGTTAGGAAGAAGAAAAAAAAAAGTGCACAGTAGGTTTAAACGTCAGTCATAGATACTATACCTCAGACCTTGGACCAAACTCAGACTCAGTAGGTATGAAGAAGACATTACCTCTAAAATATCTGAAATGATAAATGTCACATTAAAAGTGATAAAATTATAATTAGTTACGGATAGACAGATTATAAACAGTGAAACTTACAGCAATTGCAATCCATAGTATCGCCTACACACCTAGCGATTTCAGCACCTCTTTCAGAACTCACCGTGGTACCACCTTCACCTTCGCGCTTGTAGGTCCTGTAGCATTCATTGCATTAGTCAGAGGAAGTCGTACGGTACGGTCGTTGCACCTCTCTCAGAGGGATTCTGTAGGAAGCAAAACTACTGTGCCGGCATCGGAGACCGCCATTGCCGCGCAGCCGCATCGTACCTACGCATGCGCGGTTTACTCGTGATTGCGCGCCAAACTAGCGTTCGAATTTTAAAGTTTTGTTTAACTTTTTTATAAATACTTAAGCTTTGTAAAGGTTTTTGCGTTCATAATTTAAAAAAATAATTTTTAGTTTATTTAAAAAGGATTTGTGAAGTGCTTTCTTGAAATTTCGGAGTCAGGAGTGTCGAAAAATGAAGTACAAGGTAAGATTTTATTTATATACCCAAGCGGCTCTGCACTTATGTAAATAAAAAAAAGTAAGTCTAATAATGCGCCGAAAGGTAAAAATTAGAGATTCTTCTGACTGCCACACTGCCACCTGGAGTAATTTGGAGAGTAGATCAGTTAGTTGCTTATACACTGAAAATTAAATAATACTTATAAAAAAAAATGATATTATTAATATTACTTTGCTTTTAAATTATTTTTCTAAATTTATATTATTTTTACAAGTAAGTTATCTTTTCATTTTAAAAATAGAAACCTAGAGTGAGATCAGTACAATTTTGGGAACTATGACTATTTTTGGTCTTCCACTTACTTAATACGTCGTTTACTTACGTATAAGTACGTATACGCACATTTGTTATTTTTTATCTTGCAAGGTCGTTAAGTGAAAAGAAACAATTTTTTTGCACAAGATGAAATTATTTGTTTAGTCATAAACTCGTAATAATGGTTTCGAAAACCTAAGTGAAAATGGTCGAAACGAGAATCTGCAAGTAAATTATTATTTTCATAGTTGATTGGTGCCGACTGATTGTTGCATTGACGGTCGTTTTCGTGCTTGAAGACGCGCATTCAAGGCTTTCTATAGATATTGTGTAGAGTAGGTACCTTATCTAGGAAAAAAATTAGCAATATTTAAAATTCAATTATTTAACTAGCTGTTATAATGCACTTTTAAGAAAAACTTACAAAAACATTAAATGTTTCGAGACACTACTTTTGAAAACTTTCTGATTTAAGACTCTATCTAATAGTATTTTTGACG
This sequence comes from Carpatolechia fugitivella, assembly GCA_951230895.1. NCBI lineage: Eukaryota > Metazoa > Arthropoda > Insecta > Lepidoptera > Gelechiidae > Carpatolechia > Carpatolechia fugitivella. The sequence continues at coordinate 13,735,316 of OX579653.1, read as the reverse complement.
TGTTATTAGGTAAAATTCGAGTAAAAAAACTTATCAGATAAACCAATATATAAATGTTACAACTATAAAATATGAATCTAACATTGATGCTTGCTTAGCTTTGATTGTACAAAAAGTTTGGAGTATTTTTGCAAATTTTAGAATTTGTGGAACAAAAGTGGTTCAGTTTTATGGGCTGAGCTATATACCACCCAAGAGAATTTGTGTTAGCCATAACACAAATTCTCTTGTGTTATGGCTAACACAAATTCTCTTGGGTGGTATATAGCTATACGACGAGTGCTGGCACACGTCTTCATGTTGTATATTTATTACTAGTGGCTCTGTGACCTGTAGACCTCGCGAGTCTGTATATCTCTTTATATTTATTTTTTCTCCACAAACATCCCCGACCCCTTGAATTTTTTTTTTATTATATATTTTTTTATTGGTTTAGAAATGTGAAGGAAAACAGCCTCAGCAGTAGACCTTGTAAGCTGGCAGCCCCCATAACTCCGTCATTTAAAAAAAAATCCAAAAACTGACTCGACAAAAAAATTCGTTTAATTTATCGAAATCGCTCACAAAATTTCACGAAAATCAGTTGAGAAACGCGACGTGTAGAGTGGAACAAACATACAGATGGACAGACAGATAGACATACGGATGCTTTTCAAATTTGGTGGATTATTTTAAATTTCGGTGGGCACTCTAAACTTAAAACTAAAATATCTCTAAGAAATAATAAGATATTGGCTGGCCTCTTGTATATTCTCATAGCCAGGACTGTATTTTATTATATCTTTACCCACCACGAAACAAAATTCGCCACCTAAATTGAAAAAAAGTGTGCTTGCTGATTTTGACCCAATTACAAAAGCAATTTTGGCCAAGCTGAAACGGCGACGATTCGCTCGCTCGGTCAATAATTTGGCCTAAAATATCTGGGAAAAGGCTTTCCCAATCGACGTCGGGAAAGCGCGGTTCTATTTAAAATAGGGGTACTATACCTATACTAGTTTAAATTCCGAATCTAATCGATTTGCCAGCTTTTAAAACGCCTTGGGCGAGAAAACAAACTTGACCGTGGAAAATTACCTACAGTTTGTCAAAGAGTGGAAGCGTGCAAACTGGAAAATCGGTGTTGCAAATAAAACATACCTTGTTTGTTTTAGAGAAATTCTACTTTCTTTATGTTAAGAAATCACTCACAATACCTACGTAAGATATAGAGTGGTCTTTTTCTCGGAAACCATTTCGATGAACATCTTGAACAAATATATAGTTGGTGAGCGAGCTCAACTTCTGTGTACTATATTAATTCTGTGCTTCTGTTGAAATATTCAAGTTCGCACCCGTTATATTATCACTTTGGCAGAAATAGCTTCCCCCCATTTGTATTGCATAAGAGGCACCTAATTAAAACATAAAGGTTTGTTTACTATAACCATTGCTTCTCAAAATAAGTAACGATAAAACAATACCTATGTGTAGTTTATGTATTTATCTTTTAATGTGACTGTGATACAATGAAGCAATTGAAGCAGTTCGATCAAGCGGTCTCACGCAACAATCTTCATTCACACAATGTACGATTTCTGCAAAGTGGGGAATGAAAGGCAGTAGGTATTTTGTAGCTGTTTTACTTTTGTGCAACATGAATTTATAATACGCGTCCGCTTTATGTCAAAGAAATTGTACTGTATTAAAATGGAAGCTTAGATGGTAACCGCAAACTCATCGTACTGCCTTTTCCTTTTATGGGTTTGAAGTTGAAAGATGGCTTAAAATTTAATTAGAGACAATTGTTTAATTAAACTATGGACTTTGAACTAAAGTAAAAAAGGCAAGTCTAACTAAAAGGGATGCCTACCTACACTTACTTATTACTTTGTAGATAACAGTATGGTTCGATGAAAACTGTTTACAATTCGATGTTACTCGAATAGCTGAAAGAAATTGGTGAAAGACTGCCAATTGTGTGCATTTTTTTATTGTATTTGCTTAAATAAAATTATAATAATTACTATAATTGTTATAATTACGAGGCTGGCTAAAATTAGGCGATTTCTTTTGTTTACTTCGTTGTGTATTAGTGAAGACCTGTAATTGGCTGTATATCTAACATTAATGTTTTTTATTATAGTTTTGATAGCTGTTGGTTTTCCTGGAAATTAAAATAAAATAAACCCTAATATTTTTATCTGTTTGGTATATCGTCAAACGCACATAACTAGAATAATGTAAGGTAAATACCTTATAATTAGTATTTCACTATGATCGATATAAGACAATAATCTAGGTAGGTTGTATGTAAGTAACGTTTCCGCACTAAGAATTGCGAGTCACTCATGAACAATTGCCTAATAATTTTAAAACCATCTAAGTCAATCACCCATAGCAATGGTCAACCACCTTCAGAGTGATTTCTGGTTGAATATTATCTAACAGTACCTCATCCTCAGAACCCGTTGTAATATTACTCTATTTAACAGTAACCGTTAAAACGACCTGAGACTGTCATTGTTCTGTCACATCAAAAAGATCATCAAGATCATTGGTCATCATGTCAACAACCTCGTATGTTTTGACAATAGGAGTGGGATACAGTTAGGTATTAAAATGTGAATTCGACTGAAGTGATGTGTGCCATGATAAGTAGCTTTTTGTGAGAACAATATCGGATGACCCAGTACTGTCAGCTTGGGCGTATCGGTTTTTTGGTTGCAGATTAAGTATACAATTATATTGTGGGATTATTGTGATTGATGATTTTATATCAGCGTAAATATTTTATAGGTGCTCTTTTAAAATTAATTTTGTTTAATTAAAAAATAAAAGCAGGATCGAATGTATGTTTTTTGTTAAAGGTTTACACGAGGAATTAATTTATTAATTGTGGTCAACTCAAGCGCTTGAATGGAAACGCCTAGAAGTAGAAGGTATAACGTTTTGGCTTAGGCGACTTAATCGAAATAGTAAAACTTATAATAACTTAACTTAAAACATTTTTAAGCGTCATGTTGACTTTCATGAGAGATATTGAAACTACGTGTTATTTATGGTTAGATTGGTTTAGGAAATCCTTACCTATGTCTCTACATCTCATTATTAATTTTCAACTACTCGAGACGTAGACCCTTACCTTGTTGTCTCTTACACGCATCATGAATTGTTTTATTTCGGTTTATGTCATGGCATCTAACTTACTAGATCGTGCTGTCATGTTACAATTGTTCTGCACTGTTTAATTCTGTATTGTTTAATAACATTTACTATGTGAGCCTATCAGGCCTTACCGTAAACATTATGTTAGTCCCTTGTAGAATAAGCTTGCTGTCTACACTTAAAAAAAAACGTAAGCTATTTCCTGTCTTCTGTGAGAATAATTTAATCGACTGAACACTCGAGTACAACAATGCCAGAGTTAAACAACTAGTAAAATGGAGGGTAAAGGGTTAGCTGTGTGTGAAACTTGACGAAACGTAAATCCTAACTTTTTAATAATTTATTTGCGAAGAAGTACTGCATAAATTCAAATGGAGACTTTTATAGAGTTCTTCTATGGTTATTTTTGACAAATACCTACAACCAGTCCGCCCGCACCCTGTCGTCTACTACGTCCGATTGTTTACAATTTTTACCGAAATTAAAAGATCTTTTCCTACAGTAAAAAATGGCCTATTTCTGTTTTTGTGTGTTAAACTATTTTCGTACGAAATTTAATCAAAATCGATATAGTAGATTAGCAGTGAAACCCAAACAGACAGTTTTTCTCATTTTTAAATATGAAAGCCAGGTTAATAAGTAGCATAGCTTTTAGATGAAGAGTATCAATACCATGAAGACTGTTTCTGTGTTTGAAATCTGCACACGAAGCTTGCTGGGCAGATGGGTGCGGTGGGAGTCGCGCAGTAAAAGCTCGAGACTGCGGCCTTGCATAACGGATGCGCTCGCGCAGCACACCTACAGGTAAGGGTATTCCATGCACTTATGTTTCTTTTTTTTTCTGATTGACCTAATTGCTATATATTTTAAATATTATACCAAAGCGGTAATATAGCAGGCGTGGATTTGCAGGGGAGCAGGAGGTCCAGACCCTCATGCTCGCGTCCATAAATAGGATGATAGGTCGTGGTGTTAGCATTCCTGAATAAAAATAAATGCACATTCACCTGCTTGTCCCTCGGTGGGGACGCATACAACGTGTTAACTCATCGTCAACAGCTCATATACGTCGCCACCGAGGGGCTCAAGCCTACCCTGAATTAGGGCGTCACCACGCTGGTCCAACACGCGTAGGTCAACATGTTAACTATAAAACCCAAAACCTTTCAGATGGTGGTTTAGTCGGTAAAACTGTACTACATTAGTTCCACAACATGTCAAAAATAAAAAATAAAATAAAATCAATCAAAGATTGACGCTATCACAAGGTTTGTGAGATCTGCTCAACCCTTATGGGGTAAGCGCGTAACTTTATGAATGGATTAAAATATCTGTGATTAACATGAGTTGCATTGGAAGTGAAAATGCGCGTCGATCGCGCTCGTTGGAAAGGGTCTGAAAATTATTTGCTGAAAATCGAGCAAAAATGAGCAATTTTTGTATAATATATCTATGTATTATAATAAGAATCTCGGAAATGGATCGAACGATTATTTCGATGTCACCATATTTGATAACGTATCATTAGCTCAGTCGGGAAACAGCGAGTCTACGAAGTCTATAAATATATACCTATATATTTTTTTGTTCATGTTTCTTATTTTATTTATTACTTACTTTTTGTATTCTCTCATTTAGATATTTAAATACAAAAACGACAGAAATTTCTTCGTAATCCGAAAGTTTTCCAACAGATGGCATGAGCAAAGCTCGGTCGCCCAGGTGTACTAATAAATGATTTGTAATAGTATGTCGGTCACCATGTCCAAATAATATCAAAAGGATCCAGTAATGATTATCACAAATAATAAGTATCCGTCTTAAATTTTTAAGCTCTTATTGTCGTAGAGCAACAAACTCGTAGAAATAAAATGACACGTGGTATATGACTTCCACCCATTGCCTAAGAACACTATAAACTGGATAGCCACGGTTTATATAGCTGTTATAGGTGATGTGCCTAGAACACTATAGCATTATCTTTTATAACTACTTAAATTAAGTTATACCTTTTTCCCAAAGCAGCTGTTTCACAAGTACAATTCAGTATGATACAAAGAAGATTATAGTTTTGGATTATATTAAAATTTTCTTGTTTGCAAGTTCTTCTATTTAATTAAACAAGTAAAACTAATTTATGTAAAACCGTCGATAGTGAAAGAATTTATTGCGGATTTTACACATCTTATAAAGTACCTACATAATATATACCATGGTCGATATAATTGTAGTAGGTATTCGTTGAACTTATAGGAGTACCTTCGGATTTTAATGCACAAAACCCAGAGGTTGTTACGACAATATTTTAACCTCTAACCTTTCACGTAGCTTTAAAATAATTAGCACCTCTTATGAAAGCTATATAAAACTATAAACTCAGTAAAGTAGCTTTTATTGTGAAATACTATAACCGGAAAATGTGAAGTAAGAGTGCATTTCAAAAATTGTTTGTATTTCAAAGAGACAGATAGATTGAAACTTTAAAAAATTACTGTAAATTGGTAAGAGTGCATTTCAAAAATTGTTTGTATTTCAAAGAGACAGATAGATTGAAACTTTAAAAATTACTGTAAATTGGTAAGAGTGCATTTCAAAAATTGTTTGTATTTCAAAGAGACAGATATATTGAAACTTTAAAAAATTACTGTAAATTGGTTTTTCAACCCATTCTGTTTTTACTTTGCGAAGTGTCTGCTATTAATCTATATTTCCATCTTAATTCATCATAATATGAGGTATATTCAGGAACTATGAAATAGCCTATTATATCATACAACATGAATGTAGTTAACCTAAAACGTTTCCATAATCTCATCATTAGGTACGAGTAGTTATACTAACGTCAGTTAAAACCGGTAAGTATAGACAGTAAAAAATAATTCTACCAGGATATTTAGTAAAGTGTCTATGTAAGTATGACTATTAGGTATTATTAGTGTACATGCTAGAATTTATTTACTTAACTACATAAATAACTACCTCTAAAAGTGTACCTATGTAGTTGATGTAGCCATCAGCTGCAGTCGCTGTCATTAAGATTAGTATATCTTTCGTAGTATTTTAAATTTAGTGTAAATTGACCAACAATATTATTCAAGTCAATCAATCAGCCTATTGCAGTTCACTGCTGGACGTAGGCCTCCCCAAGGGCACGCCAAAGCGCACGATCATTCAGCCACCACCAGCGACCTTCCTTAGGTCATCAGTCCACCTGGGAGGGGGGCGTCTCACACTACGTTTCCCGAGACGTGGTCTCCATTCGAGAACCCGTCTGCTCCAACGCTCATCGGTTCTGCGACAGACGTGGCCAGCCCACTGCCACTTCAGCTTGCTACACTTCTGGAGGATATCAACTTGATAATATTGTTCAAGTTGATATTGTTCAAGTAAAAAGTTTTAATTTTAAGCGAATTTGAAAATTTTTGTACATAAACCCTATAGATTTAATTAAGTATTGTATCGATGATATTTTGACGTGAGTAAATAAATGAGGTACCTACATACCTAGCTTTTCATAATTATCATACATTTGCAATTGTAGGTATACACGAGGACCTTTGCACGCAATGAACAGACAACGCGTCATGCATACAGACACAACAAAACATTTAATTACCTACAATACACTCAACATGACCGATTGTTACTAGGAAGCTAGAAATTACGTTAAAAGCATTATTCAGTTTAACTCTATTTCCCATAAAGTTAATTAAGTTAACTTGTGAGGAATAGAAGATGTCAAGTAAATAATGCATGTGCCATGTTTAATGCATTTGAATATAATTGCTGTGATTATGCTAGCAGAGATTATCTTTGTGATGTGCGTGCGCATTCGTGATAAAGATGCGTCTGTTGAATAGCTTAAGAAGAAAATACAGAAGTGTCGATAGATTCATCACATCAGTCATCTATTGCAGATGCAAGTAATTTTTACCAATCTGCCATTCATCCATTTCGAAAACCTCCTAAATGTGAGGAATTAGCAGTAACTGACACTAGAGTTTGTGAGGTCGGTCGACATGGCCGTCAAAGTCAAAGTCAAAATTATTTATTTCCAATGGATGTTATTACGTCACTTAGATCCGTCATTACATTTTTTTGGGTGAGTTCACTAACACAATGGCGGAATCTGTGGAAAAGAGCTCACCGAAGAAACTCCACAGTCGTCGCATCCTTTTTTAAATAAAATATTGTCAATTACAAAATTAATACTTATTTTATATCGAAAAAACCTGCTATGGACATCTGTCCTCTAAGTAATCAGATATCCTATAATAAACTTTTTTATACAATTTCTGTTTTATAATTATTTACCTACACGACATTGAATAAGTAGCAGCTCTTCCAATTTGTGAGGAATTCCAATTTGACCTAATCTTATAATAATGAAGTTAGGAATTTTCAAATCTTATGAGAACTTTTATCTTTTTTGTAACTTTTATACTTTAAGTATTTTTGTCTCTTTATTACAACAAAAAATAAACCTTTAGCTACTTTGGGGTATTTTATTCCAGGATTTTTTTTTTTTTTTTTTTATTTTTTTTATTTGATTTACTTTTAAGACATCCAAAATAAATATTGCAATCTACACTAACATTCTCACAATTCGCGGGTTTGTTACCACGGTAATATTTAATATTGTTACCTCGATATTTCGGAACGGTTACACGCTCCATGGTCACGAGTAGACTGGTGGTGAGTGGACTGCATCTAAGGACAGACATATCTGTCTACCCTCCTTCGGACGCGGCGACTACCCTCACAATTCGCGGGTTTGTACCGTGGTAACAAACCCGCGAATTGTGAGAATGTTAGTGTAGTGAACAACCACGAAAATCTTAAAACATATATTGCAATCTAGCCTAAAGACTAATGAGTAATTACATTTTAACTTAAATTGCTAAGTAGATGTTAGCTAAGAATGTGTCCATCAACACTTTTCTTATTGTCTCTATTAAGGGGAAGACACTTTGTTCCAGGTATAATATTGCATTACAGCATTTTTTTACGCATATGGTGTAGATGATGAAGATAAAGATAGAATAAGAAAGAATCTCTATTTTTTTAATGTATTCCCTTTTAGGTAGATATGTCACGTAAGTACATAACACGTTTTATGTTCAATTATGGTGTCAAAGAGAATTATTGCATTACACGTACCTAGAGAATGTGATACGATTAAAGGTTGATCGATGAGCAAATGTTGTTATGTTTATTGCGTACGCATGTAAATTACTGCCGGCCGTGTGGTGACGGTTGAGTAGAATACATTTGTCACCAACCCCTACTCTTCCCGTGGGTGTCGTAAGAGGCGACTTAGGGACTACACTTTGAACAGGGAACGGGCAGCAGCGCTCTCTGATACTGCGATCTCCAACCCGCCTGCCAAGCGTGGAGATTATGGCAAAACCCTCCACTTAAGTGGAGGAGGCTCATAGTCCAGCAGTGGACTGTAACAGGCCGTTGATGTAAATTACTATTCTGTCTTCACAAATCGTGAGCTTTTCCACCTTTCTGGTTAATTGAGCAAGTGACTTTGTGAATAAAAAAATGCTTGGTGTTGAAAAAGTGATAAGAATTTTCACTAATCGCTATGAATTTATAATATACTTAATTATTTACGTAGGTAGCAGGTAAGTAATTCTAAACTCATTTGAAATGTCCAACAATTTAATTTTCTTAAAAAAGGAAACATTTTTATTTACTCGCTTTCATGACTTATATTTTTATTAAAATGAGTAAAAAAAAACAAAAGACAGCTTGCGTTGGTGTCTTTTATATGAACACACAAACATATTTGCTCTCTTGACGGAATGTTAGAGGCACACTTTGTTGTTTAATTTTCATTGAGGTTCCACCCAAGGGTTCCATCATCAGAATTGAGTAAAAGAAAAAAAAAACATAAGACAGCTCGCGTTGATGTCTTTTATGTGAACACACAAACATATTCGCTCTCTTGACGGTTAGGCACACTTTGTTGTTTTATTTTCATTGAGGTTCCACTCAAGGGTTTCCACCATCAGACCATATGTAATACAGCACACCAATATTATGTCTCGTTACTAACCTAATATCTGGATGATTTGATAGAGTAGTTATTGGTCGTACGTAACGTGATCCTGCGCACTCCGCGCATGCGCTTTCGCTCCAAACACGACGCCATTTAAACTTTACTATGGCTGTGTTATGTTACCATTGAGCCGGTTAGTTACGTAAGTTCCAGTGTGTATTATTTGCTATTGGATTAGGATGGTGTTATGAATTTGCGATTAGGTATGAATGGTAAAATGAAGAGCATTATATTTAAAATAGATTTATTTTGTGCTCTCACGGCTCGTATATAAAAAAAGTCTATAGAGATAGAGAAATATATCTTCTTTAATATATCAGATAGGTAACTAACTAATACTTACCTATACCCTTATTTACAAATTGAATTGAAGTGTACCTAATTTATTTTTCCATCTAACTATCTGATGATGTCTACAAACTTTAATTAACTTTGGACTTGTTTCGTTCGCAACTGTAGCTAGTTATGTTTGATATAAGGCGTGTCAAGTTATTTCTTCAAAATGAAATAAAGACCCTTAACCTTATCATAATAGTCATATTCTGGTCAAGAAAGTCAAGTCAAATATATAAAAATATATAACGATTATGAAAGGCGCCTAAACCAAACTGTAAGCCGCCCTTTTCAGCTTGCCGCCCGGGGACCATGGTCCCTCCTGTCCATATAGCAAATACGCCACTGGACTGGTTACATAAAAAAATAATTAAAACTTACCTGAAACGCAATACGCTGCGCTGGTTCGGTGATCATCAGCAAATAAAATTGCATCGAACAGCGAATCAAGAAGCCAAGCGAATGTTGGGGAGCCTGTGTAACTGTTAGTGGCAAATTTATAAAATCTATAAGCAATTGTACCTGTATTTTAACAACTAGCTTTTCTCGGTGTCTTGATGGTGGTTCCTGAGAGACGGCGTTAAATTTTTTTTTGTTTGAAAATTACTCTTTCCGGGCACGAAAATAATTTGAGTAATATCAACTTGAAAAGCGCAAATTTAATACACTGGAACCGTTTTCGAAAAACCAATGCATTAGTAAATAGTAACGCACCTATCTAATAGGTACAGTAATATTCAATAATGTCTTGCGCGGTTTGATTTATACGTCTCATAAAATAAACAAGTACTTAAAAACTTTAAAAAGTAAAATATCCGGTAACAATATTATTACCATTTACAAATGGAAGGCGTTAGACAAGGATGTCCGCTCTCACCATTGATGTTCAACATCTTTATAGAATGTGCAATATGAGAAATAACAGAAGCCGGAAAAGGTGGTTTTACTTAACATTGAAACAATAGAAAAAGTCACCAGCATCATCACAAGTGACTCAAGATGTCATCCCGACGTGATCGCAAGAATTAGTGTGGCAAAGAGAGCTTTTAACAATAAGAGTTATTTCGACAAATATTCGAAAACGCTTAATAAAGTTATATATTTGGAGCATTGCGCTTTATGGCAGCGAAGCATAATTTCGCCAGTTTATATTAGCGTTTTGCTACTATATTTCTAATAGACCGGATTACAAGGGTTATCTTAAACTTGAGGTTTCTTTTACCAAGTTTCGCAGTTGCGGTTTGCGCTGGAAACATTCGAGTAGAGCAGTGGTTCTCAAAGTTGTGGGATCCGCGCGCGATATCATACTATCACACTAATATTATAAATGTAAAAATATATTTGGATGTTTGGATGTCTAGATTTTTCTTTCACTTTCATATGATAAGATAAGACATTTTTTTTATGCTATAAATAGTATCATAGATTATTCAGGAAATAGAATACAAGAGGTCTTAAGTAAGCACATGCCCCATTATTTTTTGGTAAAAAAACATTCTCGCGACACTTAAGACCCACTTGTCACGATCATCAACATCATCATCGTGAGGGTTGTAAGGTCGACAACCAAGCTCAAAAACTCTGATGTCAGTGTTATAAATCCGCCAAAGGCCACTGACTTTGCTCGTGTAATGACTAGAAGGTAGCCGGGCGGGATCAACGGCTTAACGCGCCTTCCGAAGCACGGAATCATCTTTCTTTTCGGACAATTTGCTTGCCAGTGTGGGGACAGTGATTCCGGGTTTGATTCCCGGTGGGGACCGGGAATCAAACCCGGAATCTCCGTAATGGGCGTCGAAATCTCAACCACTCGGCCACGGAGGCTGTTATATTTGAGTATCGCTGATGTAGAGAAACAAGTGGGATTACGTCACCAGCGGGGTGGCCAAGCTGCTGTAGCGGTCACCGAGTGGCGCAAGTTCGGAAGTCACGTACCGACAGACCGAGAACTTGGCCGTCTGGCAACACAATAGACGAGATTTTCACTCGTGAAGTTTGTTGAGAAACCCCAGTTTTCACTGTTATTAAATTGGAAACTTGGCCAGATATTTGATATTCCTTCCTCGGAGAAAAAAATGTAGTTTGTACTACACACATTTTAGATAAGGTAGATTTTGGAACTCAGTTGGGGGTCGTAATCATTATTGGAATTATAATTGTCCAATAATAATAAAATGTTCAATAATCATTATTGGACAAGCAATTAATGAGGTTAGAGATTATCTCTAACACAGTTTCTGTATCACACTAATAAATTATAAACGTGAAAGTACCTACTACGAGTATGTTTGGATATTTGGATGTTTGTTTCGCTTATACGCCTAAAGTACTGAATGCACTTGGATGAAATTTGGAATAGAGATAGTTTGTACCCTGGATTAGAATACCACAACATTGGATACTTTTCGGAAAAAGTCTTATTCCCACGAAAAAATCTTGTTCAACGTGAGCGTAGCCTCAAACACCAAACAAAAACCTTCAAATCAAACACTGCAAACAATAGAACAAGCAACAAACCAGTTGGTAGGTTACCATGCCACAACCAAAGGAAAGTGCAAGTGGTATTGTCTAAGCAAGAAATAGCTTATATTCTCTTCTCACAATTCAAGTGATATTTGCATGTAATCGCAGGGGCTCTGTCTCACATGGTTTTGTCACAAAATTGGTCTATTTATTAAAGAGATAAAAAACATAATATTATGTTATTCTAATGCGATGCTATTTTGTTAAATTGATTCTATGATTGATAGGTTGTTTTTAAACTTTCTTTGTCCAATTGTACTGATTATAAAGATAAGAAAGATAATGAATTGAATTGTATAGCGGAACTACCATTAAAATAAAAAGCTTTTCGATATACTGAGCAAAGAATGGAAAATTAAAGGAACGAATGTATTTAAAATGAATAATGAGTGAAAATGTTTAACTTTTTTACATTCCAGTTCAATGACTATGCTTCCTTCCACACTTTTGAAAATAAGATGTTGGTTCCTCGACAAAAACGAAATTCCCACTTATTTTTTTAGTTATTACTGCCGCCAACGGCAAAAAAATAACTCCAAAAAAATCGAGGCCTGGTACTACAAATTTAGTTTAACTCTATTTTCAAATACAGCAAAGACCGAAGATTTGATAGCGATAGATAATATCATAGGCGTGATAGAAAAGAGCAGATGACGTGACACTGTCAAAAAAAAAGGTCTCTAGCTTTAGCACTCAAAGTAGGCTATCTAAACTAGGCCAGACACAGTGCAAGCTAAGCGATAGATATGATATGAAAAACATAATGTTACGTCGAATGCAGGCGAATACTGGCATTGGATGTCGTAACATTTTGCGGTCTCTACTTTGTGTAAGTATGATAGAGTGCTTTTTATTGGGGGTACTTTCGTAATAATAATACAGAATACACTGAGTCTTTGAAAAGTACTACAGAGTATGCTGCTTTTGAGGAATTGATGCCATTTCCCAATGACCATTTTCTGAGCAATTCTGGTTTCAATCATTTTTATTTCGTTTGTTGGGACTACAATAGGCTTATTTATGTTCGGAAATGTTTCATCGTATAACAAAAAATACCTTTTTCAGCTTTCCACCTTCTAATGTCCGAAAACAGGGTCGAAAATCGCTTATTCATTTCTAGACATGCAAACCATTCTCATGTCTAGAGAGGAGAATTTGTTTGAATTTCGAACATTATCTTACACAGGAAAAAAGTTTTCATATATCCGCGCGTAAAATAATTGACGTAAGCCATATTTTTTTTATTGGGTGTGTTCCGAATCAAACTGTCAGCACCGTCAGCGATCAGAAAATCAAAAGATTGTATTGGTTTCGCCTGCCTTTGAGTGCGCTAAAATCGATTTAAGCGCGTCTCGAAACGCAGAGATAGGTTTTCATACAATTTTGGAACGCACCCTAAAAAAACATAACCTAAAATTTTGTTTATTGTTTTGGTTGTTTATTTTTGTCTTATTAACTAAAGATTTATGATGAAATACAATAATTTAATCACAACTTATAGAATTATATCTAAAATAAGAGAACTCTTGTACATGTTTAAGTATCAATATGAGTATGTAAGTACTTAAATAGTTAAATGATTTCCTTGCCGGAACAGGTGAAAAATAATGTGTTGGGTTTGAGAGGAATCTTACTCTCACCTCGAACCTTAGAATCCCTCGCGAGCTTCAGGAGTCTATTTTTAGAAACATGCTCTGGATTCAATATCAGTTCTCTGAGGAAAAATCAACATTCCTCTCTTACCTAACAAATAACTATTAGAATGAAATGCTGAACTTTTCTGCAATATGAAGTAAAGTATTACCTATCTGGTATAGTGTGTGAGATTTTCAATAACATTAAGACCAGACTTTTTTACTGCTTTACATATTTCGAAATAGTAAACAAAAACTAAATAAGTTTATTTGCCCCCGCATTTGATTGCAGTAGCCAGTATTATAGTACTCTGTGGCAGTAGTAAGTTTTAAAACAAATGACGTGTTCTCAAAAAAAAAGTAAAAATTTACGAATAGGTGTAATGGTTTTAGGGCTTATTTAGTTTGGTGTCAAGGTCGAGGTCAGCTGGTTTAAAAAGATATGCGATTTCTGTTTTCGGATTTTAAGCCTTTACTGGAGAACTACGTAGGAGTTACATGATTTTTAATGCTCATTCAAATAAAAAATTGCCTTTGTTGAATACGTTCTCTTCTCCACAGATTCCGCCATTGTGTTAGTGAACTCACCCAAAAAAATGTAATGACGGATCTAAGTGATGTAATAACATCCTATGGAAATAAATGATTTTGACTTTGACTTTGACTTGCGTAACATAAAGCGCAAAGGATCGAAGTATTTGTTAATTGTTCCGTTTATACCTTCCTTACTAAAAAAAAATACTGCCTTGTGTAGAATATTATTATAGTACACACAATAGGCAATAACCCAGTAACGTCTAATTGGTATCGAAAAAACTTCTATTCGTAGTTATTAAATCATATTTGGATAAAACCCACAAAATTACGACAGACGTTTTTGTCGTTGGTAATTTGATTTTGGCTGTAACTAAATTCTAGGAAATAATCTCTATTAATTTCTTATACGTAGGTGGATAGGATTCGTGGTTGTTAATTATAATTTGTGTATACTTTTCAATAGATAAAATTAAATCTATACTTAAATAAAAATAAAATAGGTAATAACTAATGAGATTAAGCTCGAGATGTAATGTTGTTTGATGTTGTGTTGTTTTGCTCAGAGGAAATAAAAGACGATCGCTTCGCTCCCCAACGCGCATCAGAAATCTTTGCTACTTTGACAAAAACGTCCAGTTAAGCGCTTTTAAATGTATGATTTCGAGGCATAATAATAATAAATCTTTATTTGTGAACATAGGTCAGGTACATATTAAAGGTGATGAAGTTTCATTTGTTCGCTATGTCCAACCCACTTAGTAGGTATACAAAATATTCAATGCAGCAGCAGTACAACGTTGATGGTGCCATATTTTTACATACAGCACCGATGCGACATTTCTTAACTATATAACTAAATGTTGTAGGACTGCATACAAAGAATCTAAATTCAAATTCATGAATACACTGTCTAGATATTTTTAATGAGTGTCTTTCATCGATAAAGACATATTATCCGGACGAAAGTGTAGATTGCTTGTTTGGTCACTGACCTCTGCTACGCCGTAGCATAAGTAGTAATGTAGCTACAGCTAAAGGGAAAGTAGGGATTAAATATTTGTGTGGAAAGTCTATCATTTCTAAAAAATTTGGATGCAGACCGAGATAAATAAATCATTTGACACGTATTTAGGTACTTTTTCGAAATAGTAGGGATTAATTGTTTGCATAGAAAGTCTGTCATTTCTAAAGGTAGGAACATGAAAATTTGTGTTTAGACTGCAATTAATAAATCATTTGATACGTGTTTTAGTATTTTATCAAAATCCCTATTTTGGGGGGCAGAGTAGGGATTAAAGGTTTGTATGTAAAGTTTGTCATTTCTAAAGGTAGGAACTTGAAAAATTTGGATTTAGACTAAAATTAACAAATGATTTGACACGTGTTTTAGCATTTTTTTGAAATCCCTATTTTGAAGAGGAAGTAGGAATTAAATATTTGTGTGGAAAGTCTGTCATTTCTAAAAGATAAGAACTTAAAAATTTGGATGCAGACTGAGATAAATAAATCATTTGACACGTATTTAAGTACTTTTTAGAAATTCCTATTTGTGGAAGCAGGGATTTAATGTTTGGATGGAAAGTCCGTCATTTGGGATCATGAAATTTTTTATTTAGACTGCGATTAATAGATCATTTGACACATGTTTTAAAATTTTATCAAAATCCCTATTTTAAGGAGGGAAGTAGGGATTGATTATTTTTATGGAACTTCTGTCATTTCTAAAGGTAGGAACATGAAAATTTGGATTTAGGCTGAAATCAATAAAACATTTGACATGTGTTTTAGTGTTTTATCAAAATCCTTATTTGAGGGGGAGAGTAGGGATTAAAAGTTTGTATGGAAAGTCTGTCATTTCTAAAGATAGGAACTTAAAAATTTGGATTTAGACAGAGTTTATTAAATAATTTAACACATATTTTAGCCCTTTTTAGAAATCCCTATTTTAAATGGAAAGTAAGGATAAATGTTGTTATGGAGAGTCTGTCATTTCTAAAGGTAAGAACTTGAAAATTTTGATTAACAAATCATTTGATTCATGTTTAAGCATTTTTTCGAAATCCCTATTCTTAAGTACAAATTACCGTATAATACCCTAAGACTGTTATATATATCAATGGAAGATTCAATTATTAACTATGGTATTTCTAGCTATGGCAGAACGTATAAAACTTATCTACAAAGTATTTATAATTTACAACTAAGGCTATTAAAAGCTATTGTTCCTCTAAAGATCAAATATAAGTACAAAAATAATTATGATAACTTATTCCAGTATTCCAGGGTTTTAAATATATTCGATAAAGTGAAATTCACTATTGTATCCGATTATTGTAAAATAAAAAATTTTGAAATAAAATCCAGGGCTAAAATCTTGCGGAAATTGTCTAATCTTCCTCTGTGTTGCATACCTAAATTTAACAACGATTATGGTAGAAGGGTCGGGAGGTGCATCCTATCTCAGATACTGAATAGTTTACCAAAGATTGTAGCAGGAAAAGTAATTAATGAGACAAATCCCAAATATACCAAAAACATTGTCAAAACATATTAATTAAGGGATAGGATAAATCTTTAATGCTGTCTGAGGGGGATGCACCCCCGTCCTCCTAAATTCATGGAAATTATTCATGGAAAGTGTCATTTCTAAGGCAAGAACTTAAAAATTGTCATTTAGACTAAGGAAAAATAATCGTTACACGTGTTTCTCATTTTCTTGAAATTTTGAAGGGAAAGTAGGGATAAAGTTTTGTTATGAAAAGTTTGTCATTTCTAAAGGTAGGATATTGAAAATTTTGATTAAGACTGAGATTAATAAATAATTTAATACGTGTTTAAGCTTTTTACGAAATTCCTATTTTGAGGAGCAAGCAGGGATGAAATGTTTGTATGGAAAGTCTGTAATTTCTAAAAGGTAAAAACTTAAAACATTGGTGTTAGACTGAGATTAATAATTCATTTGATACATGTTTTAGCATTTTATCAAATTCCCTATTTTGAGGGGGAAATGTTTTTTATGGAAAGTCTAGTTCTAAAGATAGAAAATTGAAAATTTGGATGTAAGCTAAGATTAGTAAAAGACGTGTGTCTTTTAGGATTTTTTCGAAATCCCTATTTGAAAAGGGAAGTAGGGATTAAATTTTGTATGGAATGTCAGCCATTTTTAAAGTTAGGAACTTATAAAATTATATAATAAGACTGAATTATTCGGTTCGAGTTCCAAAATGTTTTTGAAATCCCGACTTAAAGGGTCCCTCTCCTTATAGAAGGTATTTAAAAAAATTATAAAAAACGAGCCTCCTCCATTTTGAAGTTGGTTAAAAATGTGTTAAAGTATGAATTGTAGATTAATTGTGCGAAGCCGGGGCGGGCCGCTAGTATTAAAATAAGACGCTACTATTGGGACTCTGATAAAAAACTATATCTGTCGCATCGTAAGAATGCCGTCCTGACAGCAGGCAGGAAATATGAAAAATAAATGGGTGCAAAAGAGACAGAAAAAAAATTCTTACGATGCGATTACTATAAGTGGAAAGTACTTGACTGACTGCCTGAGTACCTACCTGTAGTTAGATCTGCGATACTCCATTCAAATATATTTTAGGCCTTTGGACAAATTCAAGAGTGGAGATTTTCTGTTATAATGCAAATACACATGCGACTGCATTGAAACTCGTAATCCATACTACGACATGAGACCATAAATGATTCAACCACAAGCCAACTGAGCGAATCGGTAAAATGATCTTTGTAACAAGATTATGTTCACATCAGAATCGTTTACTATGGAACCGGCAGTTAATCAAAAAAACCACATTTTGCCCTTCGCTGTCAAGATAACCTATCAGCCAGCGTGTCTCTACATGCTTCGCGAGTTAGCATAGATACTGCTAATTAGATAATTTTTAGGTACAAGGGGATAGCCTAGATAAAGAAATACTAGTAAAGCCTTTGGCATGGAAATATTTAGGTATAAACGATTTGTAAAATTGATAGTTAAAATCTGTATTGAAGCACGAAAAGGTAAATAGGCCGTGCACACTGAAAAAAGTGGAAAGAAATTAGATACCAATAGCACTAGCAATATTATTTTTGTAGCTGTTTTTTTTTTTATTTCGGTACTAAAAAAATCAGTTTAACAATCACTTTCAACACTCACTCACTCACTTTCTTTCTTTCTTTCTCTTTTTAGTAGTAACAATCTAGCGACACTTTATAATTTTTTTCATTTAAAAAAATAAGATGAGCTAGGAAATTTGTCAAGTTAAAAGAAAGGAGAGGATTGTCTACGCACTGAATCGGTTTTTGGAGCGCCGTCTCTCTAGTCCGCGACCGCTATAACACTTTGGTAGAAACAGTGATTAGTTCTATTCTATAACAATAATAACAACAAAGAGAGACAAATTGACAAACGGGCCTCTACGTGTTGGCTTTGGCCCCACGCACGCCTTCTAAAGGTTCGGGACACATATGGCGTCAACGAATCCTGAGCGGCAACTGAATGAAGTTAGATGCGACTATATTACAGGAGGCAAGTAGGGGCGACATCAACAAGCAAGACAGCAATAAAGCGCCATCTATTTTTGACCCAAGTGACTTAGAAATATGACTGTTTTACCAATTTGTAGATAAAATAAAAATAATTTTAACAAAAAAATAGAAACCTCCTTCAAATTGCCTTATATGGTTATCTCCACTAAAAAGTAACAAATAAAATAACATTCCAGATGGAACATGAAAAAAAATATTGCCAATATCCTCAATTAAATAGATAGGTAGTGTATTAAGTAAATATTTAGAATTTTGTACTTCCTTTTGGAGTCGGTGCCAGCCAAAAATTGAAGATGACGAAACTACGAGTATTAATTATTTATCGAATGAAACCTACCCGGACTTTCTTGGTAGTCGCTCCTGTCGTTATCCCTGCGTTTGGTCGGGTGCAGCATTGCATCCCGCGCAGCACAACAAAACATTTATATCATAAGCGCCCACTACACTCTCGTCCGAAGTTCTTCGACGAAGTCTCACGAAGTGTCAAATTGGTGTAAAAGTGAAGCCCGAAGTTGCACGAAGTGCCTCTCTATACTCTCGTCCTCAGCTTACTTCGATCAACTTCGCGAGTAGTGTAGTGGACGCTATAGACTATCAAAAAATTTTATTGATAGTCATATAGAAATATGTACTGACTTAACGACGACGACGACTTAAAACAGTTGCCCACGACTAATCGACGATTTTTTGGCTGGCACCGACTCCAAAAGGAAGTACAAAATTCTAAATATTTACTTAATACACTACCTAGTCAACTCTCGGGAGCTCGGGAGTATGTTTTTAAAAAAAACTAAAATTATAATTAAATCAGTTTTTATTTAAACTGCTAAACTAGGTGAGACGTGTACACAGAGTTTGATGCGCGACACGAATGAAATAAAAGTACTTAGGGCTAACTAACGTCTATTTCTTATCTACTGGGTCCAGGAATCATGCCACCCGTGATATGCTGACCTGGCAGCATTTATGCATTGACAGCAATAGTTCTTAAGGGTTGTGGGGACATAACTCCTCCCTCATCAAGTTCGAAATTGTCTGACGATTTTGAGTCGAGACGATTTCGAAAATCTTACATACAAGGAAGCCTATAAAACTTAATGCTATAATTATATAAATGAATAAATTGTCTGACGATTTTGAGTCGAGTCAATTTATACAACTTAATACTATAATTATATAAATGAATAAATTGTCTGACGATTTTGAGTCGAGTCAATTTATACAACTTAATACTATAATTATATAAATGAATAAATTGTCTGACGATTTTGAGTCGAGACGATTTATACAGCTTAATGCTACGATTATATAAATGAATGCAGTTGCTAGGCTAAAACTTCGCGTATCTATAGACGCGTTTCCTTTATCGAAATCACTTTTTAAACTGACACTTTTTAACACGTTAGAGAGTAGTTTTAGATTGTCCAAATTAACGCCCTTAATGTTCACCTTAGTTTCTTCACTAAAGTTTATCTTCTTCATCTCTGGTAGGCTAGTGATTGAGGTTATCCTGATACGAGTGTCTGTAGCTGCAGTCCGTCGGCGGTCTAACTGTATGTCTTCTAAGTAGAGGTCGCAGTTGTCATCTGTGAAAATAAGATAAGTTCCCTGCACCTGTCTTCTTATTATGTCTTCATGGCACCTCTCCATCATAATGTGGCTGGTACGGCTGTAGACTATCCTATTCTTGGGACCAATACGTTGAATTTTGATATTTCAATTTCGACTGTGTGCACCTTGCAGAGTGTAAGCTCTTCTTCAAAGTTCATCAGCTGTTCCACACATGGAGACTCTGGATATGCGATTACATCGCCCTCTTTGCACAGGAACTGTTCAGCGGCTATTTCTTCACAGGGGCTATTTAAGGGCAGGTATTTCAAACTTTTCGCCAAAAGGTACAGGTATTTGGAATTATTATAGAAGTAAGGTTTTGGACTGGAATGAAAATAGGTAAGGAATAGATTTTTAAGTAATTGTTACATAATATGACCATCAATTAAAGGGACCTCCATAACAAACGTAATCAGGTTTTTCTTAATATAAGCCTTAACAGTAAAAGTTCTTTCAATATCAACTAAATCATTAATACTGACAGGTTAAACTAACCTTACTTATAGATTCTAAAATAGCCAAGAGTTCTTCTGAGTTTACAATAGACTGATAGAGTACTGAGACTTTACTTAATGATAATGCTGTTTCGATTTCACTTACGGTAAGGTAAACTGAATGGAATTTACTCATAAAAAGGTAATATAAATTTAATATGTAATAGTGTAGATCGAATTATTTTCTTTGGTAGCTAATAATATATATATTTGGTGTTTAATAATTGTTTCCACACGTTTAAGACGTTCAATCATTATAAGGGTGTTATTATGTAAGGTCTCTGTACTATTTATCATACTGTCTAACATTTTTTTGAAATAATTGTTATTTACTTTATGTTTTTGCTTCATTGCTTTTTATTTGGGAGATTAATTTGTCATATCTTAGAGCACCTTTGTGATCGAGGTTTTCTGTAACTATTTTTATGAAAGAACCAAGAGGATTTAAAAGACCTCTTTTACTGTACGGTATGATTGTTTTAATTATTTTTGTATGGTTACATCGTGCAAGTTTTGAGCCTCCTTCTCATAGGGTTGTAACGTCACTCGGTGTCACTGTGTCCTACTAGCGTACGCTACTGGTTTGTCTTGTCCTATGGGGCCCTGTCGTGCATCTGTTGTCAAAACGTAAGGTTTTGTAGAGTCAGGAAATTGTAATAGTGGAGCGCTTGTTAAAAGCTCCTTACATTTTTCGAAAGCTTCGATAAATTTCTGATCTTGTACAATGTGTGATCTTAGTGAAATCTTTTATCTATAATACCCAATAAGTCCTAGGAAACTTTTGAACTTTGTTATTGTGTTTGGTCTACTGATTTAAAAAGATCGTTTCCAATTAAACCATCATAACGTGAGTCTACTTCATATAAGTAAAATTTGTGTGTCGCTGGATTATTAAATGTTGCCATTCATGGAACCTGAATAACTTCGTTATATTGTGAACTAGCATGTGTACTTATGATTTCAAATGGTTCGTGAGGGTTCCCAAATTAAAATATCAAGACATAATTTAATGAAAATTTCGGACTTTCTTGTCAATTTTATATTAAGTCTTATGCATCGTTCAAGTGAATAAACAAACCGAATGGCCAAAGGAAAGAAACAGGCTTTCTGTACAGTCTGTCAAGTCGATTCTCTTAACTCAGTATAATTTAAAACTCAGTACTTAAAATATGACTTGCAAAATGAATTATTAAAAATTCGGAAGTGTTGAACAATATTTCTGGGAGCATAAAATATCAGAACTAATATTGTTATAAAAGTTAATGTTATATGTAGTTATAGTTATAAATAATTTGGATATATATATTTTTTTTTTTATTTGACACTTCACTTATTTGTAGAAATTCCAGACGGTTTAAGATTCCCTCCGCATTCCAGACAAAGACCTATATTTCCAGACTACGGTAACCCATTCGCGATTCACGCATGATGCAAAATACTGATAAGCCTTCCGAGGGCTTGTGAATGACCAAGTAGGTACTACAATCAATCATATCATAAATTTAGAGTCAATTTCCGTTAAGTAAATATGCAGTAATTTTATTTATTATCACAATTCAGCTCTATACTTTCTTTGTGCCTATTATCGAGACTTGTACCTACGTGAAAATTTTGCACCTTGACAGTTTTGCTCCGTAGCCATAACACCGTGCTCCGGGTTATCGGCGCTTGCTTCCTCTAATGCAAGCGTGGGTGTTGGTTGCTCGTTCATATCGAATGAACTTGAACTTGAATAATAAGAATAGGGATCTTCACTGTACGACGCATACTCATATGTGTAGGGGTCTTCCATACAATACGAGTTGTCGTTTTCGTAAAGGTCAGTTTCATTTAATTGAAAATCTTGTCTAGCAGGGTTCGCGTGAGGCGCGGTGCGCATGGTTACGTCAGAGGGGTAAGACAGTCGAACATTTTGTTTCAGGGGTCTGTAACCTTGTTGTTGCCCAATTTGTTGGGGTCGCATAGGGGGTATTTGTTGCAAGCCCACTTGGTCTACAACCATAGAGTAAGGACGAGCTACCTTTTGATTTTGTTGAGGACTATCCAAATTGTACGGGCTGGGGCGGACGATTATAAAATTAATTTGGTACTTACTTGAGGCGTTCCAAACTTAAATTCACTTTGAGAATTGTTCACGTATTGATTTTGCTGCGCCCGTGCACCATAGCACAGATAATATAATACTTACCATAGTTATGAGAATGGTTCATAATAGGCATATTGAAACCTAATTTAAATTGTGGGATAGGTACAAGTGGGACCTGAGGTTTTGAATATGAAGAAGTGTTTGATCTATTTTTAATCTGTAATTGATCATGGAAATTTACTTCTTCTAGATTCTAGAATTAATTAAAATAATTATTTTTGTTTTATAGCTTTTGTGACTTACGTTTTTATTTTTATGACATTTAATTAATTTTAGTTTTTATTGATGATGTATTTATTTATTTTACAAGGTGTTCTTTTAGTAGGTGTAATTTCGTTATGCGAATTTTGTAAATTAGTTTGACATGTTTTTGTTTTAGTTATAATTAGCCAAATTTTTTTTATTCAAACACAATTGATATTGTTCATGAATAAATTATCTGAAATATCTGAAATCCGAACGACGCGAAGGGCATCTTCTAATGTATTCATGGAGGCGCACTATCCTCATCATGTTTTCTATTTGTAATTTTACTATTTATCATTTTAAGCATCAAACCTTAGCAATAAAATTGGCTCTCACAGATTGCACACGATTGCAAAAATCTAAATAAAATTCACCTGTTATAATTTTTAGTACTATAGTGCTATAGCAATACATTCCTCGCTCCAAGGATCTCCGAAATGTATCTGCAATAATTCTTTGAACTCCGCCCACGTCTCTATGTCCGCGCGCTCGCTTATCAGTGCAGCGGCATTCTCGGTAAGTCTGCTCGTAATAACTTGCATAACGTACTCATTTTTGGTCACGATTGCCATGCAACTTTATTAAAAAACTTTATTTCATTAACTAAAAGTATGGATGGTATGTATGTATTATATCAGGTTAGTGGAGTTCCCCTTTTAAACAAAGAGATTTTTACTTATGATAGAGAGCTCCGCTCTTCTATATCAATCTTAAGCTGTATTTAGTAATAAAAATATACTATAAATAATATACTCGTGCTCTCTTAAAAATAGATTAAGTTGCCTGCGATCACCACTAAAGAATCAGGAATCACAACCAAATTAACCTCCGCCATGTCTATAAATTACTAATTAACTTATACAATAACACTTTAAAAAAAAATCAATCAACAATTTTAAATCACAAGTTATACTTTTTATATTTATGTACTCTTATTTATAAGCTTAATATTATTTAATTCAGATCACGTTTGAAATGAGAGAGGTTCGATCTCAAGTACACGTAATAGGGACTAGAAGGGAGGCGAAAAGTTTTACTCACCATTTCCCAACAGCGCCCATCTCCAAATATCTCCACTTTTCACTTAGTCCGATGTGTGACAAATTTATTTGTTCGCAAGATTCGCTTAGTCCGGCACTCACGCACTTTTTCCACAACGCGGGCGATTTTAGCCCACTTTTCGCGAAATAGAGCGAAGCGCACGGTATAGGAAAGCGAATCCTACCGTCTGCGCCAGTCAACTCTCGGGAGCTCGGGAGTATGTTTTTAAAAAAAACTAAAATTATAATTAAATCAGTTTTTATTTAAACTGCTAAACTAGGTGAGACGTGTACACAGAGTTTGATGCGCGACACGAATGAAATAAAAGTACTTAGGGCTAACTAACGTCTATTTCTTATCTACTGGGTCCAGGAATCATGCCACCCGTGATATGCTGACCTGGCAGCATTTATGCATTGACAGCAATAGTTCTTAAGGGTTGTGGGGACATAACTACCTATCTATTTAATTGAGGATATTGGCAATATTTTTTTTCATGTTCCATCTGGAATGTTATTTTATTTGTTACTTTTTAGTGGAGATAACCATATAAGGCAATTTGAAGGAGGTTTCTATTTTTTGTTAAAATTATTTTTATTTTATGATTTTCAGTGTTTTATTCAATATATTTTATGTAAGTAATTAATCCTAACCGCGACACATTTTCTATTATTTTTCTTCATTATCCAAAGCTAGGTTTTGTTATTTAACAGTTTCAGTACAAAGATATTATATTTTTGGTATTTGCTTAGTTTAGACTGCGTCTTTCGAGCTTTGCAACCGCGTTTAGTTGTTTATATAATAGTTTCTAAAATAACATAAGTTAAACTGGGTAAGAGGCTACGAAGTAAGAGGTCAATTGGTAGTCCAGCTGGCCACTAAACTGACAATGCTAAGAGGAGAGAATAGCTTCGCGATCCTAACGAAATAGGTATTTAGGAAAACATTTGCTATCGCTCGTGCGCTCATACCCCCAGGAGAGAGAGAGCGAGAGCGTTGCAGCTCGCCGACAATAGATACTTTTCTTGATGAAATTCCCACTTCGGGAGAAAACGGTTTCCAATTACTAAATTTCAACAAATCACTATGACACAGTTTTAATCAAAAAAATTACGTTACTTGAGGTGCCTATATAAGTTTGAATCTATTGCGAATTTTGAAAAAAGCTAAAACTATAAACCTAGTCTTTCATTGTGTCAATAACATACTAAAAAATCATGGAGATTGGAAAATATATATAGAAGTGGAAAAACGTTTTCTCTTTTTGTATGGACGAGCACGATTCTTCCCTCTTAATAAGCTTACAGTTTACCCCGATACCTGGGCTATTCGTAAGGAGTTTCAGGTTTGAGATGGTATCTTGAAAGTCTATCGTTAGCTGATTACAGATAGTGAACGTAAGCTGGCTTCTTCTTTTTCTTCATATTGTGGATTATAAGGTCGACAACCAACCTCACACACCCTGGTCACACAATTAATATAGTACTGGGCCCTTGTCAAAACCCACCGACTTAGCTCGAGTAACGACGCCTTCTGTAGATATTAGAGCCGAGACACACGGCTTAACGTGCCTTCCGAAGCACGGAATAATCTTTCTTTTCAGACAATCGGGTGATTCAGGCAGCAATGTCCACACTAAACTGGAGAAAGTCTCACAAGGACATTTTCGTTTAAGAATGTCTTCACCGGGATTCGAACCCGAAACCTCCATAAAAAGATTAAAACACTCGACCACTCGGTTATAGAAGCTAAATTATTTGTGATTTCCAATACAATATCCGAAGATTGCAGGTTCTTGCCCTGCCACGGTCGCCAATAATGTGATAAAATCGAATAAATGGAACAAAGGAAACGTAGATTTTCAGCAAACTGACAAAACAAATTTATTTCGTTGCCTAGCAACATTCCACCACAAACGGTATCGCGCGCGATGCATGTTGCTATCACTGGTTGAGGAGTTTCCGCTTTTATCTCTTATTCCATCATCAGATTTTAACAAAATTGGTATGGATCTATCCCTAAAGCACGTTCTATCGAATGAAAAAAGAATCATCAAAATCGGTTGAAAACTGACTGAGATATGACTAAAAGAATAGACGAATAACGACGCGAATGCTACATTGTTGAGGAATTTCCAAGTTTTACCTCATGTTTCACCATCAGATCTTGACGAAATTAATATGGGACCACCTCGAGAGTAAATCCAATCGAATGAAAAAAGAATTATTAAAATCGGTTAGCAATTGGCGGAGATATCTAATAACATACATAAAAAAAATAAAAAAAATACAGACGAATTGAGAACCTCCTCCTTTTTTGAAGTCGGTTAAAAATCAGGAATCTGAATAAATAAATAACTCAAAATCCACTTTTTTTGAGTTAATACTGTACTGTTTATCATGTGCGATTTGTCCCGAGATGATGGTACGTCAAACATAATAATTTATAATAGTAAACAAACATTCTATATCATATTTAATTTGAAAGTTTGGACAATGTGTGTGATAGTTCTTAGACTTCGAGCTCTTAGTAGATACCTGCTTTGTAATACGATTATATTGTAACAATACAAAGCCACAATAATGATAGCTCAGCTCACGTCTCGTCACTCATTCATTACGTTGCATAATAAAGTAATTGTTATGACAATACTGTTTTTATAAGTATCCGAATAATATTCAAGTAACTTTTCACACTTAGGTAGGCACTTATAGTAAATATATTAAAGCAATTTATCACAATGAATGTTCATATTTTCACAATTCCGTGCGTACTCCATAGAAATTCATGACTTGTGAAAAAAAATATTCGTAAGTCACATTGTGTAAATCTGCAGCTAGAAACACTTTCCATATATAATTTCCATCATATTTAAGACAGAAGAGAAAAATAACAAAATAAGGTAACTTCACGTAACTTCAACATCTTGAATATGTAGGGAAACATTATGAAAAAGCAACATTATTAACACGCTTATTTTTATATACCTATATTATGGATTTTTACAATCACAAAATAATCTTTTTTCTACAGTACCCAGATTATCAAACCATTCTACACTATACTTACCTAAACGAAGAGATTTTTCGTAGCTGTCTTATTTAGACAGATGGTTCGCTCGCTAGTTTCATCACAAAACCTTTTACCTTACCAGATTCGATTTCGGAAATCCGACAAAAAACCTAGAGTAAGGAAAGCGATAAGTTAGATTGTTTGTTAATCGAGACTAATTCGTTCCCAGGTCAAGGACATCGACTCGGAGAGTCAGCACTCCGTGAGGACCCCAGACTCCAAACTCGAGGAAAAACTGTAAGTGCTATTCAATTTAGATACGAGTAATTCATGTAAAAGGATTCCTAGTTGTGATTGGCTGCAGATAAATAAACCATTTCACCGTCTTTATACTGATTGATACTTTTAACTAGTGTCTTTCATGGACGGTTTTTTTAAGCTTATTCCACTATTCTGAAAACTTAACCCATATGTAAAAAAAAACTACAAATCCCCGTTTCCATTTAAGATTATTTCACTTTTCCTTTTCCCCTCACGGCTTACCCTTTTAAATTATTCATGAAAAAGTGGGGCACATCTTCTGTGGGTTCATACAAAGATACCTTAGTTGAAAGGTGCCTGGAAGAAATTGCTACGTAGCAATTAGGCCGCCTAACTGTAGGTACGTACATATTTTTATTTTTCTGTAAAACTGTTGTAAATAAAATTGTCTTGAGTGTGCAATAATTCTTTAATTTGATTTAAATTTTAAAGCAGTTGTTGATTTCAATTTCACAAATAATTTGCCGTGGAAATATCGACGAGAGTTGTGCCATTTAACTTAATTATAGAATGTTGCGTATCTATAGATTATTATTGCAATAAGCTTTACTTATCTTATTCCTTTTTTACACAGTTTCTAAACTAATGCAACTTTATTTCGTTATGACTAAACAAAACACAAGATTTGTATACTTATTGATTTCGTTATTTTAAACAGAATGCAGAATGTCAACCTTTTGTGAAATGCCTACTTTTATAACTTTTTATACTTACATCGAATCTACGCCTACTTTATCGAAATTAAAAATAAGAAATTGCGCTGTGCAGTCAGATCAGACTCATAAAGCCGATTAATATTTTCCTGTAAAATTAATATTGCATTACAACATTCTGTTTCTTTGAATGGAAGAACCGCTGTTATGTATTCTTGTACCTGGTACTGTCTAAATTTGAGCCCGTGGTATCGGGTATATGAACTGTAACGTCTAATGACGACGGTTCAATTACGTGGCGTTTTTCTTCGAAGTTACGAGTAACATCATCTTCTTTCATACAATCTAGAAATATGGCCCAGATTCCGTTTGTCAAGGTTGGTAAAAACAAATAGGTAATATAAAGTCAAAACAGATCAAGTTGTACCTTGAGTACATTAAAGTTAAGTTTTGCGGAAATGTAAGGAAGTGTAAACTGTGCTGTTTGTGCTCAACGTGATGTACTAGGATTACATAAACATAATGAGAGGTTCCGAACCGAGGTTAGATGTGATTGGAGAGAAATTCCTTCATGAAAGCGCCAAGCTGTTTAGTTAATTTTACATCCGTTTCCTGTTGATATCATTGAACGGGTATTACCTAATTTGGTGGTGAATAATACCACGAAACGTTGTCTTTTATTTTTCTTGATGTTATTCGGATAACTGGTTTAGACAACCAAATGCAGTATGTGTTTGGTGTCCATCTTTATTTTAGCGACCTTTTTTCTTATAGCTTATTCAAACGAAATGCCCAATGAACAAAAAGCCTATTAATTTTGGGCATTTGAAATGTCCTGAGACTAGCAACTTCTCTACATATTGCTTCGTTCGACAACGCTGTTAAATTCTGTATGATGGCGGCCATGGGAGAAACAAGCAATTAAGAATTAAACCAGTTTATAAGACAATGGAAAAACTTATAAAAACCTGAATGGATAGGTTTTCAGGGTTCCGCAGACGGCAAAAAAATACAATATATTTTTTCAAATTGATTAGTTCTTAGTTTTATATATTTATTGGTACAGTAGAAACTAAATTTTAGATTTCAGCGGCTATTGGATTCTTAGAAAAATTACTATAAAGAAAAATCATACTTTGATTGTATAAAATTGGATTTGCGAGGACGGCTGCCAGAACTGGTTTAGAACAATTACCGACACTCAAAAGGGGGGCAAGGGGGCGCGGTCCTCCATCCTGGAGAGTTCGAGGGACTTGTTCCCGCAAAGAAATAAATATTTTCTAGCCAAAAGTCACTAAAGCCCGTCACAGACGGAGCTATAATATATATTATAGCACGAGGCAGCCAGCTCTCTCATCACCATTCACTTTGTGTGCAAAGCGGGGGTCAAGCAGAATGGCCGGTCACTGATTGATTCGCCATTTTGTTTGACCCCCGCTTTGCGGGAAAGTGAGCTGGCTGCCTCGTGCTATAATATATATTATAGCTGCCGTGTTAGATGAAGTTAGTAATTTTATGTAATAGCAATGAAGACAGTCTATAAACCAGGCGCAAATAAACCGTCTAGCTGACCACACGATTCTTTCATTCAAGTCCTGCAGTGTTAGCTATTGTGAACCCTAATCCAAGCAACATGCCGTGTGTGATGTCCTTAACGGTTAGGTTAGACTGATGTCAACAATAGGCAGAGGGAGCCGAGCGAGCGGAGCGAGCGTACCTTGGCAGGGGTCGGCGATCGCCGGTTAGGTCCGTCCGTTTTTTCGTTCAAAGATTTTCATAAAAAAAAATGTCATAAACAACTAAAAATAAAAAAAGGAATAGAAAATATTATATATTTGTGCATTTATTTGTCATAGACACGTCTTTTTTTGTTTCGTCTTGGTTCCCATTCTAATTTAATTTAGGAACCGGTACCGGCAGCAAAAGCACAGCCTGTAAAATTATCAAAATGGCTAAACAAAATAAGTAAAAAATATATAATTTCTCCGTAGGTAGTATACCTGTAATCTCCATTTTTATTTGTCTTATCTCGGGATTTCATTTAAAGCCGGATTATATTATGCCTTTTTGTGATCGAAGATAAGCGCTATTGAAAAAAAACTCTGCGCTTTCTTAGAAAGTAAGATAAGACACAATATACCTAATAATTAATAATAATAATTGATTAAGGTGAACTGAAGAAGTTTCCCCATATGATTGAACTAAAGAGGCTACACCATAAAAAAATTATAACAATTAATTATTTATTATTATATATGTTTTAAGATTTTCGTGGTTGTTCACTACACTAACATTCTCACAATTCGCGGGTTTGTTACCACGGTAATATTTAATATTGTTACCTCGATAATATTACCGTGGTAACAAACCCGCGAATTGTGAGAATATTTATTATTATAATTTGGTATGTATCAAATTCAAATAGTTATTAAACCCTTTTGTTTCAAAATCAACTTATTTGCAAAACAACATCATGACGCCTCTGAAAGTATTGCCAAAAGATATTTATTGAAAAAAAAAAACAATCACATATGGTTCTTTTGATAGTAAACACTCGATAGTTGGCGCCAATTAGTCCCAATTTACGTCCTCATTAACAAAGTAGCCGAATTATCTTACACGGTAAGTACTAACCGACACGCGAAATACATGCATTGAATCGTATTCCGAAATAACTTCAAATTAACATGAGGCAACAAGAACGTCGTTCTGTTATTCAATGGTTATTCAATCGATGTTAATCGTTAAAAATAATAGCTCATACGGAACCCGGTGTAGTAATTTTAACACGCGATCGGGGTGGATTCGTTTTGCCGCAAACGTGCTGTTAGCACGTGAATTAATGATCAGTTTTCCTTAAAGATAAACTAACTAGGTAGTAGTATAATAAAAGGTTGTACTTTTTTTTAATCGCACCTGTTTTACATTTTTAGTCTTTTTCCCTTTTTAGGGTTCCGTAGTCAAAAAGGAACCCTTATTGTTTCGCCATGTTCGTTTGGTCTGTCTGTCCGTCCGCGGCTTAGCTCAGAGACTTTACTAGAAGGCTGTAATTTGGCATCGATATACATTTAATTATGCCGACAAAGCTGAAAAATAAAATCATTGAGAAATTTTATTTTAGGTTTCCTCTGGTACACGTGAAGTGGGGGTTATTTTTTATATCCACGATTACCTTAAACTTAGTATGAGGTATCGTTGAATAGGATTTTCAAAAATAATGGGGGTTTGCTAAAACTATTTTTGGATGCAAGTGTTAGTTTCAGAAATATTTCGTTTTAAAGTGCTTATTTTTGTTAGAGTCAAGTGTCTCCCTCCCACCTACCGGCGAAACAGTTGTATTTGGAAATGTGAAAAAATACATTTACAATGCACTGCACAAAACATTTAAAATAAGCTGAATGCAAGCACACTCGGAATTTTGAATGATACATGTGCATTGTGCATGCCCCAAACAAATGGGAACAGATAACGGTTCGCCTTCTTGCTTTTATATTTTTTTTCTGGCCCCTCATCTGACAATCAATTACAAAATCAGCACAGTACGATATTTTATCGGAAATTGTTTACAGAACAGACGGACTGCATTTCTGCTGCCCAATTGCACCAGGGCTGCATAATACAGAACACGGTTCAATGGGGGTTTTTCTTTTAGTTCTACAAAGGCCTGCTATGTGGCGCTGGGTTCACTTTTGTCAAACCTGAACTCAAATAGGTTAAAAAAAACCACATCAAAACTGTTTTATATATTTGTATTTAATAATTTTATGTAATTAATAAAGTTTAGTAGTAAATGTAATAAATTTTTTATTTTTTATTTTTGTTAAGTCAAGAAGAATACCAACAGGGACTTTAAAATTTGTGTCGCGGCAACATTGATATCATGCTGACTTAAATAGTGTGTACCCAGAGCCGTAAACCTGGGTACGAGCCTTCTGCTCCCCCGCAAGTCCGCGCCCGCTATATTACCACTCTGGTAGAAATAGCGATTAGGTCCGTCAAAAAAAAAAACGTAAGCATGAATAATAAAAAACTTGCTGCGATACTCCGTACCCAGAGAGGTAAAATTGTATTATAAATAACTTCAATTTGACAGCATAAAACAGACATCTATAGTTGGGTTATTATGGGTTGGGTTATTATGGGTTCTGACAGCTTCAAAAATTTTCATACGACGTTAACAACTTTTTTAAATAATATTCAGTTTAAAAACAATAAAAGCTAAAATATTTTAAAAAAGTAACTTCACCTCTTATTTTATCATTAAACAGTATGTAATTTTACTTAATAAATAAATAAATAAATAAACGAAATAAAATTAAAAAGTTTTTAAAATTTTAATCTGTCAGAGCTCATCCTATAGTAACCCAAGTATAGTGGAAAAGTGAGAACTTTTCCACTATATTTAAAAAAAGAAAGGAAAAACGCCCATTAAACGGCATTTTTTTACAGCGCGATTAATTTATACTCGTATCCACTGCCCTACACCTCCAAATTCAGCAAAGTCTGCAAGTTAACATTTATAATGAATGATGGAGACTGATAATTCAGACGGCGACAAGGGTCGACAGGTTGTGTCGCCAATTAAGGCCTGTAACGCCATTAGGAGACACTGTCGTCCCTGACGATAACAATCATCAAGAAAGTAGTCCCTTTTTTTTAAATTATAGGAGTATTGAAACACGTTAATATTGGCCACAATTTCTTAACAAGTCTATAATTTTCGTCTCGTTCTTTATTCTTTTTAAGAGAACACAGAAACAGGGAATGAATTAGTTCTCTTTATATTGGAAACTAAACTTACAATAATACTGAAATTGCTTCAAATCTGTCAAATCTGACCAATAGCTGACGAAGTTTGATATTATAAATTATTTCTTCCAGATAGACTAAATAAAAATTAGTAGTGAGCGTATGAATATCATTCGCTCTTCGTATAAGCCCTAGGGGTTTCTAGAAGGGAATCTTAGTTTATACTTATAATAACGATTGGTGATGTTGAATAAATAAATAAAAATATAACAAAACCGATAATTATTTTTGCAGTATTTATTTGGACACAAGGCAGCCGTGTAATTCAAATAAGAAGCTAAAAATAAGTAATCGGTCAAGAGATGTCAGTAGTTTGACCGTAGTTTGGCCTATAAGACACTTCAATTATTTCATTGTTGTGGGGCAGCATTAATTTCGCCTTTTGTTGTAAATTAAAATAAGCTAATGTCTCCGTAAGAGGTCCCCTTTCTTAAGGCCAGAGAACATGTTAGCAGTAGGTAGTAAGCATATCGCTTCATCATGGGGAAGGATGAGAGAGCAACATGGGTTGACAGGATCCGTTGCCAAATAAGGCACGCATACCATTTGAAGGTACGGCCATTGGCAAAAAGACATCAAGAGTTTAGTACCCCTTCTGTTTAAGAGGCACGTTTTAAATTATGGGTTAGTGACTTATAAATTCAGTGCTATAGGCAGGAAGTTTGCCTTTATGCGATTAAAAGGGCCACCGTAGAAAGAGTTCCCTTTTTTATGTGTTTTATTTTTTATTTAAAACAAAAAAAAAGAGAAAAAAAAACACAAAAAAGAAAAAAAAGAAAGACACCAAAATGTCACAATCTATACTATCTATACTATTATTATAAAGAGAGAAGTCCGTACTGACTGACTGACTGACTGACTGACTGACTGACTGACTGACTCATCAACGCACAGCCGAAACTACTGAAGCTAGAAATACCAAATTTACACAGTAGGTTACATTTATGGCGTAGGCAAGCAATAAGAAGGGATTTTGGAAAATTCCCCCTCTAAGGGGGAAAAAGGGGGAATTAAGTTTGTATGAAACTCCGTCATTTTAAAAGTTGGGATCATAAAAATTTGGATTTAGACTGCGATTAATAAATCATTTGACACGTGTTTTAACATTTTATCAGGAAAAGTAGGGATTAAATGTTTGTATGGAAAGTCTGTCATTTCTGAAGGTAGGAACTTGAAAATTTGGATTTAGGCTGAGATTAATAAATCATTTGATACGTGTTTGAGCATTTTATCAAAATCCCTATTTTGAGGGGCAGAGTAGGGATTAAAGGTTTGTATGTAAAGTCTGTCATTTCTAAAGGTAGGAACTTGAAAATTTGGATTTAGGCTAAGATTAGTAAATGATTTGACACGTCTTTTAGGATTTTTTCGAAATCCCTATTTGAAAAGGGAAGTAGGGATTAAATTTTGTATGGAATGTCAGCCATTTTTAAAGTTAGGAACTTATAAAATTGTATAATAAGACTGAATTATTCGGTTCCAGTCCAAAAATGTTTTTGAAATCCCGACTTAAAGGGTAGGTAAGGTAGAGTAGGTATGTAAAAAAATGATAAAAAATGAGCCACCTCCATTTTGAAGTTGGTTAAAATGTGTTAAAGTATGATTAATCTACCCGTGCCGGGGCGGGCCGCTAGTGTATGTATAAACACAATGACCTTATAAATAAACATAATGTCAATTACTAAAGATAAATAGTGCGCACAGTTTTTTTTTAAAGAACATGTAATACTATTTTAGATTTTAGCAAAAGAGATGATGACCCCGGATATTGTTATTAGTACTCACGGGCGCAGATACAAAAGATGAAACGCGTATCATCACATGATTCCTGGGAACATTCAATTACTTCCTACTTCAACTGGTTTCCATTGTTCAGTGTACGGCATTTTTTTTATATTTAATTGTTTCATTTAATTGTTTAGTGGCAATATTTACATTGCGATTTTTAAATTAGGTACGACTGCTCAAATTGTACGTAATAAGGTAGTCATAGTAAAAATACTTAGCTATCTTATTGTTTTTTTATCGAAACAATCATTTGTTTAATATAGTTGCGGGTGGTACATTATGCCGGAACATTATTCTTATGGACAGCCATATCACACATATCAGACATATTTTTTTTCAGTTCTGCCGTGATCATGACTATTGCAACATAGTCGAAATATTGGTAAGCTCATTAAAAAGCTTATTGTAAACCAAAATCGTGTTAATAACCCGGTAGATATGTGTGGTATTAATATTAACAACAGCGAAAATCTAAAAGTGTTTAATACAGGAATACTTATAATAATCAAGTGCGTTATAAACAAGTATTTTGAAGATAAGTACAGGGGAACCTGTTTTGTCCGTGGTAAAGCAACAGTACTTAGGCCCGGTTTCCACCAAAGCGGAGAGGAGAGGAGAGGTGTTTGAATAACCAATCAGATTTCGTTATTGAAGCTAAGCGGAGAGGAGATGTGGAAATAACGAAATCTGATTGGTTATTCAAACACATCTCCTCTCCTCTCCGCTTTGGTGGAAATCGGGCCTTACAGTCGCTCTAAAAGTCGAAATATTACATTTGATGCAGTCGACTCTTCACAAAAGCTACAGCTTGAATATGTTTCCGTAGTTACTTTCTTTTTAATTTTCAGTTTTTTCCTATCTACGTCATGGTATGCTCAACTCTATTGTTAGGTGATTTTTTTTATTATTATTATTATTTATTTTGGCTTTTGTTAGATCGTTAATCTCCTAAGCTCTTCTCCACAGATTCCGCCATTGTGTTAGTGAACTCACCCAAAAAAAATTAATGACGGATCTAAGTGATGTAATAACATCCTATGGAAATAAATGATTTTGACTTTGACTTTTGACTTTGACTTTTGACTTTGACTACCAGTATACTTACAATAACAACAATAACATCCCAAGCATTATTTAAAAATGTGGTTTGTGAACTCCATCGAAAGAGAACGTACTTTGTAATATAGGCTACACGTTTTTTGAGCCATAAGCGTGCGAACTATTTGACTGAACTACTATAACTAGAGTACGTAATGTAATCATTGTTTGAATGATAGCTGGTTTAATTTACCTACATAATATAAAACTTTAATGAAGGGACAGTTAATAATAATAAAAATAATATTTTTTTTTTTTTTTAATTTTTACAATAAATGCAATAAAAGCAAATCTACATAGATAGACGTACTAGGTAAAAGTCCTTACAGAGTTTGATCTCTGTCTCCCAAACTAGGGTAACCTGTGTCTTGGGAGACAGTGAGTCTGATTTACAAGAATTTTATCATTAAGATAAAATATATCACATATTTTTTGTTTGATGACAACATTTAACAAGTACATTACGTGAAAAAACGTTAGTATTAAACAAAATAATACTGTTTAACAAGATAAACAGACATATTAACTATATATATATATATATATTATTAAATTAAATTTAAATAAATTAAGTTGGCAACAAGTATTTATTTCCAGTTGTATCTTTCTTCAGTCTTTTCTTATAGTTGTTATATAGGTACTTATTACATTTAGTACGGTATTACGTAAATTTGCTGACTACACACACAATGTAGTTTTTTTTTAATAATAAGTATAAATAAGTTAGAGAAGAGAGTCGTGCTGTTCTGGCTGTTAGCTGTAATAAATAAATACGCTTGTAAAGGCTTCCTCTGTCAACCCCGTTGATATTTGAGTGTGAATAAAGTTAAGACTCTAAGAAAGAGTAGGAAAGGAAGGAAGTTAACAAACTTACACACATATTATTTTATGATCTTCGAAATTAACTAGCTTTCTCCGTTAATTCACCCTGAAGTAATACTTTTTGTACTTTTGCCAGTATACAAAAATTATCAATGATATTAATGAGCGTGGCATGAATTAAGACAATTTTCTGTCCAAAATTAAAAAAATCCACTTCCCTCAATCTACAACGGGGTCATGCGTTTTCAGGGCCATTTTTTAAGTTAGGCGTCCATGTGAGACAACATTGTAATTATGTTCGTCTAAGGTTGGTATTTAAAAAAACATCGACTAGGATTGCTGCCTTCTAACCTTCAAACTACTTAAATTTAAAATTTAAACATCATAATGTTCAAAAATATAGATGTTACAACCCCCATACTCCTGCAAAGTATGAGAAAGTCTTTCAAACCTCATTGGGTTTGCGCGGTCGACTAAGCTAAGCACCTTTTGATGAAGACATAAACATACCTAGCTGATGGAAATTAAATTAGAATTAGAAAAGATGCCTAATTTTTTTTTTTTTTTTTTTAGAAGAAAAAGTAGCGCTTGGTTGTAAAAAATACAAAGTAAAGTTTTAAAATATAGACTTACAGTTTCCTCATTATGTTAATAACAGTAGTAAGGTAAATATCAAAGTAGATAGTAGATAAGTAGTAGTATATAAGATAAAAATACCCGAATCACTTGAGAACACAAACAAAACTCCCTCCTTTGCAAACGGTCGAAGCTCTCCCTACGTAGTAAGGTCCGTCTTTATACCGCTTGCGTCCGTCCCGTAATGACATACGCGTCTCCGGTGTTTGCTCATGCGGCTCGTTCCAATTTGAGTCCCCTTCAGGTGATTCAAAATCGTTTCATGCGCAAGGCCACGGGCTGTCCGTGGTACGTGCGCAATAGGAATCTCCACATTGACCTCGAGGTCCCCTCCATTAAGGAGTACGTGCGTCAAGCGTCTAAACGATATTTCGATTCGGCCGTTACTCACCCGAACTTTCTGGTGAGAAAAGCGTCAATTTACTTTCCGCATCCCACTACGCGATTCAAGCGTCGTCCTAGACACGCTCTCACAGATCCGGACGATGAGATCACCGTCGCGATTAAAGCTGCCATTGCGTGTAGGCCACACACCAATACAGAATGCCCTTCAGGTAGAAACCGCCCCCGCCGGCGGGGACGCGGAACTAATAGTAGAATTAATTCAGTAAGACCCGGTAGGGGTCATTCTTCTCCGACGCGCTTCTCGCCCTGGCAACGTTCTGGGCCGCGGTCCGAGCCCGTCTGAGGGCGCCCCCAGATACGTTGTCATAAAATTCCTAAGGGGTACGAGCCTTCTGCTCCCCCGCAAGTCCGCGCCCACTATATTACCACTCTGGTATAAATAGTGATTAGGTCCGTCAAAAAAAAAAAAAAAAAAACAAAAACAAACGTTCCGAAATTGAAGCCAATTTACACTATGAATAGATACAAGCAATGGATCTATTTCAAATAATACTTAGATGATTAATCAATTTGAATTTGAATTGGAACCGAAAAAAATTATGCGATTCTCATGGTGATACATTGGTCACGATTCACACAGTCACGCTCTAATCCTTAATTTTAGTTCGTCAGCCCTTTTCATCTTTTAAAGATTAAAAAGGGACAGGAGATGGCCATCCTAATATTAGAGCTGTCAAATATCGAATTTGAACCTTATAGACGCGTTGATTGCACAATTTTAGAGAGCACGTAAAACAACCGACTTAAAAATATCTTAATCTGACAGCTGTGCCCTTATTTTAGGTTATTATCATTCATTCAAAATAATATCATTCGTTCGTCTGAATTCATCACCTCTCTTTCATTGGTCATAAAAACAAAAAGGATACCTGGATTTTAAAATTAGAATTAGAAGATGACTTCCCGAATCGAGGTCATTGAACACCTATTGTACACCTACGAGGTAAAAAGAAACGTCATTTTACGTAAGTAAATAAAAAAATTTTAGTCCTAATCATTTTTGGCCTAACGTGTCGTTGGCCTAAACTGTGTCTTAACTGCAGTAATCATAGCCAAGAAGACAACCTACCTTAACAGCCTCCCTAGCCGAGTAGTAGAGCGTTAGACTTTTATTACGGAAGTCCTGGGTTCTAATCCTGGTGGGGTATGGACTCTCCCTAGTTTGATTGTTCAACAAGTAAGATGATAAGACGAAACGTCGTTGGTCCCGGCTATCTGGTACCGTTCTGGGCCGAGGTCCGTGCTCGTCTGAGGCCGCCCCCAGATATACAGGGTGGAAACGTTAAGTGTACTCACTCCATATTATCCTCAACTAAGATACCGAGAAACTGATTACTGATACTAAAAGTGCTTCATGAGCGCTATCAAATGGCATTAATAACTTTTAGGGTTCCGTAGCCAAATGGCAAAAAACGGAACCCTTATGGATTCGTCATGTCTGTCTGTCTGTCTGTCCGTCCGTATGTCACAGCCACTTTTTTCGGAAACTATAAGAACTATACTGTTGAAACTTGGCAAGTAGATGTATTCTGTGAACCGCATTAAGATTTTCATACAAAAATAGAAAAAAAAAACAATAAATTTTGGGGGTTCCCCATACATAGAACTGAAACTCAAAATTTTTTTTTCATCAAACCCATACGTGTGGGGTGTCTATGGATAGGTCTTCAAAAATGATATTGAGGTTTCTAATACCATTTTTTTCTAAACTGAATAGTTTGCGCGAGAGACACTTCCAAAGTGGTAAAATGTGTGTCCCCCCCCCTGTAACTTCTAAATTAAGAGAATGATAAAACTAAAAAAAATATATGATGTACATTACCATGGAAACTTCCAACGAAAATTGGTTTGAACGAGATCCAGTAAGTAGTTTTTTTTAATACGTCATAAATCGTAAATCGTAAACCGCGGCTACTATCTAGTCGTTACACGAGCCAAGTCAGTGGCCTTTGGCGGTTCTATAACACTGACACTAGGGTTTGTGAGGTCGGTTGTATCACAAGCCTATATGGGCTCGCATATAGTTAGATCTTTACCTAGAATGGGATAAATCCCACCACATTTAGGTACCTAATTATAATGTTTACTTATCATAAACTCAATTAAAAAAATACACTATTATTAAAACATCGATCAAAGTTACAACGAACTACAAGAACTTTTATGTTACTTGCTGCTACGGAAACCTTCATGGGCGAGTCTGACTCGCACTTGGCCGCTTTTTTGAAAAATTAATGGGATATACCGAAAAAATATTTTTTTGCTGTCACCATATCATAATATAATCAGTTTATCGGTATCTTGTATGGGTTAGGATAAATCGAGTACGAGTACACTTAACGTTTACACCCTGTATATATTTCTAAGGGGTACGTACGAGCCTTCCGCTCCCCCACAAGTCCGTGCCCGCTATTCGTACATCTATCTATTGGATATGGTCATTACATAGGCCCAATAATTCTAACAGCAGGGTTATGTCCCTTTCAATAGAATCTGGCAATAATATAAACAAACCAATTTAAACACGATTAATCCGTAATTACTTATACATTTGAGTATCAATCTTGATCATATTCACTTTTCAAGAAACCATACATTCTTCTTACAATCATTTCGCCCCCTATTAACTTATTTATGATAGTTATTTTAATAAAAAATACTCAGACCTTTAATAATTTGTTAAACTGCCATATTAGTTTTGTACTCATCAAAGTCTGGTTTGTCTTTGGAAAGTTAAAATATCTTGTTTACATTATTGCCGGATTCTATTGAAAGGAACCTTAGGATCGATATGATGATGAAGACCTAACCAATGTAAAAATAGCCTCCATGGCCATTATGAGGCGGCTTATACTGGAAGCGGAAAAGCGACGCAAACGCCGACAGTATACATAATATAGTGCAGCTTTCTTTATACCGTGGCTTATGATAAATCTGACCTTCCCGCCTCGTCTTCAAGGGCTTTGTTGACAATGAACAAAGGGTACGAATAAGTCTTTTGTTTCAATCTGCATAATCAATGCTGTAATTAGTATAATATGAATGTTGATACGATGCCTTCGATCGCACCGGGAAATTACGATGACAATGCGCGGAATTTAAAATATGATTCATGAAAGTATGAATCTTCACTAAGATTTCTACACGCATCGGTTCCTGTTTTTTTTTTTAAATCCGCACGTTCTTATTTTTTACTTTGTGACATGAATATCAAACAAAGAAAATTTATTCACAGTTTAAACAGTCAAAAATTAAGAAATCCAGGGGTTTTTTTTCGATGGCTTTGTATGAGAGGGATTACTTAGATAAATTTTATTAGAATGAGCTTCTAATAGGATTCTGACGACAGTGTAGAGCAAACTTGCCCTGATAATGCCTGTTCTCTCCCCTTGCTACCCGTGGTCCCTCCCAATGGTTCCTGGAAGGGTATTCCACGGGTATTTTCTTATCTTACCTCACCTCGCCTTCAACATATCTGGATTGTTACTTATAATCTCTTTTGTAAGTACATCTATTTATATTGTGTAATTGCTTTGGTGGTACAGTGGGAGACGTGAGTTCGATTACTACCGTGTACCAATATGTTTTCAAATTCTTATTTACGTTTATTCGACGCTCTTACGGTCAGTTACGTACGGTGAAGGAAAAAGTCATGAGGAAACCCGCACACTCCTGCTAAGAAATTAAAAGTGGAAGTTGACCAACCTGGACTGGGCCCGCGTGGTCGTCTAAGGCCTGGTAGGCTTGAGCCCCTCGGTGGAAGCGTATATGAGCTGTTGATGTTTGAAGCATTTCGCTTGATTTTCATAAGATCAGTATATACCGCATTATTCAATACGCGTCATCAATCCAGCTCTCCCACGTGCGCCATATTTGTTTTAATTTATATTTTTTCCCGAAGTAAGATAAAAAAAATATTTTTTTTACTAAAGAAGTTTATCCCTGGTGGGCTACACTATACTACAAGTGTACGCTCCCTGTGGATAAGAGCGAAAAATATCAAATAATTACCCGGTATTTTAAGACCATTAACAACACTGTTTCCGTATATTACTTTATGATAATAAAGCTTTTTGCCTATAAATTATCTTGTCATAGCAATTCTTGTGAATTCCGTTTATAAGACGGGAATTGCATAGCGACCTCCGACCCAAGGCGGCTTTTTGTCGAGGAAGCCTCCCAAATGTACCGTGAAATATCCACTACCGTAAACAATGCCACCAATTCTGGCTAACTAAAGATAAAATGGATTTAGTTCTCACATTTCCATTGTTCTGTGAAATAAACTAGAGTCAACAAACATGAAAAAGAAGCCAACGAATGTACCTATATTATATTAATTTAAAAAAAAAACCTGTGTGATGAAACAAATCGAACCCAAGCGTCCCGTTCTAAGCATGCAAGTATTGACCAAAATATTGCCTATACATATAGGTATTTAGCCGACATCAAAATCTGCTTAAGATATTTTTCTTAATAATTTTTGTCCCTTATAATAACGAAAATATCGTATTTATTTAATTTAGATCGTGTAGCCGTGCCTGCTAGAATCATGGTCACCACTCTCCAGACGTCTATAAATTAATGAGCCTCTCTTAAAGATATTCGAGGACTTAAATTATTGGCCGTAAAATAATATTTCTTTTAAATGGAAAATTTCCGATCCTCGAGTTATTAAATGGCTTTATTTATACTGTATAGGTTTTTCTTTGAGCATTATAAAAAAAGTATTTTTAAAGAAGTGTATGACTTTTAATGTTCAGAGGAAATAAAAGACGATCGCTTCGCTCCCTTGGCGACGCGCGTCAGAAGGCTTTGATTCCATTTGATGTAAGTGTCATTTGAACGTGTCAAAGAAGGATAAAAATAACTTCTTTCTTAACTTAACTTGTATGCCTCTATTTCTCTAAATTGAGTAAAGATTTATTAATTATAATTAATATTATGCGCTCTCTCGCAAGTTTACTGTGCCCTTACAGGGCGTCACTATTCTCTGGATGTATTTATATTTAAGATCTTTACCAAACTGTGACTCGCAAATAAATTATTTGAATTCGAAGGTTTTGATTGTTAAGATTG
This sequence comes from Carpatolechia fugitivella, assembly GCA_951230895.1. Taxonomy (NCBI): domain Eukaryota; kingdom Metazoa; phylum Arthropoda; class Insecta; order Lepidoptera; family Gelechiidae; genus Carpatolechia; species Carpatolechia fugitivella. The sequence goes on along the minus strand of OX579653.1, from coordinate 13,692,360 downwards.
TAAGGTGCGATTTTCACACTCGCGTTCCGTTGTGCCCTGGCATACATACATACTAGACTATCTGCCGTCTAGTGTTTTTCTTCGTGATATTTGGAAAGAACCCGCTCTGGTGATGTTATAAAGCGCGGAGTCAGAGTGTTTTCTGTACAAACTGTCATTACAACCCACACGACGAAGAATAAGAATGTTTAAAACAATCTGCTACGGCTTCGATGCGGTGTGATAATCGCTCAATAATTTATTAAAAAAAAAAAGTCCTAATTTAGACTTAATAGTTGTTTCCATCCACTGAAGTTTACATTCAACTCTTTTCAATCGAATCACTTCCCACGATAAATCAGTTATTTACGATTCGGCAATGTTGATGTTTTTAATATCGCAATAAAACTTTTAAACACATCACCGTAAAAGGTCGAAAAAAAAAGGTTGATGTGTTTTCAAAGTGCTTTATTTAGGGTCCATCACGGAATAATGTTTTTGAAATGACGAACTGCTCGTGAAGCAGCTAAAATGCAGGCACATGAACTGTAAATCAACTGCAAATGAACTGTGCAGCTGTGTAGTAGACTTTACATAAAGCCCGGTTTACATTTTGATTAGTGCAAGTGCGAGTGCATGTATAAAATGCGTGTACTTTACCTTCGTCATGTTACAGAAATCAAGTGAATAGTCTAAGAACTCGTATTTTGTACCGAGTGCCCTCTAGGGGTAAGAGCCTTCCGCTCCCCCAAAAGTCCGGTTACGCTTGATACGTCGATTTTGCGACACAAGCATTAGGTCCATGTCAAAAAAAAAAAAACATTTAAGTGCAAGTCGTGCGAGTGCACTTGCACTGATCAAAGTGTGAACCAGCCATAAAATGTGACGATGCGGGGCATTTGAGTGTGATAGGAGAGGCTTACGTTCCTTTACTTTTGGAAATTAGAACACTGCATTTAAATCAACATCAACATTTACATACCAATTGGAAATTCCAAAATTTTTCAATTTATATTTTATTATACCAATAGATAGGTTCTTATTAAGCCTTCTAAAAAGGAAAGACTGCGCAATCTAATGGAATACCTTTGGACAAGAAAAAGCAGTTTTGATACTGAAAGGTCCATCGAGTTTAAAATAAATTTTATGGTGTTCATGACCTCCTTCCGTCAGTTTAGGCATGCTTTGTTATGTCACTGAACTGTCGGCGCCGGCGCAAGTCCCGCTTCCAAAAAGTAAAGCATTGCTCCGCTTTCTGAGAAACTGAACACGCACGGTGAGTCACCTCACCATTATTATTATGGAAATAAAAAAAAACTTAGCATTAGGAAGAACATAAACATCTTTATCTACCTTACAAATTACTTCTTGCCTTCACTGTAAAAGCTTCATTAAAACTTGCTTTGGAAAAAAGATAATTGAATTTCATGTGATAATTGCTTGTTCAGATAACGATAACGATGGCCAATGTGATGATAACGTAACTTAAAAAAATTAGCTTTTTTTAGGTTCTTTTGATTATTACTAGCCGACCCGACAGAAATTGTCATGAGTTCATACAAAAATCCCTAAAAATCAAAAATTTCCTTGATAATCCGTTTGTTTTTTAAATGCTCCAGGCACTATGAACTTATTATTACTGGGATTATGAATAAAAAGTCAAATCGGGCGAACCGTTCTCAACTCAAGTGACGCGATTACCAACGATCAGTTTTATTTTCAATTTATTTTTTCAAGTGTTTAAGTGTTACTGGTGCGTATTTTTATAAAATAAAAGAATAACGTGTTTGTTGTATGTTCATACGACACACATAAATTTAATCAGCGTCTAAAAACATGTCATTTAAAGTGTTTACACGCGTTGATGTCTTTTCCTACGTAACATAAGTAACAGGTATACGCACAAGTGTCTACATAATACTTTATTTCTACGTTACATTGTAACATTCTCAGTGCATACAATGGGTAATATGGAAATGCTGTTGATGTCAAAGTGCAATATGAAATGAGATGATTATGTCAACATTATATGATTTTGTTGTCATATAAGCTGGCGTGAAAAATTTACATAGTGTATTCTTGGTATCATGATGATGATTTTTGTTTGTAAGAATGAAACGTGTGTCAATTATTTTTTGGGTAACTGTATCGTTTCGTAAATATGGTTTACATATTTTTTATTTCGTAAATACTTTATATTTACTAATTAATCATAAACACCTATAGGTGTTAAAGGGGTTTATTTATAATAAATTATTGATATTTCTGACTTTTATGAGACATTACAACAGTACCATTAATTCCTAAATTATTCTTACATTTTTTTTATGCGCGCACTGTAAACTTACAGAAGTTCGTAACCATAGGTACTATACTTATAATTATTATCATTATTCACAGCTATACGCTCAAAAGTTGTCGAGGCGAATAACCTGTGCGAATAACACTTTGGCACATAATTCTTGAGGAAATAAGTAAGAATTATAATAGTACGTCCGCCCGTCTAAGACCGATATCATCAAAGTTTGGGCGGTCTTAAAAGTTTCCTCGGCAACTTTTTTGCGTCTTAACAATATACACGATACTCAGTCCATCGAGGACTACACGTTAATAGCAAAATCGTTCACCAGACTTAAATGATAATTAACGAGCATTTTTGGCGATTTTCACTCCTCCATATAAATTGCTGCGGCGGATTGCGCCCTCTAAGACTCAGCTTTGAGATCACGAGAGCATGTTATTTCCAAATATCATGAAGAAAAGCACCAGACATTTTGATGATATCGCTCTCAGACGGGCGGACGTACTACATAATATAAAGGCGTGTCTCCTGCCATGTTTTGGTCTACACAATATACATAAAACATCTACACAAAACAAAAACAAATGTTTTACACGACGTCTCCTGCTCTGCAATGTTTCGGTCCGGCACAGGAATTTGTGTAGAGGAACCATAGATAAATATGTTTTTGTTTTGTGTAGATGTTTTATGTGTATTGTGTAGACCAAAACATGGCAGGAGACACGCCTTAATAATAACTTGCAAGATTTTTTTATTCCTAAGGGAAAAATATACAATGACGCAACCGAAAACACGACTAGTTTTGTACCATTGTAATAATAATATGAGATCGATCATAGATTTTAATTTGCTATATACTGCGGTCAATTCAAACTAAACTAAGTGTTCCGTCCATTGAATATTGTCTAATGTCAACTTTCCATCGTAAGCTATTGTTTCGAATGAAAAATCGTCTCATTCATAATGCGGTTTGAAATCGAAAGTGATCCATCAATCAAGAGACAGAGTATAAAGCCCGTTACGGGTACCTAGCGAGTTGGTTTGGTTTTTGTTCGTCAGAACGTCGCGTGATGTAGTGGCTAGGGCCGCTACCTCCCGTCCGGGAGACGCAGGTTCGGATCGATACCAACCACGTACCGTATAATTTAGAATTAATGGCCTCGATTCGGGATGTCACGCTCTAATCCTTTATTTAAGTTAGTCCGTCCTTTTTACCTTTTGAAGATTGAAAAGGGACAGGAGATGGCCATTCTAATATTAGAGCTGTCAAACATCGAGTATGAACCTTATGGCCGTGTCGATTGCACAATTTTAGAGAGCACTTAAAACATGCGACTTAAAAATCTCTTAAACTGACAGCTATGCCCTTATTTATCATTCGTTCAAATTAATATCATTCGTTCATTACCTCTCTTTCATTGGTCATAAAAACGATAAGGATAGCTGGATTTTAAAATTAGAATTAGAGCATGACATCCCCAATCGAGGCCAATATGTACGTTTATTCAACGCTCTTACGGTGAACGAAATCATCGTGAGGAAACCTGCACAATCATGCGTAGAAATTCTAAGGTTATGTATGAACTTATGAAGTCGACCAACTTACACTACTATTTTAGCATGGTCAGTCAACTATGGCCTGAAAGTCGCAGGCTCGAGCCTCTATATACGAATATGAGCCACGTAAGGCCCGGTTTCCACCAAAGCGGAGAGGAGAGGAGATGTGTCGAGCTGAGCTGCGAAGCTGGCTGGCTATTTCCACCAAAGCGGAGAGGAGGATGTGAGCTGTGCGTCCGTAGCGGCGAAGCGCGGGCATCAGCGGGGCGGGGGAGTGGGAGCGCGGGCGCCGTCGCGAGGCCTCGCACGCCGCTCGCCGCTCGCCGCCCGGCTACACACATCTTCGCACAGCCGCGCCTCGCTTGCTATAGAAAAATTAGACATCTCCTCTCCGCTCCGCTCGATCCATTTCCACTGAAGCTAAGCGGAGAGGAGATGTGGAAATAACGAAATCTGATTGGTTATTCAAACACATCTCCTCTCCGCTCAGCTTTGGTGGAGACCGGGCCTAAATGAGCTGTTTGACTGATGGATTGATTGAAATACGGAATTCTACAACAGCGCATTAATAAAAAACTAAAACATCTCAGGTACAGCCCTTAAAACTGGCTATAAGCTGTTATTCTAGAACTATTCCAAAATATTTTTTTAAATATTTTTTTTTCTCTTATAACTATGTCTGTTGATCAAATTAATTTGTATTTTTTTTATTTGTAGTACTCTGAAATGTTACGGGGAGTCTCATAAGCTGAATTACCTACCACCAGAGTGGTGTTGCGTTATTTTTTTAACATGACGTATTATTTATTACCCTGTATTCAACTACGTCACATCGCACCGCACCTCAATAACATCCTAAAGAGTTTTGTTCTCACCTAAGCCAATACAATGGAGGTATTATATAATTAAATTGTGCCTCAAGAATAAAGCATGTTTTACTGAGTCTTTAAGAGCCAGGTGTTAATGTGAGAAAGACATTATACTTACCTTTAATTTTACCTTTCAATTTGTTTATTAGTTAGAGCGCAAAGCTTACTCGTAAGTAAACACAATGGAAAGTAGGTATATTTCTAACCTAACACCTAGGGGCCGTTTCACGAAGCTACAAGTTACAAGTACAATTCGATGTACATTGCGTAGACAATGAGATAAAAACGGTAAAGGCTTACAGTTTAGGCGAATTGGCTACGCAATGAATATCAAATTGTAACTTGTAACTTGTAGCTTCGTGAAACGGGACCCTGTACAGTCTACCACATCTTCTACGGTTTGAATCAGCCGAAATACTGGCAGGCATTTTTTTTTATTAGAGTATATTACCAAGACGACAATTAGGTACTACGAGTAAGTATATCTTACGTAGCCGTAGTCAGTACGTAGTCGTAGCCAAGGCATAACGAATACTCACGTATTAATACAACTAGCAATTAACAGGGAAAGTGACAGACATCCTTATTAGGGTGCAATTACACTAGCCTGCGAACGAGAGCATGCACCGTGACCTTACCGTGCAATGTAAGGCACAGGCGTCTTAGAAGTCAATTATCTTAGAAGTAGCCGGAAATGATGGTTAACGTTAAAATGTTTGTCCTACAGCTAGCGGCAACGTATATTTAGCTCTAAGCGAGCGGTACCTCTCTCTCAGTCACCCCACCCTTACCCTATGCGAGAAAGAGAGTCACCGCTCGCTCAGAGCTAAAAATACGTGCCGCTATAATATGTTTCCTAAGATTGAGTTTAGAGAAAAGTTTTCCAGCAATAACCTCCGCTCAGACTGACTCATGTCTGACTGGCAGCTGGCTATTCATAGTTTGAATTCCTTTGTGCGAAATCTTTAGATAAAAAACCTATGATATTTTAAGAAAGATACGTCATGTTCATACTGCACGCACAACATAATTGTTCCGCGACAGATATACATACATACAGATATAGATACGTATCTAAACACACGCTATAAGTGCGACAGGAAATAGGCAAAGCGTGAGAGTGAAAGAGACAGCTATTTGTAATCAGTACTGCCGCGAATAGTTCGCTCCGTTATCGTTTGGAAACAAGCTGTGATTCATTAAAATTACAAATTATAGATTTATCTGTTTAAAATTAAATATTTTTATACACTCAATTGTGATAATGATATCCCTTAATCTTTTTTATCTTTTACACAGGAAGGCATTTTAACGTTTTTTTAGTAGGTAGTCGACACGGGCGCTCACAATGACAGGTCACAGCTCGACTGACAGCAGTGGTCACAATTAGGACCAATTCACGGCACGCGTTTGGCGCGTTGATGGCGTTTCTACTATCTACCTCTGTATGTACTTATATTATATCATTGTAAAAAACAACAATATTCTATTTAATAAAATTCTTTATAATCAAAACACGTCCACATCATTGACTTCTTACTCATCCCGTCGTACTACCAAATCTTTTTCAAGCATCTCCAAAACGACTTGGAGTTTTTTATCGCCTTCGCTTACGACATGTACCGCTGCTGGAAGTAAGTGGAAAGCCGCGGACGTGAGCGGATTGCTGACCGCTGCCCGTCGTCGTCCGTCCGAGTTCCGCAGTGGCAATGAACCTGAATAGCACGTGCGCCCGCGCAATACCGTTGTCCGAGTGTGCTCGCGCCTTTAATTTGCGATTGTTTTGATAATTGCACCTATAGTGTAAGCATTTGTGTGCATATTTTTCATTTTCTCTTATTTATTTACTGGTTCAAAGGTCCGACAACGCGCGTTCGATCAATACCACATTCAATGTGTTTTCAAGTTTCGAATTAAGGCGAGGCCCTATTTGAAAAATCATTCTTGGGCCCCTTTTTGAACTCGCGTATGTCACGTCTCGGAATATGTACCTACCAAATCAAGAAAATTACAACCAACAGAAGGGTTTATCATTTAGCGACGTAACCAAGTAGATTTTACATATAATCAAGGAATAAAGCAAAAATAAATAATTAAAATCACCGAAAATCACCCCACATTAAAAATTAGCAAATCCCTTTTCTCAATATTTTCAGCGCAAAACAACATATTTTTTTGTATTTTTTGGGTGGCTATATTAATACCTAAACGGCGAAACCAGCTAGTTTCTTAATTTGTTTTATATTTTTCACAAAAAAGAGAAAAGAGTTCAAGAAAAACGAGTTTTCCTGCGCAGTGTCGGACGTAGCCTCCGTGAAGTATCGCAATATGAACGTTATTTCAGTAGTGCGTCGGTTGAACTTTCAACTAAAGCGCGTTGAGTTGCTAATTTAGGATAGGGCCCGCCCCCACCTACTTCTTGTTCTTTTTTTGCCCCGCGGCGTATATGGAAATACTACCCGACTTCAGCAACGGCACCAATCTGAGATGCGGGAGGTTTTACCAGCAGGATTCCTAAAAATAATTACCAAAACCCTTCCGCTATTCAGATCAATGAACGAGCTGGAGTCGGGTATTAATTCGGCGGCATTTTTCTAAAAATTATAATTGAAACACTTCCGCTATTCAGAATGCTAAACGTATTATATAGTACTCTGTGGTTAAACTTACGAAAATAGGCGCGATCTGACTCGCGGGAGCATTTATTTCCTAAGCTCCCCAAACTCAGATCGTAAGCACGTTTTTTTTTGTTTTGATTTAAATTAGTTCTGTTATTGATGTAATGAGAGAACTATTTATTTCCGTATATTTGTGTATTTTCTCGGATTCAACTGAATATATTCAATAAAATACTGGAATTATATTTCTGATTTCTAAATTTCGGATTACTTCGGGTGATGTGTGTTTGTAGCGTTGAAACAAAATCGAGAAAGCGCATCACATCTGGGAAACCAAAAAAATCCACTATAATATCTAAAAAATCCTTCTAAAGGTTTCTAACGCTTGACAACATTTCAAATTCACAAGGGTATAATAATTTAACTATTTGGAGATTTGATTTTCCTAGTCACTATTTTTTTTTTAGAATTTATAGTCCATTATATTAAAAGATATTTGCAAATAGTTAAGGACTTTTAGTTTTATTTAATTTTATATTATTATTCTTTTCTTTTCATTTTTTTTATTATTTTTTATTTTCGTATAAATACTAAAAAATACTGTAAATATTTTTTAATGTTGTCTTTATGATTCTACATTTAATTTATACTACAATGTGATTTTTGAAGGCAAATGATGTTTTATTATTTATTTTATGTACCCTTTTTCCTTAGATTTACAACCAGATTGTAATCACTAGTACCAGACGTGGTTCATCTGCAAATCGCATTCTGAGTAGTAGCAGGGATTCATAACAAAATATATCAAGCTGCTTTTGTAATAACTACCTCAGTTCAGAACCCAAAACGAGGTAGCATTTAAAGTATCGAAACGCCGCGTCAAGTGCCGTAATTGCTACCGCATCTCAGATGTATGGGGGATCTGAGTAGCGGGAGCATTTCCCTATACGCTGCCCCGCGGAAGGAAGCGCGAGGCGACGCGCGTCGTAAATCTTTGGGTTTATCAATTATTAATCTGCCACTGGTATTAGTGACAGACTTAAAAAAATCGATTCGTTTCCGTTTAAAACCGCCCCACCGACGCACAATGTTATAATAATATAGCTCACAATGTCATCAAACGACAAAAACACATCGTTACCTAGTTCTGGAAACTAACAACGCCATCTGTCGTTATACGTACTGTAAAGAGCAGCGGCCTCCTTGGTGCTTACTCCCTGGAAGTCAGTTTGCATCGTGCATTCTGATGCGAATATTTTAAATATTTTTGAATTATGTACGAACAGATTCTCTTTTGTTTGGGGGGGACTCTGGATCATAGACAAAAATTATTTAACACACTCTCTGGATGCCAGCGGGCTCCAGTGAGGACGGACGTGTCTTTCAAATGAAATACTAAAAGATTTAAATAAATAGTATTCAAATCGATTCCATTGCCTTCATTATTTATTCTGCAGAAACGGGCTGTTCGTGCAATTTATAGATTAGGGCCTAGTGTCACTGAGGGAAAATTTTAAAGAAATCAATATTCTGGCATTATTTTGTTTCTCAATATATCTATGACAATCTTGTGTATGTAAAAAGAAATATAAGTAATTTTCAGAAGCACAGTGATATACACAATTTTAGAAATAAAGACAAGTTGGTTGCTTATGTCAACCGGCTACATAGAATTAGTAATTCTTTTAAAGGCAATTGTATACGCTATTACAATAAGGTCCCTACTGATATTAAAAACTTACCTTTAGACAAGTTTAAAATAATTACAAACCAGAAATTGTTTAAAAATTGTAGATTTTACAACAAGTGCACAAAACGAACCATTTTTATCCGAGACTTTTAGCAGCCCGAGCCGAAGGTGAGGGCCACGGATTTGTCTCCGTGGTGAGGGCTGATAGCGGACTTTGGCGGTAATATCTGTTGCACAACTCTCTGTGCATTAATTTCCATAAGCGTATTAGGAGAGAGTGTTATATTTTGAGGATCTCGTTTAGCCACGTGGGTAATCGTAGTGGGACCATGAGACAGGCGGCGAAAAAAACAATTAACAAGAGCATTTCTTTTTTTCCAACTCTACAGATATATATTCTTCAAAGGCGTTGGGGCTTTCCATTCGATCCGAACGCTCTTTTGATAGGAAGGTTGCAAACCAAGCCCTAACTAACCTCTGGCATTTATTTCAACTTTTATCTCGAGAACCCTACAGGCAGACAACTTTCACACGCATTAGCGCATTACAACATCCCAGTAGAAAGTACCAACACAATACATCTGAACGAAGTCTAGACCGAACAGGGACAACAGACATGCGCTCGGAGCGGTTATGCAAATCACTGCGTTGTTGTCCGAAACGAGACTGTGACGATGACCGATAACTATCACCTGGATTTGTCATATAATGTACAGTTACAATAGATAATGGCGAAATAGAAATGGTAAATTTGCGCCATTTGTTGAATATTTTGTTCTTTTCTTCCCTTGGTAAAGAATGTACTATTTCAACTAGTTTGAAACTAATTATGTTACAGATATGGCATTACCTATAGTATTCCTTATTGTAGACGAGTTAATTGCTCATTTTGTGCACGCACTCGGTCAAAATGGTAATTGTTAGCTATAGCTCTTGTTTTTGTTCTTGTCTTCTTGGTGGGTACGAATGAGTTTGAAATGTGTGGGTATAAGTATGCTAATGACTGCATTGTTTTAAAGAGACTGTGTCAGGCGGTCACGACACAATGTGTAGTGTAAAGAAGAGCTCCATGTCCTCATCTATATAGTATACGTCAAAAAATGTACTATCAGGGTTCGCTTATATGTAGCTACTTTTTTTGAAAAAAATGTTGTATACCGTTTACCGAAAACGTAAATTGTATACGTCATTATTATTCTCAGCTAGCATCCACCTACTGCTGCGCCAATCCCTTGGACAAATTAGCCTCTGTCCAAGGCCAATCCTCACCGCATCCAGCTTGATCCTACAATTTTGACAATATCGTCGAGCTATGGGGCTGGTGGTCTGCCCAAGGCTTGAATACCTGGTTGAATTTTCAAACCAGTTTGCGCGCATGTCCATACATTTTAAGAACAGCTTTTTCATTACGATTTGGCTCGCAAGAAGCGGTATTTTTTTCGGTTCTGATCATAGAGCATTTTCATTTTGATTCTGATTTGGTTCACTCCATTCATTCTAGTGGGCAGACCGTCTGCCCACTGGAATTGTTGTTATATTCAGGGACCGTAAAGGTTAATAAAGATTTGGTTAGTGGTTTTGGAAACGATTCCGCTGAATAATCCGAAAGCATGATTAACCTTTATAATACCGCATCAACCATATTAAGCGGTATTCATTTGTTCCGTATGTCAGAGAGTGAAAGCAATTTCAACTCAACATTTCAAAGACATTTTAAATGTTCTATTATTTCCTATACGGAATAAGCGGTATCGTATTAAAGGTTAACCTTTATACGGCCTACAGTAAGAAAGGGTTTTGGTTTCTATATAAGTATGTATTTATCTATTTAAGTATTGTATATGAGCTGTCTGATATCCATAGTACTAAGCTCTGCTTAGTTTGGGATCAGATGACCGTGTCTGAGATGTACCTAGATTTTTTTTTGCGAGACATTCCCACCTCATGTATCCTCTGAATTACTTTACGGGAAGTCTCCGCCTATGTAAAACATACAACATCAAGACAAAACCATTGGCATCAAGACAAACCTACAATGGTTTAATGATGCTTTTTATTTAAATTGTATGTATTTCTTGTATCATAAATAAAAAAAAATAAAAAAAAATATGGAAAAGAATATTTTTTATTTATTTATTTTTTATCTTACCGGTTTAACGACAACCCGGTTTTTCGGTCCGTGGTTATATTTGGCCACAAATATAAGTGAGCATTACTTTACTTACTTGTGTAAGCTGGCTTAGCTTTATTAGGCTTCATAATTCTACAAAAATATAGCACGACGACGGTAATGTCAAATAAAATGTATGATAGTGATAGTTTTGATAGCCTGTAATTTTTTATTCAGCAAATACAGCTTACGAATACCTAATTGACATGCTAGAGCGAAGCGCTTCATACACATAATAAACATTTGAACGCATACGCATAATGTTTTACAACATCACTCACTCTATTATATTTCTAATGGCCCGATTACGGCAGTAGTTCCAACAAATGTTAATGCATCAGCTATACATTGAAATGGCAATAGCTTTACGAATGAAAAGCATTGAATGTCATCATTGCATGAGCAGCCGATGTGCAGTGTGTAACAGTAGCGGATCGAACTACGTAAATTGATCAACAAAGTGCAATAGTTTGGACTGTTGAATGCATATCTCGTATCTGTAAGTAGATAATTCAACAGTATGAATATGCGGTCAGATGCGCAGGATATTTTAAGGTGCGCAAGCGTTCGCGCGCACGCAAGCGCACGCACTCGTCCTCCCTCTCCTCAATTCAGTGGAACGGAAAACCGCTACGACAGTACCTGAATTGTAAATAATTAAACGAGACAAAATTTGCCGTTTTCTTAGAAAGTAGGTGTATTAGGTACTTAGTAAAAGTATACCATAAGTAAATATCGCGATACACAACCAGATATAATATTATAGAGTTTAGAAATACCCAGTTTCCTCTCTGTTAAGTTATTCAGCTTCACACACTTAACTCATTGTTTACTATCAATTTAATATTATCATTCATACGTACGAGTACAACAAAAAAAAATCCTCGTTAAAATGTAGATATATCAGATCTATATCTAAGGAACACGTCATCAACATCAACATCAACGGCCCGTTACAGTCCACTGCTGGACTATGAGCCTCCTCCACTTAAGTGGAGGGTTTTGCCATAATCTCATCGCTTGGCAGGCGGGTTAGAGATCGCAGATTAAAAGGTTACTGTATCAGAGAGCGCTGCTGCGCATTGAACAGGGCAATGTGTAGTCCCTAAGTCGCCTCTTACGACACCCACGGGAAGAGTAGGGGTTGGTGACAAATGTATTCTACTCTGCCGTCACCACACGGCTTACTTACTTACTCAATTTAAATATTCAAAATAGGGAATATTATGTAAATGATAAAATATATGTAAAATATAGGTACGTGACTTAATGTGTGACGGAAAGATGAAGATGACTCAACATTTTGAGCTTTTTGTATAACTTGAAGTTCCATACATACACAGAGAAATATTATTTCTCTGTGCATACAAACGCTAAATCTTCTTAACTGACAGCCACACCGACCATCGATCAACACGTCGCATTCCGCTGCATGTAAGGAAAGCTTCAGCAATGAATCAGCACCTCAAGACAGGTTTACCCAACTTTTATAGTGATACCTACAGAGCGTGACCAGAATAATGATATAGCCAATTTAAAACCTCAAAGTAGGGATGCACGGGAGTAGGGTTGTGTATGATGATAATGTTATCGTTGGATCTAGTGACTAATTCGTGTGTTTAAGTCGCATTTGGGACAGTAAATTTGTACTTGTAACAGCAATGACCGATTTTAGCATCCGCTAATTAGGAAAGTGTAATCGATTCTTTTTTTTTTCTTTCTTTAGGTTATGCTAAATGTGGATTTTAGTCACATTCTAGTGGTGTGTTAGTTAAGTGGCCAGTACTAATTCCCTATATCAATCCCCCTAGATAAATTAGGACCCAAAGGCGGTATTTTGAAACAAAGTATTTAAAAATATATTGTAGGCCCTACAAATGTTTACATTCCGCTAAATGGTTTAGAGTAAGTACTCTTTTATAGCGATACTAACCTATTCTCTTTAAAATTTTATATAAAATAAAAACAAAATTTAAAATTTAAAAAAACCCACGCCGTATGTTAAAATATATTAGAATAAAAAGGATTAAATAACATTTTTGGAAATCCCCCGACCAGAGTCAAATAAGATAAGAAATATAAAATAAAGAAATCTATAAAAAGAGTGATTTCTCACGAAATCCGCCACACAAACAACGAATTATGACCTTTCTTAGTCCTTACGTTTACGTACCTACTTACCTTTTGCTTTCTCGTAGAGATAGACACAGCAATAATATTTATTAATTTAGGTACTATTACATACTCATCTATCTAATAATATGATACAAATCCAATAAAACACGTCTAAATTTTGTTTTCTTTGTGTTTCGATATTGTATATTATGCTAGTAATTAAACATACATAATTTATTAGTATGCCTTTTTAAAACTAATCAAAATGATGGATGTTGTTTGGATTTGGCAGAAATTTGGTATGTGCGATATTGAGACTACTAGTTACTTAGTGTCCAAGCGGCCACCTATCCTCGCTGTTGCAGTATTTCTTTATAGTCTACCGCCATGCGCCATAAAACATGTCCAAGAACCTGATCTGTAAAGATACCGGTTCAGTAGTTTTGAAAACTCCTGTAATGCCAGCTTATCTGGCTACTGCAGGGCTCCCTGGTGGTCTACCGCCTCAAAACATATCCAACAACCAGCTCCAAAATGAAGCCTTTTGTATGCAAAAAACCGCATCGAAATCGATTCAGTACTTTTTGAGAACTCCTGTAGTGCCAACTTATCTGGCTGCTGCAGCGCTCGTGGTCTACCTCCATAAAACGTATCTAAGAACCCGCTCCAAGATGAAGCCTTTTGAATGCAAAAAACCGCATCGAAGTCGATTCAGTACTCTTTGAGAACTCCTGTAGTACCAACTTATCTGGCTGCTGCAGGGCTCCCTGGTGGTCTACCGCCCCAAAGCATGTCTAACAACCAGCTCCAATATGAAGCCTTTTGAATGCAAAAAACTGCATCGAAATCGATTCGGTAGTTTTTGATAACTCCTGTGTTGCCAACTTATCTGGCTGCTGCAGCGCTCCCTGATTATGGGTCTACCTACATAAAACATATCTAAGATCCTAAGTTGAAGTGATACCTTTTCAATGCAAAAAACCGGAACTAAATCGGTCCAGTGGTTTTCGAGATAGAAGCTAACAAACAAACAAACAAACAAACAAACAAACAAACAAACAAACAAACAAACAAACAACCTCTTACCCCAAACGCATATACCGCCTCCGTTCCGTTCCGTCCGTCGTGGGTAAAAATGTATGCCGGCAAATGATATAGGCATAAATACACGTATAGAAATGAAAAACTACTAGGGTTCCTTGATGGGTTCCGCTACAGAACCTACAATCGAAATTACCTACTTATTATAATGACGTCATACAAAGAGGAAAAATCATATTCTTAGGTTTAGGATAGTCATCACTAGATGGCAGAGATGGAACATAGATAAAACATTGTTCACAAGAATTACGGGGACATTTTGCAACGAAATATGTTGCGGTTAAAACCTACTGCGAAATAACGTCAATTTGTGTATGATCGTATGATTTTGCAATAACTTAAATTCGGTCAAGTACTAGATGATACATTCAAAAGCAATGAAAGTGCATGTTTTTTGGTAAAACACATAAATAAAAAAATATGGGTAAATAAAAATAGGATAAACATGTAAGTTTCTATAAACTAAGGAAATGGACAAGGCAAGTATCAAGTCGCTATCGATATCAAGAAATGTCTGGATGATTCTTAGTGGCTTTTTATTAGAAAACTACGAATAGAATAACTAAAAGGTGTAAATCGTCTATTCGCTAAGTTACAGGACATACAAGTTAAAGAACAAATTGTCCAGTTTCCTGTACCAAACTGAACAGTAAAGGCAATGATGGCGTTGCAATCCGTCCAAAGTCAGTCTTCCTAGAACGTAATCACGGCAAATCATAGGAACACAGCAATAACGATTCAATAGGAAAGTGGTTACGTTCGTGTTATACCTAAACGATTGTCTTGGCAAGACTGCACCTCCGGCTGCGGAAGTGCATAGAAATGTAATAAAATAAAGTACCTTAACTGATGCAGTGCGACAATGTGTAATACAGCATGAAATTTACATCGTTTTGTTCCCGCCGTGTAGTGATAGTACCCGTCAAACTGAACAACTTTTCACGAAAAGAAAGATTCCTGCGACAAAAAAGTTTTTGGTCTCCATACAAAGTGAGACTCCCGAGCGACCCATTTTGTATTGAGAGACTAAAAATTTTTTTGTCACTGGATTTTTTTTTTTCGTGAAAAGTTGTTCAGTTTGACGGGTACTATCACTACACGGCGGGAACAAAACGATGTAAAGGAAACTTTCAGAAGCGGTATTTTATTCAGAGGAAATTTTAGCACTAACAAAATGTAGTTTCTTTGAAAGCCCTTTCTCTGAATTTTACATTAAACCTATCACCAGAATTTATATTACCTCCATTTAATTTAAATAATTTATTAAAAAATCCGATAAATTCTTATATTATTTCATGAAACGAACAGACAATTAATAGTATCTTTGCTGAATTTACCAAACTAAAATAATAATTAAGTTGAATTATAATAAAAATAAATAAAATAATTGTTCATCTTCTTTTATTATTATTTTAAAGATTTTATTTCCAAATAAATGACTTATTTCGGGAATAAAAAATCGTTTCATGATTTTCCGTGTCAAATGACTTGTGGCTGGCCACACACACAAAAAAGATAACTGCTGTCAGATTCTGACGTTTGTTTGGGTGACAGTAAAATGCGCCAGATAATGTGCACCAAATAATTGAGGTCAAAAAAAGCGCGTTAAATAATATGCACTGAATAATTGAAGCGTCAAAAAATGTTTACTTTATTTGTTGTGAATTATTATTTACTGCATTTTGTTGAAGCGCTTGAATAAAATGCAAGGAACAAAAACGTGCAGGAAATAATTCAGTACAGAACAAACCCCCAGTTCTTGGCGAGCTGCAACAATGCGCACTCAATAACATGCAGGCAATAATACAGGTCAGAGTCATGGACACCTCTAGAGAGTTGACACATTTCAGACCGATTTATTAGCTGTATGTCGAATCGATTTTGAAAACATTTCGCCCAACCAATGTACAGCCCGATAAAACGAAGCCAATCCACAATGAATGCCAAGTCAGGGCGGGTGCTAGCGAAGCGAGCACGGGAGTTTGGCACCCCAATTCGGTTAGATTAGGTTAGAAGGGGATTTCGGACCGGAGCTAGGCCAGCGAAGCGAGCACGGCTCCCTCCGCCATACCCTTTGGAGTTAGGTTATCTTGTGACCCCCATGCCTGCTTGCAGGCATGCCAAGAACTTGTTACATAATGTACTTGCGGACTTTTGAGCTAAAAACCTGAATTATTTGCTGCAGATTATTTGTTGAGTATTATTTGCTGCACTTTATTCCCCGCACATTATATGCACCCGCTTCATTGGTGCTGCCAGATACTTTTTTGTTTCCTACTACCAATATATTAAAATAATTATTGCAAAATAATGGTGGTAAATAAAAAACATTTTCTAATTCAGACTCGTAGTTAATAATATACTCTTTCAGCCTATATACTTCAGTTCGCTGCTAAAAATATCAAATATTAAAATACCACCTTCCATACGATTTCTGAAGATTTCCTTTCACGGTGTATATGTCGCAGTCATCTGGTTGAATCTGCTATTTGATTGAATGACTAGCGCGTTCATTGAATGACAAATTTAAATTGAATGACTAAAGGACAACTCGTCAAGTCGTTGAATGTAACGTTCAACGTCTTGACTGAACGTCATTTAGCGAAGTCGTTGAATGGGATATAGCCGACTTTGTTGTTCGTATTCAGCCAGTTTCGCCTCAATTTTTTCTTTAAAAGTAGCCGGCGAAGGCGTAAATCCATGCAGTCACGCAAGAAAAAAATATCAACACAGTGCTATCTGTCCGAGCTGTTTGACACCATATTTGTTTTGGCGACTACTAGCGCCGCAGTGGAAAAAAAATGAACTAAATTTGAATCACTTGACTGATTTTACGTCCGCTATGTTCAAAGGGCTATGTTACAATCCGCTAACTAGTTGGACGTTGAGTGACGCTTGTTCAATCAACGTTTGGCCTAATCATTCAATTGAATGTTGTCATTTAATGAACGCGCTAGTCATTCAATCAAATAGGAGATTCAACCAGATGACTACGACATATATACAGGATGTAGGGGATGTTCTACAAAACGAATAGGATGCATTGATCTCATGATTCAAATAATTCAATATTGGTCTAAGATTCTAACTTAGGTCGATTTTCACCCATCTGTTTTCCGGATTATATAAAATGAATGAATGAATGAAATATTCTTGGATGGATAATATAATGGATTTGTTTTTTTTTTTGCTTTTTAATTTCGATTGTATCAAATTAATTAGGTCAACAAGTGAGTGAAATATAGGTACATTTTTAAATTAAAGATAGTCTTGATCATATTTCTTAAGGCATCCCATGCGCGATCTATTTAGACAAAATATACTTTTTATCCGATAAACAGATGGGTGAAGGTCGACTCAAACAAGTTCGAATCTTAGACCAATTTTGAATATTATTCGAACAGAAAGTTGAGATAGCTTATTGACACGGAGAAGAAGACAACCTAATAACCTAATCATTTTATAACTTGTAATGTAAAAGGTAACTAGGTTCTAGAGTTTCCAAACAAGGAAGCGGTTTAGTCCTGTTCCTGTTTCCAGCACTTTCATTTCCCGATTCGCTTCTTTGCAGAATTAACTGAAAACCGCTATCAACTGGTTCTGTTATCATAAGATTATCACACAATACAAAAAGTTAACCGAGGAAGTTATGCTTTACACATGGCAGTTCAACTGCATAGTAATTATAAAATCGTAACATGTTACGAATCGTGAACATAGTTGAACCATTTTTAAATGATCTGTGAAACGTAAGGTACATTGTTACATTGATACATTGTTTCCTTAAAACGTTCTTTCGAAGTAGAAAAAAAGTGCTTTGCATGCTTTCCGATACACAGAGGGCTATAATATAAGACTGTTTTTTACCGTGTTATTTTATTTTTATTATGTAAAACAGATGGTGCATACAATTAAAAATACTTGGTGCCAATAAACCGTACACCGGTTTGTCTAGGCACGGCACATTCCTCTTAACGTAACGATTATTGTACGTAAGAGGTGGTGGATATGTCTAGGTTCCAATTTGGATGGTTGTTACGGCTGGACTCTGTCAAGTGTGAGATAGGTTAGCTGCTTATGTACAGCTTAATGAATTTCCTAGTACCACATACTTATTTGTTAATTTTGTTACACACCTACCCATGATCTCGGAGAATTGCAGAAGTTTGGAAGAAATTTGATCCAAATTTGTAGTGAAGGGAGGGCTTTGCTCAGAAGTGGGATGTTATTAATCTCTTTTATAGTAAGAAATAAATAGCAAGATTGTGAAACAAAACTAATTAATTTTACAGTTTACATTTGAATTTTTGCTTGACTACACATTTAATTTTTTGAGAGTGTCGGTGGTCTAGTGGTTAGGGCCGTTGCCTCCCGTCCGGGAGACGCGGGGTTCGATCCCCACCACGTATCAATGTAAAAATTCTTAAAATGTTTAAATTCATATGTACTTTTATTCGACGCTCTTACCGTGCGGTGAAGGAAAACATCGTGACGAAACCTGCACACTCCTGCGAAGAAATTCAAAGGTTGTGTGTGAAGTCGACCAACCAGCACTGGGCCAGCAGCGTGGTCGACTAAGGTCTAATCGCTCTAATTCAGAGTAGGCTCGAGCCCCTCGGTGTGGGACGTATATGAGCTGTTTGTTGATGACCCTTTTAATATATCTTTAGATTGATGAATGTGAATGAAACAAAAGGAGAATAAATAAGTAAATATACAACGTGTTATAGTTAAATAACGCGAAACCTCTCAGGTGGTGGCATCCGAACAACCTTTTGTTCTAGAAGTTCATCAAAATGTAAACAAAAAATACTTCATATCAGCTGATCAATTTAATATGTACTCGTATGAAAGTTCAAAATCCTTCTTGCGAATTTTTAAAAATTGTGTCACAAAGTTGTATGTTCTGACCCCTACCTACACGTTGTATGGAGCAGAAATACGTGTTTTCTGTCTACCCCTTCGGAAATAAGGTTTAGTTTTATGAATGTAGAGGAATAAGATATATCTCTAATATAAAAAATACCATATTTATGAGACATTTTAAACATGTGTGCATGTTTAATTTTTTTATTATATTATACCATGTTTGTTACAGAGAACGCACCGTCCGGTGTTCCTCGGTGCTGATCATCGCTCTAGGGCTGTCTCTCATCGCCCTCGCAGTCTACACTATAGTTTTAGTGCTAACAGAGTACAGAAGCCCTAGACCCTGCGTCAGCGAAGAATGTGTCAAGACAGGTAATTCTTTTCCTTCATTAACATCATCATCATCATCATCTTAACTGAAGGATCTCTACCATAAACGTTTTTGACGCGACCGTCACCAGATCATCGATTCACCTCCCTCTAGCTGTTATAATTTCAAGCCTCAAAAAAAATATAAGTTGACAGCGGAGAAGTTTAAAAAAAAAGAGAGTATTCAGGTAGCAACCGCCCCCGTCGTCGGCGGGGACGCGGAACTAATAGTAGAATTAATCCAGTAAGACCCGGTAGGGGTCATTCTTCTCCGACGCGCTTCTCGCCCTGGCAACGTTCTGGGCCGCGGTCCGAGTCCGTCTGAGGGCGCCCCCAGATACGTTGTCATAAATTTCCTAAGGGGTACGAGCCTTCTGCTCCCCCGCAAGTCCGCGCCCACTATATTACCACTCTGGTATAAATAGTGATTAGGACCGTCAAAAAAAAAAAGAAAATAAAAAAAAAAAGAGCTAGGTAAATATCTAATGTCTAAAACGTTAGCATGCAAATCCGTACTTGAACAGCTAGTCAGCAAGTATTACTAAAATATATTGCTTATCTTTTACAAGAAAATAATTAGGTACTTTTTACATGCCGTACGCCGATAAGTGTATGAATATAGGGCTGATAAACACATGAAAACGAGTTCGAAAATTAATTAATTAAGGAGTCGCAGCTGTAGCAACTACTTTTACAAGGTTTTTGTTAGTACAAGGAGCCTCCTATATAACACGAATCTGCGAAGCAACTACTTTATATCAATTTATTTATTTCCGCAGCTTCCATTGCGGGAAAATAGTGCGACAAGATACAAAATTATTTATTCTCAATATAATGAGTAATAAATAACATATGTATGTGAATCTAATAAATACGGAAAAATCTATGTGTCTTTTAGTAGAAACCTATCCACCATGGCGCAAAAGGTGTATTATAGTGTTGCGCTTGCGACGATATTAGTGGCCTCTACTTTTGTAGAGTACGCACAAACACTTTGTGTTGGTCAGTGTCTTGTTACAGGTAAGTTGATAATTTGGACAATACCTAATTGAATTAGGTAGGCACTACGTGAGTTGAATTTTTGGGTAAAATTATAATCGAAATTCAATAAAAAAAAAAACAATAAAAATCATAATAATTTAATTTAATAATAATAATAATTTAATTTAATTAGAATAAAACATAGATCGACAAATATTGCTTGAGATTTTGATGGAGATTATAAAAATTCCCAAAATTTGCCTGTCAGATAATCATCCGCTTGTTATCCATTTTTATGAATATGATTATTTTAACTTTTTTAATGCAAGTTTAAGTTCAAAATGTATTTAAATAATCCTTTGTAGCTGTGCATCCAAAGAGATAAACTTAGCCATGACATTTAGTAAATTCTAGACAAATAGTTTTGTATTTAGAACAAATCCTACTTGTAGACAATAGTCATTTAAAATTCTTCACTGAAATCGTGATTGTGGCTAGAAAAAAAAACCGCTTATCAAACGGTGTCATGTCATGATTGCGCCCTTTAACTTAACAAGGTAGTCTCAGTAATGAAAGGTATGAGTAGATTCCTTCTGTTTTAAAATAAGTATACCTAAATAAAGTGATTTTTATAAATTAGAAAATTATACAATCTTAAC
The DNA here is from genome assembly GCA_951230895.1 of Carpatolechia fugitivella. Lineage (NCBI taxonomy): Eukaryota > Metazoa > Arthropoda > Insecta > Lepidoptera > Gelechiidae > Carpatolechia > Carpatolechia fugitivella. The sequence continues at coordinate 13,671,081 of OX579653.1, read as the reverse complement.
TTTAGATTATAGAGCGTCGGTGGTCTAGTGGCTAGGGCCGCTGCCTCCCGTCCGGGAGACGCGGGTTCAATCCCCACCGTGTACCAATGTGTTTTTGAATTTCGAATTCGTATAGACGTTTATTAGACGCTCTTACGGTGAAGGAAAATATCGTGATGAAACCTGCACACTCCTGCGAAGAAATTCAAAGGTTGTGTGTGAAGTCGACCAACCTGCACTGGGTCAGCGTAGACGACTAAGGTCTAATCGCCCTAATTTAGGGTAGGCTCGAGCCCCTCGGTGGTGGACGTATGAGCTGTTGACTTTAGATTAGCGAAGCGAGATCATCCAGATACAGTCAGGGCTGAACATGATAAATTAATACATGATAGCAAACACGGTGATGTAGTGTCTAGGGCCGCTGGTTTACATCCAGAACCTAGCTAGGTTTGAAACCTATGTTTTCATATGTAGGTATATATTCGACGACGACGCAAGGACGTTACACGTTGATTCGACGCTATTCTTATTGTCAAAAAAGGAGTAAAAACCAAAGATTCATGACGCGCGTCGCCGGGAGCGAAGCGAGCATCTTTTGTTCCTCTGAGATAAAAAAAAAAAAATAGATAACCGAAATTGGGCCTCTATGCACAGATCATTATGCCCAAGTCTAAGACAAAAGCTAGACGATTAACAATTGCCTTGTAAAGTACTTCACTAAACAAGTAAAAACTTTCAGACGAGTTATTATAAACTTTCGAACCGTAAAATCTTGGCTGTGACTAATCACTCGGCAAAGCCGTGGTTCGAAACAATTTGTCGATTAATTGCCCGCGAAAATAAACTGAGACACTGAATCACGCATTAATTAATCATGGTGTAACACTTCAGAACGCCGCTAAATTCCATTGTTTTCCATAACATGTGCAGAATTTCCTCTGACACTATAGCGTGACCTTTTATGTGATGTGCAGCACTACATAACATTAACACGACTGATTTACAAATACACCTGGTTTTCAAACGTTTTTTATATCGTCAGAGGTCTACGTAAAGTGGTCTTTAAAAGCCTAGTCCGTAAACAGTAATAAAATAGCAATTTCTTTAACGTAAATGCGTTAGTAATTATATTGATATGCGATTATGGCGTCATTTCAAAAACCTGAGGCATCCAGGGATCTGCATAATCGTGATGTTTGTAGCAGTGATATTTACGATACCAATTATTGTAAGTACGAATGCAGCGAACATGATTCGTATTATTATGAGCATTGTTATCCAAAAGCAATTTTAGTTTAAGTAGCGAAGTCAAGTTATATTTAGCAGAATTGTCAGGTAAAATAAATTCAGTCTAGTCTAGAAGGTCGGTGGTCTGTGGTTAGGGCCACTGCCTCCCGTCCGGGAGATGCGGGTTCGATCCCCACCACGTACTAATGTGTTTTCGAATTCATATGTACGTTTTATTCAACGCTCTTACGGTGAAGAAAAACATCGTGATGAAACCTGCACACTCCTGCGAAGAAATTCAAAGGTTATTGTGTGAAATCGACCAACCCGCACTGGGCCAGCGTGGTTCTAAGGCTTAAGGCCTAATCACTCTAAATCAGGGCAGGCTCGAGCCCCTCGGTGGGGACGTATGGGGACGTTGATGGTGTCGTATTCCAGGAATCAGTGTGACCAGTGTCTTTTATAGACGAATGGCGACGGATTGTGAACTAACCCACTAACCTGGATGTGACGATCACGACCACTCTGCCAAGAGTGTAACGACGAAGAAGAAGATCCTGCCTCCAAAACTAACTTTAAGCTTAGCTCTTATTCCTAAATATTTTATCTCGTGTTATATGTCGTCTTGCTATAGACTAGTGTTTAATGTTAATTGTTTAATGAGGATAATTTATGAAAGTAAAATATGTGAATTTGTTGTAAAATGGTAACCATCAGTTGTCACTGGAATGATTACGTTATTGATTGTTATCTACAAAAAGAAATAAGTAAAATTAAATTACAAGTATCCTTGTATTCGATGACAGAATTTGCATGTAGCGCGTTTGCGACAATTTCAAATCACTAGTCTATTTCTGCGACAAATTAAGATTCCTTAATACCGACGTATGTAATGTCAACAGCACAATCATCCCTAAGTTAATCCACGAGTAATCTACAAGTGCGCATTACCCACCTATGCAAAATATGCATCAGTTGCATCATGGTTCTGCGTACTGCGACCAATCATCAAATACTTGACCTTTAATAGGTTTGTTTTCAGAAACGTTCTATATTTCTACGCAGTTCCAAGACACGATATTTTTTTGCATAGTATTTTTTTTATAGATGGCAAGAATACCGCACATTAACGCTAGTACAGTAGGCCACACATCAAATGTAACACTATATCTACACACAACTATCTCTACGTATAATCTACAAAAACGTTCGAAAGGAACCGCAAATATTTCTTTTGACCAATTATAGCGCTGAATTCTAGAGCGCTATAATTTACTATGATACGTCGCACGCGTAGCGTATTTTTTTATTAAAATTGATATAAATTTTCAAGTAAAAAAATTACCGATGGGTGTATGAATAAATCAGCTGAGGAAATATCTATGACAAAACATTTTATTAAAAGTAGCTAGAGGGATTGTTCTAAGCATTGGTGGTATCACGGTCTACGGGCATATTTTTTCTCATGAATCCCCTGTTATATACAAAAATCAAAATAAATTAAAAACTATATTAGCAGTACACCTATTATGGACCACAAAAAAAAAGTACTCCTACCTAGTTCGGGGCATTGTACCTCTATTTATGTGTTGCTTACATCTTTTATTACGCTTAAAGTCTTTCCTACTGTCCAAGTTAACGTGGATTAGCCCAACGTGGGCAGCGGAAACAAAATGGTCTATCACACGTCATTAAGAAAACGCAGCAGGTATTAATTTTTCCACGTGGAGAAGAACTGCGCCATTTTTGCAGGAAAATGTCACGCTCTGAATTAATTATATTGAATTATTATAAATTACAACCTGATTTGGTTTACTTTGACGCTAACACGCACGTGTGATGATGTTATCGTAAATAAGAATGCTATTTACATAATTTAAATAAAAGTGATATTAATTTACTTCACGTGGAAGCTTTTTTTATACAATTTGTACGACATGTGCAACATTAGTTTTAATTTTCTTTATTTATGTAAATAAAATAGGTTTTGATTGAACGTTCTATTTTAAATCAGTATTTAAGATTACCTATACAAAATATTAAGAGTATCAAATCATTGTTAAAAAGCCTGTATTTGGAAAAATGTTATCACACTAATATTATAAATGTGAATGTGTGTGATGTGTGTTATTATATATTTGGATGTTTAGATGTTTGTACCGCTTTCACGCCTTAACTACTGAAGGAATTTGGATGAAATTTGGAACGGAGTTTAGATAGTGTACCCTGGATTAACACATAGGATAATTTTTACGGGAAAAAGTCTCATTCCCACGGGAAAATCTTACATAACGCAAGCGTAGACGAGGGCGGAAAGCTAGTGTATTATATAGGTACTTTCAATATTTATGGGTGCCTTCTGCGCTGCGGAGTAGTCATTTTGAGAATAGTCTTATCTCAATGCAAAATAAGCTGTTTGCTAAGTAGGCTAGTTGCGAAGTAGTCACCACGAGAAGTTGTCTATTTTATTTAATAAGTAAACGCCTGGCGCCTGAAGGTTCATGAATATTAACAGATGTTTTTTTATTTACAGCTTCGCGCGTCCTGCAAGGCCTAAATAAGGAAGTTGACCCCTGCAACGATTTCTACGAGTTCGCGTGCGGGGGTTGGATCAAGAAGAACCCGGTGCCAGATTGGGCCACGTCGTGGGATCAGTTGGCCCAACTCCGGGAGAGACTAGTCAGCGATCTTCGCGAGCTGCTGGAAGCAAACGACGATGAGGGGTTGCCGAAAAGCGTCCTCAAAGCAAAGGCATTGTATAGGACTTGTGTTAATATTGGTAAGATTTTAGTGCTAGACATTTTTTATTCAGTGCACAAACTGTAATACGTCGTTCAGACCATGAAACTAAACAACTTTCCCGAAAAGAAATAGGTCAGGAACTGAAAAAAAAAAATACGATCTCGCTTACAAACTGCCGCAGCCAACTCAGCAATTAGTATGGGAGGTACAAAACTTTCTTTCATTTCCGGACCCATGTTTCTTGGGGAAAGTTGTTCAGTTTCATGGTCTGAACAACATATTGTGCACTGAATAAAAAATAACCCCGTATATTTTGTTAATGGATGGTTGCTTTGGTGGAAGTCGCTTCTAAAAAATAATTTGATTTGACATTGACCTACAAAGTTAAAAATATTAGTTTCTGTTTATGCTGATGATGTAGAGTCAAGCTATTATCTTTCGGTATAAATTATTTAAGTAGGTACTTACATGAAAAGAAAGAAAAAAATCTAAGAAAATTGTCTCTTGAACACTTTAAAATAACTAAGCCGCAAACAAAGTACTTATAACAATTACTTATTTTCAGACAAACTCGAGCTGGATGGTATAAAGCCGATGGAAAAACTTCTGCAAAAGCTGGGTTTACCTCCCCGGCCACCTGGCGAAGTTAGTGCGAACTTTACGTGGGAGGAGATAGCGGGAAAAGGCAGGAGGATGCTGGGGCTGAATGTTCTGCTGAGTGTGCAGGTCGCTGAAGATGTCAGGAACACCAGCAGGAACAGGGTTGTTGTAAGTATTTTAAAGACATCTATAGTGTGTGACAGTTGGAAATTGGTAAGTCTTTTATGAATGTGGGAATACCAATAGGAAACGAAAATTAAGGTAGCGCTGCTTTTTTGTACATAATATTTAGATTTTTATGTTTCACTAAATTAAATAGCGCTCTTGTAAAATTTCATGTTGTGGAGGCGAAGCCGTAAACACAACGCAGCATATTTGAACTATCAATAATTTTATACTTTACGTTTGTAAAATAACATTAAATTCCTTCTCTCAACAACAAATATGCACACAATGTTGTTTAAAATTAAATGCAGTTCCCAGCAGAAATTTTCCACGTGAAGAAACTCATCCGTTTAAGTACTTACTTATAAAGATATTTAACCAACGGGGGGCCGTTTCACGAAGCTACAAGTTACAAGTACAATTCGATGCACATTGCGTAGACAAAAAGATAAACCGATAAGGGTCTACAGTTTAGGCCATGAAGGAAGAAAAAAATTTACGCGCCCGCCCTGATGGAGTAGTAATACAGACAAATAAATTTCGTACTTTATTGATATTTTGTTTTTAATTGGGCATGTCATAACATGAATATCTCTATCTTTTTCTAATGTAACGTATTCGATGAAGTGTGACAGAGTTAAAAGACAAACCCCGTCTCCCGCTTCTACCTACCCTCCCACCCCTCTGAGCGGCCGCATAGGTTTCGATACAAAATAGGCATGATTACTACTCCATGGGGGCGCGTAAATTTTTTTTTTCCTTCATGGTTTAGGCGAATTGGCTACGCAATGAATATCAAATGAATATCAAACTTGTTGCTTCGTGAAACGGGGCCCAGATAGTCAGGTTTTTACTTTTTTATGGTGACTATCGAAGTGCCCATCTAAGCAAAGACACGTTTTAATTCGTCCATATTATTGAAGCAGAATGGGTCAATTAACACAGACCTTGACTTTGACTCGCCCTAAGAAGTTAACGATGTCCGAGATAAAAATAAAGACATATGAATGGTATCAGTTACATCAGCTACATATTAGGTACAAGATGTGCTTCCTGTGGACTGTGACGGATTTATAAACCGTGACCTGTTAGCTTGTATTTTAAGTTCGGAGTTGAAACTTGTGAACAACAAGTGATCTTATCTAAGTATAATTATTATTTTGTCGGTGTATTGTTGATACAGAATTGACGCCTACAAAAACGAAATACTCGTGGTACCACATAAACAAGAAATTTACGAAGTCTGTTTTGGTGGGTAACGATCGAGTTGTGATTTGTTTCATTCGCAATAGGCAAAAACATAATTGATACTATTTTAATCTATACCTATCAATGTACGTATGTAGGTATAAATGTAAATGATCTGAAACTTTCACAGCAAAATCTGGACCTGTTGTAACTCAAAGCAGACTCAAGCGTATTTGCGTCAAATGTTTTTACTTACATTTAGGGACTATCTAATTTGCGCTTGCAAACGCAAACTAGAACATCAATATGTCAATTTTCTTATTCAGGTCGAGCAGGTATCCCCGGGGTTCAGCGAACGCTACCTTCTCCAACCTGAACAGTTCGCCCATGAACTGGAGCAATACCACAAGTACATCAAAGCCATGATCTCCATCGCAGACCCTCAGGCCGACGCAGGAGTCTTCGCTGATGACATCATCAACATAAGTAAAAGTCTTGCTAAGGTGAGTTGGATTCATCTAGTGACTAGATTCTAGTCCGTCACCTCAGGAGAAAGACGTCTGTTTTGGACAGGGACCGGACTACCCGTTGAAAAACCCCTTCAGTCGTTAGGATTTTAAGTATTTACAGAATGATAATTAAAATAAATATAAGTTTATGAGATTCCTTGATAGGGTTGCCCTGTTGGATTTGCAAACGTTATAATTAAAGCATAATAAGAGTACGAGATATCGTTGATCAAAATCGTAAGGGTCCAGTCCCTGGTTCTGGACAAATGTTTCCCCCAAGAATCCTCTAATAATATTCATCCTACTTAGTTGTTTTATAAGCTTTCTTGACTTTGTTAGATGTACTCGTAAACAATGACAAAATAAAGGGGACAGTGCACCATCAGGCACCTTCAAAATAATCTTAAGATAGAAATCCAGTTTATCAACGTGCGCAAAAAGAGGTTTATCTGGTTCGAAATGTAACAAAACCCATTTAATTGCGTTTATAATGTGTTGGTTTTGTACACAGCCTACATTTGCCCAACTAGTTGTTGTGCCTCCTCAAAAATGTAGGTCATTGCCTTTTGACAATGGGCATTATAATGCAGCATCTATAAATAGCAATGAAATTAGGATGTCCTCCTCGTAGATATAGATAGCCCGGTCAAGTCCTTTAATATGCCTTAATACCCTTTTCAGATAATGACACCTGTAGAAGTGAGACGGAGTGGCACACATTTGTTCCATGAAGTCAGCGTCTCCCAGTTAGTTAGTGGGTCAGGTGGTGGACCAGCTCAGTGGAAGGAGGTAACTAACCATGAACTAAATAAACCATATAAGTAGGTACAAATAGAAAGAAAAATACCGAAATGGCAATTATGAAACCATAGTGACGATATTGGGTATAATAATTGAAGTACAGTATAATTAATAAATTAGTAATTGGGTAGTAATATGATCAAAATCGGTATTTTTTAAAATATTTTTAAATGATAATTAACACTATTTTAAGAAACGACTGTTTTATCGTTTAGATCATTTATAATTTTTATAATATCAACATCAACGGCTCATTTTTATGTATAATGGTTTTAAATTTTTGACCGTGTGACGTCTGACTGACGACGGACAACCATTCTCGTATATTTGATTGACGATAAAAATACGAAATATCACTCTTTCTAATATCAAATCGCCAAACGTAAACAAAGCTTACTTTGTACAAGTTTTTATAAAAACTTAGATTTGTGTAGAAGATGACGTCACAGAGGTAAATGGGTCATTTGGTTTTTTGAACTTTAATTTTTCGTTAAAAGTACCAAAATGTAGTGTAAAACCATAAAATCTCTAAATGGTTTTCGTATTTCTATATAGTCAAGAAATTTTAGCATGCCCCATTGTAATCCTTTTAAAATAATTAAAATAGAAACTATCTCTGTTAAACTGAAATTAGTTTTCTGGGATTTTAGTAAAAAATAAGTAAAACTTAAAGCAAAGATTCTTAAAAACACAACCGTTCAACAATTCGTGAAACAAAACCGTTATGATCAAATAACTTGGGCCCTCAATCCTGACGCCTGCATAAAGTGGCATAGCCTAAATCTTAGAAAGTACTATCCCTGGGATAATAATTTTTATTTGAGAGTTTAGATAAGATAAAAAACCCAATTTTTCTTTTCAGCATGACTGGGAAAAATACATAAACACGGTGTTTTCGGACACAAACGTGTCTCTTCACAGACACTTGGATCGAGTCATTGTTATGGACTTGCCCTACTTGCAAAAACTATCTGTGTTGCTCTCCGAAACTAAGCCAGTGGTTATTGGTAAGTCAATGTGTAAAAAATCTGATGTTTTTTGGCAAACTAGCCGTCTCATGTCTTTTTGTTCCGAGACTAGTGACTGCTTTATCATCAATCAGCCTATTGCAGTCCACTGCTGGGCTGCTGCCTCCCCACGGGCACGCCAAAGCGCACGATCACCCGCTTTCGCACGATCGTGACCTTCCTCAGGTCATCAGTCCCCCTGGCAGGGGGGCGTCCCACACTACGTTTCCCGAGGCGTGGTCTCCATTCGAGAACCCGTCTGCTCCAGCGCAGCCCCTGCTTTAAGCCTTAATATATTGCATAGAATAAAATGGCGATCCATACCTACCGAAATCGCCGTTTCTACAATAGATATACGAAGACATATTGTTACTTTCAAACTAAATAAATTCGACTGAGGCTATTTGTACTTGATGCAATGAAGGAAAATATCGTGATGAAACCTGCACACTCCTGCGAAGAAATTCAAAGGTTGTGTGTGAAGTTGACCAACCCGCACTGGGCCAGCATGGTCGACTAAGGCCTAATCGCCTTAATTCAGGGTAGGCTCGAGCCCCTCGGTGGGGATGTATATGAGCTGTTGATGATGATGATGCCTTTTCGACCATAACCCGAATGACTTTTGCTTTTCGTGCCCAAACAACAAATCCAGATTTCCCTTCAATATTCCAGAACGGTTTCTTTGGTGGAGCGTGTTCTCGACCGTGGCCCCCATGACCCTCGCCTCGTTCCGGGACCTGGGCTTCGAGTTCTCCAAGGCGGTGTTCGGTCTGCAGCAGCGCACGCCGCGCTGGAAGAGCTGCACGGCCAACGTCAACGCCAACTTCGGAGTCGCCCTCAGCTACTTGTATGTGAAGAGGCATTTCGATCAGACGTCTAGGAAGAAGGTTGGTTCTGGCATTTCTTTTGCGAAGTGAAAAGAAAGAGGCACGAGAGTGACTTGCGAGGTGAATAAAAAGATAGAAACAGTTGAATTCTGTAAACTTGGATTTAGAAATATACACGAAATACCAATTTCAGACTTTTCAGATTCATAAGAGAAGAAAATCTTGACGATTTTACGCGATTACAAAAGGAAGTATTTTTTTTACTTAGAAGTAATAAAAAAAAAAGTAGTAACTAGTAGTAAAATAGTTTTTGTTTTTTTAACTCTTGATAAATTAATCGTCATCTGTGTTAGATGAAATTAGCTACGAAAGGTAGACTAAATAATATATAAACAATTTCAGGCAATAGAAATGATCGAAGACGTCCGCGAAGCGTTTTCCGAAGCAGTACAGCAGCTGGATTGGATGGATTCCACCACCAGGATGAAGACGCTCAGCAAACTGAAGGCCATCAGAAACTTCGTCGGCTTCCCCTCCTGGCTGCTCACCGCAGAGCAGCTCGACAAATATTACCAACATGTAAGTCATCATTTATTATCGTATAGGTTGTGAAGTGCGACTCATTTTATAATTATGTTAGTAATGTGAAAAAAGAGCTACCACATTGGGTAGGGGGCGGTTTTGGTCATGATCGTATTGGCGATATACTTAATGCACTTTTTCCATTTTAATGTATTTCTTGTAGGCTGAAGTTGTGGAGGACAACCTGTTCGAGTCGTATCTGAAGTTGACTTGGGCAGCTGTCAAGAAATCTTTCGAATCGCTCAGACAAAAGCCAGACAGAAACAGGTATTGTTAAGAGTCTTGTATTTATTATAGCTACCCTCTAGCTACCTGTCATTTTGAATACTGACGCGATTTTTGTTTTCAGATGGGTAGCTACTGCGACGACTGTAAACGCGTTTTATTCGGCTACTCTAAATTCAGTCAGTAAGTACTTATAATTTGTCTTAGCTTCAGTAGCTTATCAGTACTTACTTGAAGTAAAGACTAACAGATTGTCCACTAACATATACCTATCGCATCGTAAGAATGCCGTCCTGACAGCTGTCATACACGTACAATTTTTCTTCTGTCTCTTTTGCACCCATTTGGTTTTCATATTTCCTGCCTGCTGTCAGGACGGCATTCTTACGATACGATTACTATAGTAATATAATATACTAATGTGATTTCTTTTTCCAGCTTTCCCTGCGGGTATTTTACAACCGCCTTTCTATGGAAACGGAATAGAGTAAGTATCTCTATTAATTAAATCATAAACTACTTTCTCTTTTCTTTTCTTGTGTACCGTTTTATCCAAGATTCTACACTAAAATTACCGGCCTATTTAAAATCCTATATAACCTGCCATTATTTTGTTTTAACAGAGCAATCAACTACGGATCAATTGGTGCCATAATGGGTCACGAAGTCACACACGGATTTGATGATCAAGGTATAGAAATCGATTATTATAGAAACAATAAATATAATATAGGTACTTACTTCTTAGCAGAGTTTATGCGAATCGAAAATCTCTGCAAACGAAAATTACTCAGGAGTCATAAGGTAGCTATCATAGTGGAGTAAATCTTCAAGGTCTGCAAGATGGCCAAGATTTCTTTTTTAACTTGAAGGATAGTAATCATTACCAAAGTGGTCTTCGTCTTCATCATATGGGTTGTAAGATCGACAACCGACCTCAAAAATTATAGAGTTCTATAATATTCTTTCACATTAGGGGGATGAAAAGTAGAATGTATAACTCGGTCTTTTTGACTTCGGTTTCTTCGGCGAGCTCTTCTCCATAGATCCCGCCATTATTGTGTTAGTGAACTCACCCAAAAAAATGTAATGACGGATCTAAGTGATGTAATAACATCTTATGGAAATAAATAATTTTTGACTTTGGTCGCAAATATTTTTTCCTCGGGCGATGTACTTTGAATCCCTAACTGTTTTTTTTTTTTGACGGACCTAATCCCTATTTCTACCAGAGTGGTAATATAGTGGGCGCGGACTTGCGGGGGAGCAGAAGGCTCGTACCTCTTAGGAAATTTATGACAACGTATCTGGGGGCGCCCTCAGACGGGCTCGGACCTAGGCGAATCCCTCACTGCACTCAGGATTCAACTCTAGAATCCTGAGCTGGATTCAAAATAGCGCCCTCGCCGAAAAATATAACCTTGCGCCCTTGCCATAAAATCTACTATTATTCCAGGTCGACGCTACGACGAGGAAGGCAACCTGAAGCAGTGGTGGTCGGCCGCCACGCTCGAGCACTACCACGGCAAGGTGCAGTGCATCATCGACCAGTACAGCCGCTACCACATGCCGCAGCTGCCTAACTACACGGTAGTCTACTTCACCTAACTTTTACTGCGACTGCCTGACAGACAAAGCACACCAATAAATTTTGGAGGACTCTTGGCACTGCGAGGAAACAAGTTGGCCAGCCAAGAGGCTTAAACCATGCACCATGTCTTCAAAGACAGGTGGACTGATGACCTGAGGAAGGTCGCTGGTGGTGGCTGGATGAGGAAAGCGGGTGATCGTGCGCTTTGGCGTGCCCTTGGGGAGGCCTACGTCCAGCAGTGGACTGCAACAGGCTTAGATTGATTGAAATGTTATGCACGGAGACAGTGATGTTATGCGTCTCTATTTGGTTTAAAAGTTTAGGCATACGATCGGCGACGGAAAGTTACTTAAGATCGAGACCAGAGGAAAAAAATGGGTGAGGCCTTTGCCCAGCAGTGGGACAAGTAAAAAGGCATTAAAAAAAGTATTTCTAATAACATTTGAATGCCCAGGTGCACGGCTTCAACACGCAGGGCGAGAATATCGCTGACAACGGCGGCCTGCGCGCGGCGCTCCACGCGTACTCGCTGTTCGCGCGGCGGCACCCGGCGGCGCGGCGCGACGCGCTGCCCGGCCTGCCCGACTACAAGCCCGAACAACTCTTCTTCTTGGGCTTCGCACAGGTGCGTATGCTGACCAGCTGGAAGACACGCTAACCCACTTACAGGTTTAGTATTTTGCCTCGGCGCCCTAGATAGTCGCAATGGGGTACAATAATACTAGATAGATGGGCACAAGAATTGCTGAGTAAAATACCTAATTTTAGTTTCCGGAAAATGATAAAAAGGAGCATCTTTCTTTTATCTCTACGGCGCAATAAGGTGCCTTCTCTGGCTAAAACTAGTTCATTCTAAGATTCAAAGTATAGAAGTAACTTTGTTGTAACCAATTCAGAATAAACTTATTTAACTAGAATTATGGTCAGATGGATCACTTTGGAGAAGGGTTGCCCAAGACCGACAACAATGTAAAGATTTGGAGGAGGCCTTTGCCAAGAGGCACACAAAATTAAGAGATATTATTTTTTATTGTTTTGAAATTGTATCTTAAATTCGGAATTAAAGGGCTTATTATTATTGGACAAATGGAACTTCATACAACTAAATAATTCGGATGCCTAGCTAGAGGCAGGTTGAGCTTACAAACATTACATCAAAATCCTCTTATTTCAGATATGGTGCGGCAACTCAACGATAGGCGCTTTAAAATCCAAAATGGTGGAAGGAGTTCACAGTCCAAACAAAATCCGAGTGATCGGCACACTCAGCAACTCGCGCGAGTTCGCCGACGCGTGGCAGTGTCCGCGCGGCTCGCCCATGAACCCGGAACACAAGTGCATACTGTGGTGATAGTACTTAAGAAACTGTGATCTTAGCTATAAGTGAACCAAAGACATTTACTCTACTAGGTTACCGAATAGTTACCGCTATAGTTGTAATGTACAAAATGTATTTTTATACTGGAGACGAGCGATGCATGTATGCCCATTTGTTGAACAGTGCAATGTTCAATTTGCATTTAGTGCATTTAGGTAAAGTAAGGAGTAGGTTTAGAGCAACTTTGTACAAGACGTTTATTAGATTAGAGATGACGGAGGTGAGAGTATATTAATAATGTGCCAATTGCAAGAACAGCAAGTCTGCGTATATGAGCTGGTGATGATGAAATTCAAACAAATAGTAAATAAATAAGACTTATGTAAGGGGCATGTATGCATCTCTTGTTGCTCGAAAAAAATAAGATTGAAAGACTATTTATTACAAAATTAAAACAATTTGAATTACCAGCAAGTTTTATTTCTTTCTTATGTATTGGAACTTGTAAACTGGTGCCGAATCCTTCGTTCCGCGTTGGAGACGTTTTGGCTTCATTATTTTGGCGTTTTTGTCCTGCAGATGACGTTTCAGATCCATTTTTTGTTGAACTACAGTCAATTGTTTTTCCCTTTCTATTCTTGTTGATAATTCCTTGTATGTCTTCTCCTTTTTTTTCTTCATTGATTTGATTGTCTATAAAAAAGCATATTAATTATTTTATTATCAAACAACTTGGACATGAAAACAAGTCTGGAATTAAAAGCAAAGCATAATAATATTGCTTTATAATTTTTGCATCTAAATACTCAAAGGAATTTTAAAGTAAAATAGTTATATCTTTATAGTACAGTTAAAAGGGTATTTTGGGCTTTCTTATAATTTACCTCTTCATCCAGATCAGGCAAGGAAATGTTGTTCAGATCTGCCATTCGAGGCCTATTTGACTTTCTCCCTAACAGGGATGGATGTGTGTCCAGTCTCTTCGCCAGGTCAAAGTCCTTCTCCTCTCCCTCATCAACAAAGAATGTGTGGTTGTTTGGTGTTGATTCTGCAATATCTGTCATGTGCAGCTGAGACTAAAAAAAAAAATATGACGTGCTTATAGAGAAAGAGTAGAAATTCAAAGATAATAAATTAATTTGTATAAAAAAGTAATGTCTAAAAATTAACAGGCTTTCCAATGCAGTATCCGCATTTTTGTCTTTGTTTTTTTTACTATTCTGGAAATTATAGACCTATAGAAAATTTTGATAAATTAACTTGTGATTTTAATTAGCTACTAATAAGTCCTTTTTGTATAAGTAAGAAGTAATACAAAAACCGGCCAAGCATTTGTAGGGCCATGCAAAGTGTAGGGTTCCGTAGTTGTCCAATACTACTTAGGTAGGTACCTAAGTAGTATTGAAAAATTATTTTTCAACAACCTATTCTACGACACTTCACACTATAAGGTAGACATGAATAAAAAAAAAATAGCCCCCACTTCACGTGTACCAGAGGAACCCTAAAATATTTTTGTTTAAAGATTTTTTTCTTCAGATTTGTCATCATATGCCAAATTCCATCCTTTTAGTACTAAGAGTCTCTGAGCTAAGCCGCGGACGGACAGACAGACATAGCGATACTATAAGGATTCCTTTTTGACTACGGAACTCTAAAAAGGCACAACAAATAAATTGTACCTTACTAACTTAAAATTTGACCAATAATTTCAGTATTAATTAAAAGGTAGGTATCTAATGTAATATTAGATAATAATCTCGATTTTTCTTAAAGTGGCATGCATAGCTCTTATGTCACTATTTTTCAAATCTGATTTTTCTTTTACCTGCATTCTATTTATTCTCCGGCTCTCTACAGTGCGCATCATATTAATATATTTGATATCTTGAGTTTGCATAAGTTTTATCTGTTCGGGAGCATCTTCATCCTCTTTTTGTATTTCATGGTGCACCTGAAATACAAATAAACATTGGTGAGAACCACATTCAATAAGTAATAATAATTATACATAACTATTTATTTATTATTTTTATTCCATCTGCTAATTGTCAAGCAATGCTCAACATAACACCAAGTCATAGTTTGACACTTGGAGGAAGATTTTCATAATAATAATAAATAAAAAAATTACAAGGGCTTAAAAAACATTTTAAGCGATTTAAAAGTATTTTGAGGTTATAATTTTAAGTTAAGAAACAAATGTTATAGTAACAGAAGAAAATTGAAAGTAAATTATGCAGATATTTATCGATATAATAATATGTAAATGGTAGGGAAAACGTAAAGTTTGCACTGAAAAATCATACAAATAGGATACTGTACTGCAGATTCTTACCCCATCTTTGACTCTGGAATTGACCATATGGAAGTAGAACTCATCAGGATTCCTGTCTAAAGTCCTCTTGCGTAACAACTTCAAAGTCTCGCCTTTCTCGTGGTAATCATCAGCGCGTTTCTTGTAATCCTTCTTCTTCTCGAGGAGGCCAAGGTGTTTCCGCGACTCTGGCTGATGCCTTTCTTTGTGCGTCTTCTGGTTAGCCTTAGCGGCTTTTTTCCACGAAGACATTATAATTTACCAACAGATGTAATCTAACTCACTGTAATCCAAATAAATACTGCACAAAACCAAGGTGGCAAAACAAAACGTGTTCAAAGAACTGCTTTTTTTTTCTTTTTTTTTCGCAGTCACGAACGAAGTTGAACGAACTGTCACTCCCTGCGTTCCGAAACGCGCTGAAGTCGAAGCACTCATAATCGCGTTCCGAATTACTGTAAGCTGTCAAAACCAAAGATATAAACTCATACGTTTTTTTGCTTTCCTGATCGCTGACAGTGCTGAAAGTCTGAATCGGAATACGCCCACTTTCAGTGGGTGCAATGTGCGGTGAATAACGTGCAGCAAATAATACGTGCGTAATAATAATAAGCACTTAGTAATAATGCAGGCAATAAAATGCATCTAAGCATAGCAAAATAAACGGCAAATATTACTGATGACATGAATTATTAGGTGCGTATTAATGTTTTTTTGCGGTCAATGTTTTTTCTTTTTAATTGATAGAGACAAGCTGGGAAAACTGTCAAACGATGATGGTTTTAGGAAGTTCGATTATTTGGTTGGAATCGATAAATAAAACACACTTTTCACGTAGCCTAGCCGCTAGCCGTAGTTATTTATAATCGAGTAAATTTGATCACAGAGCCAACCAACCAGGCAGAAAGAGGATAGAGAATGGAACCCGAAGAGGTGGATAATGGAACCTCTCGAATAGTCTCGAGTTTGATACTATTTTAGATATTGTTGGACTTTAGAAAAAAAGGTACCTCAATCGGACATGTGGAGAGGTTCAGGGGGCTTTACTGAATACCACTAATCGATTTTTTCTGCCGGACGACAAGTTAATATTCCGAAAATAAATAATGAAAATCTCAATTTCCTAACCTAACTAAAGTGTTTAATCGAAAAGTTTTCATAATCGACTCCACATAAATCGGTCTAAAATGGGCCAACTCTCTAGAGGTGTCAATGACCCTAACCTGAATTATTGCCTGCACGTTATTGAGTGCGCATTGTTGCAGCGCGCCAATAATTGGGGTTTGTTCTGTACTGAATTATTTCCTGCACGTTATTGGACTGCGCGTTATTACCTGCACAATATTCCTTGAATTTTATTCAAGCGCTTCAACAAAATGCAGTAAATGATTCGCAACAAATAAAAAGTAAACATGTTTTGACACAAATTAATCAGTGCACATTATTTGGTGTGCTTTTTACTATTTGGTGCAGTGCACATTATTTGGTGAATTTTATTGTCACCCAGATCCTCTTTGACCCAGATTGTCACCATGCGTACCGAGACGCGCTGAAATCGATTTTAGCGCCCTCAAAGCGCGTACAGAATTACTGTCAGCAGGCGAAACCCATACAATCTTTTGGGCCGCGTTCTGATACGTGCTTTCCAATCAAACTGTCAGCGCCGCGCCGCCGCGCCGTCAGCGATCAAATTGTATGGGTTTCGCCTGCTGACAGTAATTTTATTCGGTACGCGCTTTGAGCGCGCTAAAGTCGATTTCAGCGCGTCTCAGAACGCAGGGTTGGTTTTCTGATCGCTGACGGCGGCGCTGACAGTTTGATTCAGAACACACCCTTACCCTGCGTTCCGAGACGCGATAAAATCGATTGAAGTACCCGTAATCGCGTTCGAATCACTGTCAGTCATTCATTTTTTGCTTTTCTGACCGCTGACGGCGCTGAAAGTCTGATTCGGAATGCACCCCGAATCAGACTTTCAGGTCTGCGTTGAGTTAGCAGCCTCACCATCGATTTTGATGGTTTTAACCATGTCAAAAAATTGTTAGGAATAGGTTTAAATTTGCTTATAAGTCTCAGAAAAAGTTTGATTGTATTTCAGAAGATATTTGAGTATCTGACTGAGGCTTCTAGATCGACGTCAACCTAGCAGCCTCACCAAGATAGACTGGCTCTATCATTATGATTTATATGTCAAAAAATTGTTAGTAAATGGTTTATCTCGTATACAACGTTTCAACGAAATCGGTTCAGTAGGAGCCGAGATATTACACCCCCTTGGTGAGGCTTCCAGCTTGACGCTTGACGTGAAGACGATTCCCGTCAAACGGAGGTATGTCCAAGCAAAGTAAATATACCAAAAAATTGTTAGGAATAGGTATATCTTATTCCAGCAAAAAAACTTTCAATTCGTTGAGACGTTTACTCAGAAAATGATTCTAAACTTCTATATACTAATTAATTTTCCGACCGTCAATCAATTTTAAACTTTCTGAGAGTAGAAATAGGGTTAAAATTGGTGGTTTAGCCTTTGACAGGTACACTTAGGTACAGAAGTATAATTTTACGATTAAGTGATACGATTAAACCTAACAAATCGCTATGAAAGCCTGTAGCAGCTAAAAAAATCATTATGAGTCAAAATTTGTTCAATTCTGATGACGATACAGATACACAAAAGTGATAATAATAACCTATCACTAGAACTCCTTACCGGTTTATCGCATAGACATGATAATTTAATTAGACGCTGCTACCTATTGGATTGCTTGCATAACCTTCGTCATAAGCTAATTCCGCAGCTAATATTGTCTTCTCACGAGGGAACTCTTCAACGGCTAAGAGCATGGTCATGAAATTTTGCAAAAACGCCTTACTTGTCAAGCTAGACATGTTCTCAATCATGAACTGATGCTGCAGCCAGAATTGTCTCCTCATGAGAGAACTCCTGGACAGTTAATCGTACGAAAATATACGACTTTTTCAAAACACAATATTTTCATAGAAACAATTAAAGATAAAATACTTAAGTTAAATTAGTTTTATTTATGGACAGGCTTTTGTAGAACTAAAAGAAACAATATAAGAATACTCGAGATACAGTTCTACCAACTTATCTGTGAAATTAATGATGGCGCTAGTAGTAATACAAAATTGCATTTCATTCGCCCGATCGCGACTCTGCTGAAAGTTGATATTTTCATAGTAGGTACCTATTCGTTTACGTCGTCATAGTTTGCCATTTTACAGATTCTGTGGTAGGTTTGTATCTCGAGTATTTTTTTATTATGTACGGCTTCTGTAAGTATGTCTTTGCCACAGGTCTTTGCCTATTCTCAATGGCCACAAAACAGAAAAAAAAATCTTTTTATCAAACTTTGTCTATCTTACTCGCACTTTAAAAAAATATTCTGTAGAATTCAGATTTTTGGTTACAAATATTTTCACGTATATTGAAACATTCCTGTTTTATTTTTTATTTCACCGCGTACTATTTTTTTTTCTAGATTTCTTAAATACGATTTTTTCGATGATGTAGTACGATTTCCAAAAAAATAAAGTTGGCAACACTGGTACAGCATTTTTTATACATTCATTAAGCCACTAAGCTTAGTTCTGAATACGATTAATTTACTGATTTTTGTTCTTGACTGTACCAAAAACCGAATGTATGTAGAAGTTTAGAATCATTTTCTGAGTAAACGTCTCAACGAATTGAAAGTTTTTTTTGCTGGAATAAGATAAACCTATTCCTAACAATTTTTTGGTATATTTACTTTGCTTGGACATACCTCCGTTTGACGGGAATCGTCTTCACGTCAAGCGTCAAGCTGGAAGCCTCACCAAGGGGGTGTAATATCTCGGCTCCTACTGAACCGATTTCGTTGAAACGTTGTATACGAGATAAACCATTTACTAACAATTTTTTGACATATAAATCATAATGATAGAGCCAGTCTATCTTGGTGAGGCTGCTAGGTTGACGTCGATCTAGAAGCCTCAGTAAGATACTCAAATATCTTCTGAAATACAATCAAACTTTTTCTGAGACTTATAAACAAATTTAAACCTATTTTTAACAATTTTTTGACATGGTTAAAACCATCAAAATCGATGGTGAGGCTGCTAACTCAACGCAGACGACTTTCAGCACCGTCAGCGATCACTAAAGCAAAAAACGTATGAGTTTTGAGGGCTGCTATTTATGTATCCGGAATAACAAACATCTATAACCAAATATACTTTTATTGCTTTTCAAAATATTCCCCGTGATGATCGATGCATTTTTTCATACTTACGTTGAAACCAACTTTCGTAACATTTTTTCCATTCTGTATCGGGTATCTCCAAAACGTGCATTTTGAAAGCATCAACGGCTTCTTCCCGGGTCGAAAATCGGTGTCCACGTAATTTGTTCTTCACACTTGGGAATAAATAAAAGTCGTTGGGTGCCAAGTCGGGACTGTACGGGGGATGACCCGTTAATTCGATCATTTGACTATTTAAATACCCCGTTGTTGCGGCCGAGGTGTGATAGCTGGCGTTATCGTGGTGAAGGATTATTCTTCGTTGTCAATAAAATTGTTCTTGCGTGTTTCTCCAAAGACTTCTCGCAAGCAAATGATGGTGTACCATTCAGAATTAACCGTTTTACGATTCTCTAGTGGTACTGTAGCCACATGTCCACTAATACCAAAAAAGCAGGCAACCATTTGCTTCAAAGTGCTTTTTGCACGAACAACTTTAGTTGGGTTTGGCTCATTTTGGAACACCCAAACCGTTGACTGCTGTTTAGATTCGGGATCATACGCATATATCCAAGATTCGTCTCCTGTATAGATATTATGAACAGCTTTTGATGTACCAAATTTGTATTTTTCTATATTTTTTTTGCACCAATCAACACGAGCCTGTTTTTGTTCAACTGTTAAGTTGTGCGGGATCCAACGAGAACAATTTTTATACTCGTCATACTAATGCCCAGAAATGCCTCTATCTCGCGATATGTAACATGACGGTCTTGCATTATTAGTTCGCGCACAGCATCAATATTTTGTGGTACAACAGCCGATTTAGGGCGACCTTCTTTTAAAATCGTCCGCAAGCATACGACGACCACGATTAAACTCACTGAACCAGTGATACACAGTGGTTTTCGATGGGGCTTCCTCCCAAAAAGTCGACAAAAGTTGATCCACGCACTGTTTTTGAGTTAATCCACGCCGAAAGTCGTAATAAATCATAGCACGAAAATTTTCACGAGTCAAATCCATGGTGATGATAGACAATGAATTTTAAAAATGGCGCCACAATGTAAAAACAATTGACAGATGAATGAAACAAACTTTATTTTACAGCTAAAGAGTTCTATTTTTAAATGTTATAATTTTTTTAAAATATTGTTTATGTAAGTGGCCAGTTCCGGATACATAAATAGCAGCCCTTGTACTCAAACTGGGCGCGATATAATAAAGGTTAGTTTTTACAACTTCTACATGATCAATTTTGCCTGTAGTATCATACATACGAGGGCTGATTGATAAGTTTCCGAAACGACAAAGAAAAACTTTAAAAATCTATTTAAAATAAATTTATTTCTCAACGTAGTTTCCTTCTACCTCGATGCATTTAGTCCAGCGCATCTCCAATGCCGTTACACCAGTTTGATAAAATGTTTTCTCCAACCCCTCAAAATACTCGTCCACGGCAACAATGACTTCTTCATTTGATGAAAATCTCTGGCCACCTAACCATTTCTTCAGGTTTGGGAATAAGTGGAAGTCACACGGGGCCAGATCCGGGGAATAGGGTGGATGCGGTAGCAATTCGAACCGCAATTCATGGAGTTTGGCGACTGCAACCATTGACGTGTGTGCAGGTGCGTTGTCATGGTGGAACAAAACTTTTTTCTTGGCCAAATGTGGTCGTTTTTTCTGGATTTCTTCACTTAATTTTTGCAGCAAGCTTGCGTAGTACTCTCCATTTATTGTTTTTCCTTTTTTATGATAATCCACTAAAATAATCCCTCGAGCATCCCAAAAAACAGTCGCCATCACTTTGCCGGCCGATAAAACCGTTTTTGCTTTCTTCGGCGTAGGTCTTCCGCTCTCAGTCCACTGCTTAGATTGTTCTTTTGTCTCGGGAGTATAATGATGTATCCAGGTTTCATCGACTGTTACATAACGCCGCGAAAACTCGTTAGGATCTCGGTTAAACAGCGCCAAACACTCCGATGAATCGTCCACTCGACGTTGCTTTTGGTCAACAGTGAGCAAACGCGGCACCCATCGCGCGCAAAGCTTTTTCATTCCCATATGTTGGTGCAAAATATTAAAAACGCGTTCAGATGAAATGCTCACCATCTCTGCTATCTCTCGCAATTTCAAGCGCCGATCATTCAATACAATTTTGTGAATTTTTTTGATCATGTCCGGATTCGTGACTTCATTTGGACGGCCAGACCTGTGGGCGTCTTCGCAGCTCTGTCTTCCACGTTTAAAATCAGTTACCCAGGTGTGAATTGTACTCAATGCAGGAGCAGAATTACCTAAAACACTGTCTAGCTTGGTTTTAATCTGGGTTGCTGTTTTCTGTTTTAAAACGTAAAACTTTATCACCGCACGAATTTCGTTTCTTTCCATTGTTAAGAAAATTTACGACAGAGAAAGTTCTACGTCCTATCAAACAAATTCCACCAGTTCGATTAAATTCAAATTTGGCGTTCTATTTTCAAAAAGATGCCAAAATATAATGTTATATTTTTTTTTGCGTATCATTTTTTTAAGTTCGTCGTTTCGGCCAGTTATCAATCAGCCCAGGTAGCTCTTGTAGGGGGTACTAATGTATGTACCTTTCTTAACCATTTCAATTTAATTATTTACTATCAGTTTTCTCACAAGTGTATTGAAAAACGTCGTATAACACACGGATCTTAGGTTTTATAACAAATTCGTGACATTATAAACCCTCGCCTGCGGCTCGGGCTTACAAAAGTCACCTCGTTTGTAATATGCCACCTACGATCCTTGTATCACTATAATTTTAAGATATTGTATGAGGTGCAGAAAGAGCAAACATCACGTGCAAAAATTTTACTAAGGTATTTAATCGCAGAGGGAATAAACACGGAGACAAATATGTCTCCGTTGTTTGTCACCGACCCCTACTCTTCCCGTGGGTGTCGTAAGAGGCGACTTAGGGACTACACATTGAACAGGGAACGGACAGCAGCGATCTCCAACGCGCCTGCCAAGCGTGGAGATTATGACTTATGGCAAAACTCTCCACTTAAGTGGAGGAGGCTCATAGTCCAGCAGTGGACTGTAACGGGCCGTTGATTGATTTTGATTTGATTGTATTTTCACAGAATGAAGCTAACAGAACTTAGCCATATTTTTATACCTTAATGGTTTGTAATGTTATTGTGAAAATCAATCATTTTCTTTTAAGCTTATCTACTTATCGAAATAGTTTACTATTTCTCGTATCTATTCGTTTATTTTTAATGTATTTAATGGAAGTAAATTGATAGTTCAAAGGTTGCGTGTTAAGTTGACCAATTTACACAACCCGCAACGTTTACAGCTTTAGTGCATTATGAGCACTTTGTGTAGTAATAGTTAAATCTTGTAAGTGGAAACCTAAATCAAATAAAAATGAAAAAGCTTTATCTTATATTTTTGCTTTTCTTTAAAAATTATTGTTCCTGTGAGATCAACGTTTTTAATAATTCTGAGAATATAATCAACAAAAATCAAATTAAAAGATGTGTCGCTAAACTTCTATCATCTCTACCTCAAGAACGTTATAGAGATATAATGCTATTTAATATCAATGATGAAATAAGCAAAGAACTTCATAATCTTAAAAGATTTAGATTTGATGCCAGATCACAGAAAGTCGATAACACAAGAATAACCGTAGACGGTTATATCATTATGCAAAAGAACTTTGAAAGCCTAGAAGAAACTATAGATTTGGTAAGACTCGATAGCTATTGGAATCCGAGAGGTTTCTTCATCTTTGTTTTAGAAGAGAAAGTTATGGACGAAGAAAATGTAGCCAAAATATTGATACAAAATAACATTTTTGACGTGGGAATTATTGCTAAAAGTGGTAAAAACCAAAAAATCTATGCATTCTCTTCTGAAGTTGATGCTTGTAATAGACCTAAAGACTTGATATTAATTTCTCACTGCACAGATCCTGAAAATATACAGATTCCAAAGAAAAATGTTTTTGAAAACTTTGCTGGTTGCGTTGTAAAAATTGCTACTCATCATTTCTGGCCTTTTACCTATCCGAAAAGCATTCCTGCGAGAGGTGTGGAATTACGTTTTGTAAATATAGTGAGTGAATACTCTGGCATAAAAATTCATTTGAAGCAACATTCTGATGAAGAAGAAGATTTTGGAGATGTGCTACCCAATTTTACGTTCACCGGAATGTTTCACTATATCGAAACTCGCGAAGTAGAAGCTGTGATTGGCGGGTTCTATCTGAGTATAGAAAGATACATGTCACTCGATTCCTTATATCCCTACTTTACCGATAATATTTGGGTCGTTATGCCTCACTTCCCTTTGTTAACAACCTGGGGAGCGGTGTATTTGCATATAGGTTTTACTTACGTACTTCTATTATTGTGTTGGTACATAAAGTTCAGTTTTCTTGTTGTTTTTTTGTCAATTTTTGAACGAGGCCGGCGAGACATTTTGGGAGATCTACTGATCGTGTTTGGTTATTTCACGAACAATATTACAAGAGTACGAATAAAGAGAGTAACTGCACTAAGGCTGATTATTGTGAGTTTGCTGGTTTATATGATAATAATGAATTGCTTACTTCAAGCTGCTGTAGTAAGTGTCACATCTCACCAAATCAGACCGAAGGTTATCACAGACGTGGCGACAGCAATTCAAACGTTCCAACCGGTAGTCCATGACAGTCTGATAGGTAAAATACCTTTATCGTTGAATTCACCGCAAATGTGCGATACGACATTACAATGTATGATGAAATTGAAGGAAAAAGAAGATAGATACTTCTGTACGTTTATGACAGGCGCTTCATTCAATTATCTGATATGGAAAGTTCAAAATGAAGGCAACCTTAAGGTGTATAGATCAAAAGAAGCTGTTGCTTTGGTACTGCAAACGATGTATTTCCAGCGAGGATCGTCTACATTGCCAGTTTTTGAAAAAGTATCAAGAAGGTTGGTATCTGGCGGAGTTTTACAGGCTATTCTGCTCCGCGTTGAATACAACGAACAGTTGCGTAATCTATATCACCGACACGATACCAAAGAAATTGTATTTAATTTGAGAGAGGCATTTTATATTCTTTTGACTGGATATGTAATTTCCACAGTCACTTTTGTTTTAGAATTGTTATGGACAAAGTCGAGACTGCTTTTTGTGAACAGAAAGAATAAGTCTATTATTAAGGAGTAAAATTTTGTTCTTCTTTTTCAAAATTATAGAGTAGGTATTTTCGTATCTAAAGCACAATCTTGTATGTAAGGTATATTGCTTGCAGGTTATGAGTACCTACCTATGATAAGATTTATCACCAATGTTGGTAAATCATGGGTAATTCTTCGTGAACTTGTTTATCTCTAGCAATATAATTTAACAATGTATACACCCTTTCCTACCGAACTACCCCTTATTTATGATTTTCTACAATTGCACTCAATTTTATTACTTAGGGAAGTAAAAAAAACACATATTTTTTTTTTTGATTTTTATTGTGCCTAGAAGTACTATTTTTAAGACCTAGACTAATTTGTACCGTCAGGAACTTATTGTTAATAATTATGAAATCAAACGTTCGCTTCGTGGTATTCAACGAAACAATTTTTTTTTAACATTTAAACATAAAAATACGTTACACTGAAAACATTTACTATGTGGTTTCGATTATGTCTTCTTCATGCTGTAAACCTCACATCTTCCTCTTTTTTCTGTAAATGTAGGCCAGTGTATGCCTCTATTGCCCAAACATACATCTTTTACAGAAGAATACAGTTACTGGAAGAGTACAGTTGGGCTGGGCAGCATTTGGGAAACTGCGTCATATTATCTTCTCGTTGCCGCTACCGCAATGCCTGAAAAGCAGGGTTTATAACCAGTGTGTTCTACCCGTTTTGACATATGGAGCCGAGACGTGGAACATGACGGTGAAGCTAGCCCACCAGCTACATGTCACTCAGCGAGCAATGGAAAGATCTATGCTTAGCATTTCGCTACGGGATAAAATCCGAAACGAAATCATCCGGCAGAGGACCAAGGTGGTCCAGAAGTGTAGCAAGCTGAAATGGCAGTGGGCTGGCCACGTCTGTCGCAGAACCGATGAGCGTTGGAGCAGACGGGTTCTTGAATGGAGACCGCGTCTCGGGAAACGTGGTGTGGGACGCCCCCTGCCAGATGGACTGATGACCTGAGGAAGGTCGCTGGTGGTGGCTGGATGAGGAAAGCGGGTAGTCGTGCGCTTTGGCTTGCCCTTGAGGAGGCCTACGTCCAGCAGTGGACTGCAATAGGCTGATTGATTGATTGACATCTTTTAGAGTAGAGAAGTTCGATTTGCGCTTATAACATCCCAAAACCACCTGTGCCACAATTTTGGTGATTTTTGTTCGATACAATAAAGAGTCAAAAGTATACTTGATGATGGATGATCAAGATCGGGGCTTGGACTTGGAACTGGTGATGTAGATACCTGATCAATTGAAGATTCTGATGGTAATTCTTCATTCGTAGGTGATAAGGGTTGGGCTTCGTCTAATGCTTTTTCAATAGCCAACTCAAAAATTTCATCATATCCCCTCAGTGTGGGTAGCTCAACGTCTTTTTCATTTTCTTCGTCTAAACAATTCACATCAGGCCCTTCGTCACAGTCTGGAGGATCTTTCAACAACAGAGCTTCAATAAGAGGCAGTATTTTTAGAAATATCCATATCTGTACATCTGTAACAAATAATAAAAATATAACCAAATTAAATTTTAAAAGCAGATATAACGAAAAATCATTACATTTTTTATCCATTACCTACCATACAATTCCAAAAAAAATATCGACAGTGGAAAAGCAAAATCACTTAACCGCCACTTTTGTAATCTTACAATAACGAGGATTAAAGGTTTTTTTTTTTTAAATATCATTTTTCAAATTGAGAGTAGTGCTATGAAAAATAAAACATATTCTTAAAAATACGTTTTCTACATAGTTTTTTTATCAAAAATATTTATAACGCCTTTATTTTGCGAGTTAAGTGTCGCTTAAGCAAAAATTACTTCGACTGTTAAAAATTTTTGGTCAAACAAAAATTGCTGATTGACCAATAAATCATAAACATAAAAATTTTAATGACTAACAGGCAATATTGCTAGTATACGTTAAATTTTAAAATGGCTGATAAGAAAAAAAAAACAAAATAGAAACAGTGGTTTCTTTATTGATATTCTTTGTAAACATAAATCGCTAACAGAAAAACTTACTTCAAACCTATGCGACGCTTATGACATAATACAGCGTTTGTTCAAAAACACCAAAATTAACGTCGCTTCAGCAATATTTTATTAAAAAAATATAAAAAAATTGAGTCGCTCAAGCGCCAAAAAAGTGCTCTGATCTGCATGAAACCCACACAGATCAACACAGAAAAAATCACTGATTCCAGTGATATATATAAGTCATTTTCAACCAAAATGGCGGTTAAGCGATTTTGCTTTTCCACTGTCGATATAATCAAAAGTCACTGACGGTACTTTTTAGTCCTCGTAGGTTTTCAGTAATTTTATACACAAAATAATGTCAAATTGTACCATGCAAATAACTACACGTCTAATTAATTAAATAATGTAACTAAATAATGAAAAAATACATTACTTACCTTTCATATAGTATTTTTTTAACAATTTTGAAAAGTGCACACTTACAACTTGCTGACCGCAGGACAGGTAGTGACTTGCAAATTGAATTGATTGGCCATTTCTCGCGGAACACTAAATGATGTGTTTTGATTGGTTCACGCCAACGGTACTTAAAGGGATCGTCAGAGATTCTAAGCGCAGAGTGTTTGCGTATGAAATTTATTTGACAAAAAAGAAGGTGGTACTTATTTGTACCTTCAGAAAGGAAAGGGTTATGAAGATATATTGAGGTCTAGTAGAGCGTCGGTGTTCTAGTGGCTAGAGCCGCTGCCTCCCGTCTGGGAGACGCGGGTTCGATCCCCACCATGTACCAATGTGTTTTCGAATTTCGAATTCATATGCACGTTTATTAGACGCTCTTACGGTGAAGGAAAACATCGTGCTGCTCGCTCCTGCGAAGAAATTCAAAGGTTGTGCGTGAAGTCGACCAACCCGGACTGGGCTAGCGTGGTCGACTAAAGCCTAATCGCCTGAATTCAGGGTAGGCTCGAGCCCCTCGGTGGAAAGGATATGAGCTGTTGATGATGACATTACGCTCTGTCTATAAAATATTTTGGATCGATTTGGATTATATTGTAACACAGTATTAGCACGAAAGTTCTTCAAAAAATACTTAAAAGGCTTCTTGTATGTGATGTGTTTTAATATTATATAAAAGTGTTTACGAGAGTGGAATAAAATAAGTGTAACCAATTATAAAATAAAAATGTGTTAATTTAAAACACTATAAGTAAGGATGCTATTTTTATTGTAGATACAACTTTTATTACTACTAATAATAATAATTCATTTAATCCAGATTTCTCCATACACACAATAAAATAAATTGAATATGAAGAATACACTACTAACACTAGTTCCTGCCTGCGTCTGCGCATGCGTTATAATCTGGGTAACGCAAGTCCTTGTCTAGTTCCCGTCCTATTCTCGTTTCAACCCCAGTAAAAAAATCCTTAAAATCTAAATAAAAATCCAAATTACAACTTTTTTTCAACCAGATCAGTTTAGTGGTTTAGGTGTGAAAGTGGAACAAACATTCAAACATACTTTCATATTAAAATTTATAAGTGTAATCCTACTAACATATAATGTTATGCGAAAGTTAGGATGTTTGTTTGTTTGTTTGTTGCCGAATCACGCTTGAACCACTGAACGGATCGGGATGAAACTTAGCACACATATAGATTAGGTCCTGGAATAGGACATAGGCTACTTTTTATCGCAGGAAAACACTTAAAACCTGCGGGAAAACTCATTAAACGCGGGTGAAACCGCGGGCGGAAAGCAAGTTTTAAATAAAAATCTGAAATTGTAGTCTCAGTTTCCGTTTCGTCTTTAATGTGATTTCGATTCTAATAGACACAAACTACATTTAGATCAAATAATAATTTAAAAATTAAAATACAATTAGCCCCATATAGCCAGTGCACTTAGGCTGATGTAAGGATTCTAACGATACCCCATACATCCAAATCTGTTCTTGCATTTAGAAGTTATGGTGGAATTAAGAAACTCACATACATACTAATGTACATGGACTCTAAACACATTACACTTCCTTTTTTGGACAATCAATATAATTAAAACAGTTAGTTTCTCATACAGGCAGAATTTCAAAATATACCTACATCCTCATCATCTCAGCCGGAAGACGTCCACTGCTGAACATAGACCCCATAAGTTTCCAACGTGAACAGCAGCTTTCAACAAGTCATCTGTCTACCTTGTGTTGTGGGAGGCCGTCCAAAACTACACCTCCCGGCCCGTGGTCGCCATTCGAGAATATTTCTTTCCCTGCGGTTATCGGTTCGTCGAGCAATTTATTTCGACTAGATAGTAGCCGGGACCAACGGCTTAGTGTGCCTTCCGAAGTACAGAATCATCTTTTTTTCGGACTTTCAAGTGATTCAACCTGCAACGTCCTAAGCAAACTGGAAAAAGTCTCAAAGATATTTTTGTTTGACCGTTTCTCCACCAGGATTCGAATCTGGAACCTTCGGCCCGACCGAATGCAGTTGGAAACGCAGTCATTTGAAGCACTACTATACCCATCCCATATTTCAATCGAAGATTCTAAATATTATTTCTTATTATTTTAGTGTGTGTTCCATGGGAGTCCACTAAAGCTCTGCTCACCCCTTTGGAGATAGGAGCGTGATCATATGTATGTGTTATGATATGATTTTATCCAAATCTGATATTCATTATTTATTCTGATTTATTTGTTTACCTTTTAAATAGGTATTATTTTTCGTTGCCGCTGTTTTTCACGCGGTTCATCTATTATATTCAAATCAATCATCGTTTTGTACCTCTGAGTAACAACAAAAAGGAAATACTGATGAACAATTTTCAAAATAACTTCGCTATATTTGTGATTTATTGTCTTTTTCAATTATAATGATTAAACGACCTCGTTTGATATTAGATAAGTAAGTTAATGTGTCTTATATTCTATTCAGTATATCGATATAAATATATAGTGCTTCTGAATGTTGATGATGTGACGAGTAAAGACCATCATAATCTGAGAGATTTTAGATACGATTCAAGATCATTAGGTATTGAAAACACAAGAACTCCTATTAACGGATATATTATAATGAAGAAGAGGTTCCAAACCCTGGAAGAAAATATCAACTATCTGAGAATGGATTGCTGTTGGAATGCCCTTCAGGTAGCAACCGCCCCCGCCGGCGGGGACGCGGAACTAATAGTAGAATTAATTCAGTAAGACCCGGTAGGGGTCATTCTTCTCCGACGCGCTTCTCGCCCTGGCAACGTTCTGGGCCGCGGTCCGAGCCCGTCTGAGGGCGCCCCCAGATACGTTGTCATAAAATTCCTAAGGGGTACGAGCCTTCTGCTCCCCCGCAAGTCCGCGCCCACTATATTACCACTCTGGTATAAATAGTGATAAGGTATTAAAAAAAAAAAGAGGATTGCTGTTGGAATCCAAAAGGACTTTTTGACCGAGCGAGCGAAGCGAGCGAAGCGTCTCTGTTTCAGCTTGGCTAAATTTGCTTTTGTATGTCCATCTGTCCACCTGTTTGTTTGTTTGTTTCACTCTGCAGGTCGCGTTTCTCAACCGATTTTCGTGAAATTTTGTGAGCAGGTTCGATAAATTAATCGAATGTTTTTGTCGAGTCAGTTTTTGGAAATTTTAAAAAATGACGGAGTTATGGGGGTTGCCAGCTTACAAGGTCTACCGCTGAGGCTGTTTTCCTTCCAGGTCCCATTTATTAACCAATAATATATATATAAAAAAAAAATAAGTTTAAAAAAAAATCACCCTTGGTCGGGGATGTTTGTGGAGAAAAAATAAAAATAAATATGAAAAGATTTACAGACTCACGAGGTCTACAGCTCACGGAGCCACTAGTTATAATAGTTTTAGAAGAGGAAGCTATGAATGAAGAAAATGTGACCGGAGTATTGTTGAAAAATAATATATTTAACGTTGGTATTATTGCTAAAAACAACAAAATAAATAGTATTTATACTTTCACTGCCAGGGTAAAAACCGCTATTATAAAATATAAGTATATGTATAAGTATAAGTACCTACCAGAAACGTGTTGTTTTGAATTCTCCTTAAGGTTCAATTTGGAAATCTAAGGGCTGATTCAGATGGAACGGTAAATTGCTCGCACAGTTTACTGGCTCCATTGAAAATAGGACCGTATTACCATATTCTATACCATAGTCTAAAACTAAAGCATGTAAAGGGAGGTATGCTCCACATGGCGAGAAGTCATACTATTTTCTACTTTAAAATTATGATAAAACAGCTTTGTGAAGTCATACTATTTTCTACTTTAAAATTATGATAATAAGGTCCTGTTTTCAAGCGTTAATTTGTGATGGTTTTATACAACCATAATTTTTCCTTTAACGATGAACTTCCTGTAAAAGCTTTTAAAAAAGACGCTATTGTTAATTAATTACGCTTTCAGACATAAAAACGTTGTCCCATTATTATATAAAGCGTATATTATTTTCGATTGAATTTTGTTAATAAGTCAGGTTATACAAAAGAAAAAATAAGCCACGCCTTACTAGATAGAATCCAATGAAAATCTTATTAAAATAAACACTGTGGGAGCTATTATGTATCAGTAAGTAAGTACCTACTTTAATCTAAATGGACCAAACCACACTGGCTCAGCGTGCTCGACTAGGCCTGAATACTTGAATTCAGGGTAGGCTCGGGCCCCTCGATGGGGACATAATATTTCCCCATATGAGTTGTCAATGATGGATGATACAAATTATGTGCGTCTTATTATTTAACACTAGCATGACAAAACATAAATTGTAGCAATTGTCTACGGCGTAGCACTCGTAGCGATCAATTCAGCGCAACGTTACCGAAATTACCGTTTACTTTCCTCAAATAAAATGCGATTTCAATTCGAATAATAGTCACGAATTTCAGCGGAGCGTAAAAAGCGGGCTAACTGAAAGTGTTTCGCACAAACATAGAAAAGGCGGCCATAGGCGTGCCGTTCACGACTTCCAATCGCAGCCGATAGTTATCGGAAAACATTTAGCACTATACTGAGGCCGAGCACGTCTCCTAGGCTTAGAGAGAGTGGGGTCTAGCTTGACACCGTACTGTAACATAATATATGTGAATAGTTTTATTAAAATAGCCCTTTGTAGCAGCATTAAAAGGCATAAGTTCGTCGGTAACAGCCTCGGGTAACAGCTGACGGCTGATCGCTGTAGGCGGCTTACGAAAGACCAAAGATTGAATTGAAAGATTGAAGGAGGAAGAGTTTTTCATCTGAGCCCAAGACAGAAAAAGAGAGAATTTCGTCTCGTTTCATAAAACTATAAAAAGTAATCGTCGTCAAAAATAATAATGACAAAAAATGCCGTATCAAATATATATATATATTTTATATATATTTTTGTATTCACTCAGTACAATGGGTTTTTCAATAAAAGGTGTTTTAGTTAACGGTCAAATGGCATGTCGTCATTTATTTTCCTCTGTCTTGAACCATCGGACGTTAACTGTGTCCCTCGGAAGTGGCTACATTCTTTTTGATACAGAGGAGACCTACCGCGCCATCTTCATCTATCGTCGGCAGTCGTCGGTCATATTTTTGTCTGTAGGAAGCCGTCGGCCGTTAGCCGTCAGCCACGATCCAAGGAAGATCTAAGGAGCTTGCCTTTGCCTGAAATATGTATATGTCGTAGTCATCTGGTTGAATCTCCTATTTGATTGAATGACTAGCGCGTTCATTAAATGACAACATTCAATTGAATGACTAGGCCAAACGTTGATTGAACAAGCGTCACTCAACGTCCAACTAGTTAGCGGATTGTAACATAGCCCTTTGAACATAGCGGACGTAAAATCAGTCAGGTGATTCAAATTTAGTTCATTTTTTTTCCACTGCGGCGCTAGTAGTCGCCAAAACAAATATGGCGTCAAACAGCTCGGACAGATAGCACTGTGTTGATATTTTTTTCTTCAAATCAAATAAAAAATCAAAATTGTTTATTTGCAAGAACACGACATTAAGGTTCTTGCGTGACTGCATGGATTTACGCCTTCGCCGGCTACTTTTAAAGAAAAAATTGAGGCGAAACTGGCTGAATACGAACAACAAAGTCGGCTATATCCCATTCAACGACTTCGCTAAATGACGTTCAGTCAAGACGTTGAAAACGTTCAGCTCGTTACATTCAACGACTTGACGAGTTGTCCTTTAGTCATTCAATTGAAATTTGTCATTCAATGAACGCGCTAGTCATTCAATCAAATAGCAGATTCAACCAGATGACTGCGACATATGTCAATCTCTACTCTTCTCTTTCTTTTTTACTTTACAGTAAATTGTTGTCGGTGGGGACGTATATGAGCGGTTGATGATGAGTAAATTGGTACTTTACCGCGCCTCAGCTTTTGTGGTCTAGCGGCCAGAAAATTGCGTTTTGGAGTTTCCGGGTTCAAACTTCTTACCAGGCTGCAGGCAGGACCATACTATTGTCTGAAAAGTAGGGTAATTCTGTACCAAAAGGCACTTAGATCGTTGATGGTCCCGGATGTTTTTAAGGAAGTCGATATGCCTCAGGCCTTTGGACTTCAGTAACTCTGACAACGGGGTTTTAGGGTTTGTAGGGTTGGTCATCAACATTGCATACCTCACGACACGGTTTAATGTTGACCCAACGGTGCCAAAGTAAGTAAGCAAAGAAAAACGTAACAAATGTGAAATATTGTACGTGAATAGGGATGATACCAAGGGGCCGTTTCACGAAGCTGCGTGAGCGTCAGAATGGCTGGTTGTGGCGTTGGTCTATGAGAGTTGATTCGATAATTGCTACATAATTGCTTATATTTGCTACATATAATAAATAATTGCTACATAGGATATATTATTTAAAATAAGTTTTTTTTTTGACCAGCTATCCTGACGTTTGGTTGGCTGGTTACAATTACAAGTACAATTCGATGTACATTGCGTAGACAATAAGATAAAACGATAAGGGCTTACATTTTAGGCGAATTGGCTACGCAATGAATATCAAATTGTAACTTGTTACTTGTAAATTGTTGCTTCGTGAAACGGGACCCAGGTGTAAAGAAAACGAAATTATAATATTTTGTCCGCCAGTCAGTAAGGTACAAAAATATTAGACACGTATTTTATGTTTTATCATTAAATTTGGAGAGTGGAGGCTCACTGCGTCACAACTCGGTATAAAATCGACTCAAGATGTCATACGCTTTGAATATATCTAATCAATCAATATATCTCCGTAATTTTTTTTAATGTGAAAAAAAACAATACGTTCAATACTTTTTAATAGATTTCGAATAGAGACCACGTCTCGGGAAACATAGTGTGGGACGCCCCCCTCTATTTGTCCCCCTGGTGGACTGATAACCTGAGGAAGGTCGCTGGTGGTGGCTGGATGAGGAAAGCGGGTGATCGTGCGCTTTGGCGTGCCCTTGGGGGGGCCTACGTCCAGCAGTGGACTGCAATAGGCTGATTGGTTGACTTTTTAATAAATACCTGATAGAAGAACAAAAAGTAGTCATAATTCCTATTGTAGGTATGTGTCAAAGGTTTAAAATAAAATTCTGTTGAACAGATTGGGTAACCTCCACAATTCCACATGGTACACGACGGTGTGATAGGCATCCTCAATCCGAACAGACATCGAAGGGGTAACGATAACAGCCCGGCTTATTATTTGACGACAGTTAGAGATAGAGGGCGGTCGTGTCGAATCCTTTCCATTGCGTCGTTAGTACATCCCTACGTGACACTATACATAATACATACATACAAGAACTACACAGGGAAACTGCACAGGGAGCAAAAAACCTTTTACTGAAATTATTGAAAGAAGGTTTTACTTTAATTTCGTTTTTTTTTAAGTAGAGCTACTTCGACTACTTTTCATTAAATAAAGATCGTTAATTGTTTGAGTAATATTCAAAATAGGATGAATGTAACGAAATCATTTTGTTAAACGGAAAATTAAGATAAATCCTCCGAATTAAGCTTTTAACGAGTTGGCAAATTGCGATAGATTCATAGGCTTAATAAATAAATTGATTGAAATGGTCCGTCAAATTAAGTAAAACGAATTTATGATTTTTTTACTAGAATAAATTCCATTTCTGGTTCAAAATTTAATTGCTTTTATAAGGATAACCTCAAGTCCCTCGCGTCACAACTGATAACAGCGAATTAAATTAGCGCTTTGTCAATGCCTTTTCACATTTTCCCGTGGGAATAGAAAAACTACTGCAAAATGGTAAGAAACAGATAGACTTTATAGAAACGTTATTGTGGGAACACACTCCACTTAAGGCCGGGTTATTGTAAAAATTAGCAACTCAACGCGGTTTAGTTGAAAATTCAACCGACGCATTACTGAAATAACGTTCAAATTAGCGTGCGATTCATCATGGTGGTTACGTCCAACACTGCGCAGGATTCGTGCGAAAAACTTGTTTTTCTTGAACTCTTTTGCTTATTAACAGAAAATGGAAGAGTTTATGAAAAATTTAATCTATTTAAAATCTAAGTCAATAATTGGCAAGTTATATTAACGAAAAAAAAAACTATGGTTATCGCTTTAAGTTACGAGATCAAGGACGTCAAAAAAATTTTTTGCTTCTTTTTTTAAAAAACTAGTGCTTCTTGTTTCTAAATTATTAAAATGTATTTAAAAATTCTACTCGATTTAAAATTTAATTAAGGATATATTCTGTTAGCATATATTTTTTTACATTTATAGAATCAGTAGAAGTGCTAGTATTTGATCGTCAAAGTAGCGACTATGGGCGCTATTTTCACATAACCCCGCCTTAAGTGGAGGAGGCTCATAGCCCAGCAGTGGACTGTAACGGGCCGTTGATTGATTGATTTTGATTTTATTGTGGGAAGTTGGATCCTATATTGGCGTCAGTTAAAAATACGCTGGATGAAAGAAGGGATGTGCTTGCTTCTTATTTTCTAAAGCGACTAAATTATTCTTGCTTTATAATAGTCACAGTCTGGCTCTAAAGCACATTAGACGATGAAAAAAAAAAATAAAAAAAAAAATCGTTTATTCAGTTATTTTTTAACAGTGACGTGTAATGTTTCTGTTTCCTATTTATAACATCAAACTATATAATATCACATCACACTAATATTATAAATGTGAAAATGTTGATGTTTGAATTTTTAGATGTTTAAATGATGTTCCGCTTTCACGCAAGTACTCAACGGATTAAGATGTTTGGAATGGAGATAGTTTGTAACCTAGAATAACACATAAAATACTTTTGCCGGGAAAAAAACTTATTCCCACTGGAAAATCTTACACAATGTGAGCGTAGCCGCAGGCGGACCACGAGAAAGTATGTTTCGATGTTTGTTCCGCTTTAACGCCTAAACTACTGAACGGATTTCGATGAAATTTGGAATGGAAATAGTCTGTACCTTGGATTAACACACAGAAAAAATTTACAGTAAAAAGCTTATAGGAAAAATTGTACACAACCCGTGGAACAATATTTGAAGTACTTTTCGCATGTCTTAAGCCAATATCGCCTGTTATAATTTCAAATGTCGTAAGGGACAAACCCCTACTTTTCAGGAGAGCAAAAAGAAAAAAATGTGAGTAAAAACTGTCATAACTTTCTCATTTTCTATCCTACTGAGACGATTCCTAGAGATAAATTTCTTTTAATTATTATATCTGTCTGATAGAAATAAGTAAACTTCGATAAACAGCATAGTTTAGTCCCTTACACCCTAGAATTTTGTATCAAATGTCCCTTACGCCATACGCCTAGAGTCATCTTTTTGTCGTAACAAACAAAATAATCGATTTTATTTGATAATTCCAGTTGTAAAGGTATTTAAAAATACAGATTAATGATGTAAGTTGCAATATTGATCTAGGTTCCAATAGAATTCCGTATAAAAATGATCTGATCTGGATACTTAAAGCTATCTTTTGACTATTACCACCCATATAGACGATGTACCAGGGCTATAGGGAGGTCATGCTGTCTGTAGTTTGTTGTTTTATGATTATGCTGAGAGCAATGCACCTATATAGGTATGATTTTATTATAATTTAAGAGGGTTTGATAAAACTGTTTCAAAATAAATAAAATAAATGGATTTTTTACTAGCTTTATTTAGGTTAAGCTAAACAGGGTTATCAAAATATTATTCTCATTCCTAGATGCTAGTCATCTAGTGCAACATAACATTATTACAATTCAACAGATTATATCAATATAAGTTAAGAAAATAACTATTTTAAGGAATTTTCAAACAAATAAATTGTGGCATATATTTAAGAGCATTGCCACATTGTAGCAGCAAGGGCGGCTGCATGGCGCGGGTGAATTTTATTCGCGCCACATGGCAATTTCAAGTATGGAAATATCGCTGCACGGTGGCACCTCACCGCCCAATAGGTCAGGGCCCTTACTAAACTTAATACTTACTGCACAAAATAACTAAAACATAATAGTTTTCTCGTAATTAACAATCATAGCTCTCTAATCATGGCTTAGAGAGCTTTAGAGATCAAATAAAAAAAACTAGTTCATTTTTTATCTAAAACTCAGTTCCTAAATTGTTAAAGCATCAAGACATAGTCTCTTCGTATATTGATCCTTCACTTAAAGAGTAATAATGTTACCTATAGGCAATGTCTGGTCTACGTAGCTGCTACTTAGCTTTAACAGTTTAAGAGTAATAGAATGATATTATTATGCCTATCTTCCCGTAAAGAACACACGAACAAAGTGTCTTCCCCTTAATAGAGACAATAAGAAAAGTGTTGATGGACACATTCTTAGCTAACATCTACTTAGCAATTTAAGTTAAAATTTAATTACTCATTAGTCTTTAGGCTAGATTGTAATATTTATTTTGGATGTCTTAAAGG
Organism: Carpatolechia fugitivella; assembly: GCA_951230895.1. Taxonomy (NCBI): domain Eukaryota; kingdom Metazoa; phylum Arthropoda; class Insecta; order Lepidoptera; family Gelechiidae; genus Carpatolechia; species Carpatolechia fugitivella. The sequence goes on along the minus strand of OX579653.1, from coordinate 13,633,648 downwards.
CAAACCAAATATAACAAATAAAAAAAAAAAAAAAAATTATGCCTATCTACTCTACCTAATGGCAAACTAGATAATACGTTACATGACATATTATTTGAAATACATCTTCATCTTCCTCGTCTCTCTCAGCTAATGTATTTGGAACTTCAGACTTGTATGGAAGGTTAGAATATTCTGCGTGAAACCGCTTTGGTATTGTCCCATTTGCACATAAACATAGCAAATCATTATATTATATTATATTTTGCTACAGACATGGGTGGGCAGACTTTGTTCATACAAAGGTTTCAATTGAACTTTATTCCCATACTGGTTATTAGTTAATTGATCCTCTTGAACCTCCTCTTCGGTTTTTCCTTTCCCCTTGCCTTTTCCTTTCAAATTCGTGTATTTCAGCGTCTTCTTTCATCAATAATTAAACAAACATTTCATTCGGGTATTTCTTTTTAAACGTCACTATTCTTATTTTCTGTGATTTAATAGCTTTCTTAATTTTCAGGGAAATGGCATTCGCATTTAATTCTTCAAAGTTTAAAAAATCTGTATGATCAAGAACATGTACTTGGTAAGGTTTTGGCCACTTTCTAGCTCCTTCTATGTAAGTTAGGCCATTGCGATGGACTCCAGACAATCCGTTTCTTTACTTCGTAACGCTTCTTTGTAGCGTGAACCGAGACAACGGGCATGTAGGTATGGCCGGGAATCAAGAATTTAATTTGAATTACTTACAAATGTTTCGTTGTTTCCAGAAAATAAAACAACTTTCTTGCGGTTCTGACCAACGCATGAATCGCAGTATAATAACAGTTTTTTTTTTAATTCTCCTGTTGTAAACATCTTGTTGAAGTTGTTTCGTCTGCACTTAATCATTTTACTACTTAATCAGAACGAAACATTTGGAAGTAATTTAAATTAACTTCTTGATTCCCGGTCATACCTACATGCCCGTTGAGTCGGTTCACGCTACAATAGAAAACGAAGTAAAGAAACGGATTGTCTGAAGATTGTCTGTCTGATATAATTCTGAAGTTCCAGATACATTAGCTTAGACTTTGACGGTAGGTGGGGGAGTAAAGTGCTGGAGTGGAGACCACGGACTGGGTGCAGAAATGTGGGAAGGCAGCCCGCGAGATGGACTGACGATTTGACGCGAGTTGCAGGGAGAGACTGCATGCGGAAAGCACATGACCGCACAATGTGGAAAAATATGGAAGATACCTATACTCAGCATTGGGTAGACAAAGGTTGAAAAAGAAGTAGAAGAAAAAAAGGTGAGACAGACGAGGAAGATTATGATGAATTATAAATAATATGTCTTGTAAAGTATTATCTAGTTTGCCGTTATGTAGATTAGATAGGCATAATAATATCATTCTATTACTCATAAACTGTTAAAGCTAAGTCGTAGCTACGTAGACCAGACATTGTCTATAGGTAACATTATTACTCCGGATCAATATACGAAGAGACTATGTCTTGATGCTTTAACAAATTTAGTAACTGAGTTGTGTTTTAGATAAAAAAAAAAAACAGTTGTATCAAACCCTCTTAAATTATAATAAAATCATACCTATATAGGTACTGTAGCATCGGGCCTCGTTGGTCCGAGTGCTATGTAGTTTGATACTGGCGATAGTATTCTTTTTGCAATATGTTCGTTCTCTTTTTAACTATTCAGTTTAGAAAGAGAACGATAGAAACTTCAGACGGGCTGGGGCCGTGGAAGTTTGACGTACTCATCTGCCGTCCGCCGTCGAGTGCGGACCATAGTATTATTTCTAGTGCTAAAGTTATAAACAGTGCGTTTAAGTTATAAATAAAGTATCGTGTTATAAAAGTGTCTTTTGTATTTAAAGTAGCGAGTTGTAGCCAAGGAGGCTACAGCCGCTACAGTGGTGGAGGCGCCGGGTAGCGATCCCGGTACCATAACAGACTAAATGTAATATGACTAGTGGTAATATTTATAACAGACAAACATTCAAATAGTTGAACTGTCAAGAATTAAACAAAGAAAATATCTGTCATTTTTGAAACTATTTCCCTTTCCAACTTTAATGATTCCAACACCAACGTGAAATCTTTTCCAAACCAGAAGAAGAAAATATATTTTTTTAAATCTTTAGCGAACATAGCTTCAATTTTAACACCTTAACTTCTTATTCTATTTTGCTTTTAAATTAAATATAATTTAATTCTTGAGATTCTTGAGTATTGTGATTGGTGTTAACATTGTTTTGATTATCTTGATTTAATTTTTTTATCGTTAACTTAGATGTTTTAAATTTCATTTTAAATTTTGCATGCTATGTCTTTGAAGAATTTTATAGATTCAGGTTAGGGTTTGCATTTTGTGATTGAGGTAGCTGTTAGCTTTGGTTTAGGATGGTAAGATATGGGTCCTGTTTTAAGTATTTTTTGGAGAGGTTTTTTATTTAGAAAAATTATTAGAAAATATTTTTCTGGTAATTAGACTTTAGCTAAGTCCAGGATCTAAGTCTTCCATTGTTTTTTTTTTTTTTTTTTTTTTATTAGATTTTTATTAAGTGAATTTTTCCCTCTCTTAGGTAGGTAGTTAGTTACTAGTAGATTGTAACTAGCAAAAAAATTTTTTGGGTCTTCAACCAAAAAAAATTTTTTCAGGGGAGACCGGGGGTAGTTGTAGCATCGGGCCTCGTTGGTCCGAGTGCTATGTAGTTTGATACTGGCGATAGTATTCTTTTTGCAATATGTTCGTTCTCTTTTTAACTATTCAGTTTAGAAAGAGAACGATAGAAACTTCAGACGGGCTGGGGCCGTGGAAGTTTGACGTACTCATCTGCCGTCCGCCGTCGAGTGCGGACCATAGTATTATTTCTAGTGCTAAAGTTATAAACAGTGCGTTTAAGTTATAAATAAAGTATCGTGTTATAAAAGTGTCTTTTGTATTTAAAGTAGCGAGTTGTAGCCAAGGAGGCTACAGCCGCTACAGTACATTGCTCTCAGCATAATCATAAAACAACAGACTACAGACAGATGACCTCCCTATAGCCCTGATACATCGTCTATATGGGTAGTAATAGTCAAAAGATAGCTTTAAGTATACAGATCAGATCATTTTTATACGGAATTCTATTGGAACCTAGATCAATATTGCTACGTACATCATTATTTTATAGCTTTTTAATACCTTTACAACTGGAATTATGAAATAAAAACGATTATTTTGTTTGTTACGGCAAAAATATAACTCAAATTGATACAAAATTCTAGTGTGTAAGGGACACTATCTTCGAAACTATGCTGTTTATCGAAGTTTACTTAATTCTATCAGACAGATATAATAATTAAAAGAAATTTCTCTCTAGCAATCGTCTCAATAGGATAGAAAATTTGAAAGTTATGACAGTTTTTACTCACATTTTTTTCTTTTAGTTCTCCTAGAAAGTAGGGGTTTGTCTCTTACGACATTTCAAATTATAACAGGCGATATATACCTATTCTATTCTATTCTACCTATACAAATTTACGATCATCAGTTCATGAGATTAATAACTTTTGTTTAGTCGTAACTCAAACATAAAATAATCGAAGCATTTTTGATTAAGGTTTTTTTGGGATGTATGTATCGTTCGTTTTCCAATCAGTGATGTTGTTAAGAGATCAATATATTTAAGAGACTTACCACGTAAGTTTTTTCATGTCTTTGGTAGAACTACTGTCTTATCGAAGCAATTTTATAAAATGTTGTTACTTACTACAATTTTTATTTTTATTTTTTAATTTATACTGTGAACAATCTTATTCAAATATTGTCGTATCGGACAAAAGTAAAAAAATCTGCTACTTACGACACTTTTTATTCAAAACTTTAAAATATACTTTAATGGAATTAATTGTGTAAAGGCATATTTTTTATGTTAGTGTGTTACAACGTATTAACTTTGTAGGAAAAAAGACATACGACGTATAAAAAACAAAGAGTCCTGAAACTTTACCTATACGACGTATACATTGACCAACTTTGACACTTACTACAAAGTGAAATCCCCTGTATCTCCTTTATTAAAAGGGATAGAATTATTTTAAATATACAGAAAGATGCGCAAAAAAATTCTGAATCGAACGGTGTACATTATGTACATGTACATTATGTACATACATTATGTACATAATGTACATTATGTACATAATGTACTTACGACAAAATGTCCCTTACGACATTTGAAATTATAACAGGCGATATATAAAAAAAAATCCCTTCCACTTCGTCGAGCGTTACTTTTACAAGACGGGAACTTGGAGTATAAATATCCATGTAAATAGATTGCCCGAGCAACAGGCTGTTCCAGCTCATACATCGTAAACCACAATTTATAAGCAACAGATAATATGATCCCTGTGGAATTTCTTGGCGATTCCCTTACATAAAAGAATAAACATTTTGTTAGTGATCATAAATTACCAAACTCCTAAAATATATAGGTACGATGAACACTTTATTACACAATTAAATAAATAAACGAATGTACATATGCGAGCTTATCTCTATAAGAGATCTCTTCCAGCCAACCATTGATACATAATTTAAAAAATAATATTCACTTTGGCCTTGAAGACACAGTTACTGTCTGATTATTTTTACGACTCAAGTAATGTTTTAAGTACCTACTTAAGAGAATTCCAATGCTTTTTTTTGGCACGGAAAATAAACCTCGCCTGAGTGGAAATGTCATTCGGTCCATTTATCTTCGTGTACGTGGAGCGGCCGCTAAAATAACTACCCACACCAGAATCGTTCGCCGCTGCGCTCGCGCGTATCTACGCGTACTAGAGACGCCATGTCAATACATTTCATACAATACAAGCCTGTCAGAGGGCGGCACCGTTTGGGTCCGTCAAAGTCACAAATAACAAATTACAAGTAAAATTCGATGTACATTGCGTAGACAAAGAGATAAAACTATATGGAAAATTGGCAACGCAATGAATATCAAATTGTATTCCACGACTTTTGACAGGCTGCGTATGCGACTTCCGCCTACACGGCCGGCGCGGCGGCATTTTTTTTAAGTAAACTTAAGTTTTTTTTACTAGAAACAAACGTATCTGAATAATATGTCATGATGATTCTTTATCCTATGATGTTTAAATACCGTCATCATCATCAACAGCTCATATACGTCCCCACCAAGGGGCTCGAACCTAACCTGATAGCTTTGACGTCGAAAAATGATTTGTAAAAATCTTAATTCGAATAAAAAAATTTGACTTTGACTTTGAACCTGAATTAGGGACTAAGGAGTCGACCACGCTAGCCCAGTGTGGGTTGGCCGACTTCACACACAACCTTTGAAATTTTTCGTAGGAGTGTGCAGGTTTCATCACGACCCTTCACCGTAAGAGCGTCGAATAAACGTACATTATGAAATCGAAATTCGAAAACACATTGGTACGTGGTGGGGGTCGAACTCGCGTCTCCCGGACAGGAGGTGCGGCCCTACCGTATGTGAAATTATTATTACAGGGAACGATTCCTTGCTCTGTGACCCACACTAAACGCCAGGGGTCAGTCTGTGTGTACCCACCATTTCAATTGGATTTACTATTTGAGAACGAATAGAGAATAATGGATATTGTACGTTTACGTGGTTCGAGAAAAAAAAAATTAGTCAGAGATGGATCTAGCATGAGATATATATAACGGCAATGTTATAGTCCCCACACCGGTTGATAAGTGGAACTGGGCTGAGAATAATTGAGATTTAGTCAACACATTGACCTCGATTCGGGATGTCACGCTCTAATCCTTAATTTAAGTTAGTCCGTCCTTTTTACCTTTTAAAGATTGAAAAGTGACAGGAGATGGCCATCCTAATATTAGAGCTGTCAAACATCGAATTTGAACTTTATGGCCGTGTCGATTGCACAATTTTAGAGAGCACTTAAAACATGCGACTTAAAATTCTCTTAAACTGACAACTATGCCCTTATTTTAGGTTATCATTCGTTCAAATTAATACACTCACCGGCACAACTAATCGCCCACCCTTTTTTTCAGGGAATATTCGTGATTCTTTATAATTATATTAATTACAGCTGATGTTAGTTAAAAAGTAGTTAATTTAACGTTTATTTAAGTGTGTTTAATTTAACGTAAAATAATCAATAAATCAATTGTAATGTATAACAATAAACGTAGTTTAAAATTAACCCGAAATACAAGGGTGGGCGGTTAGATGTGCCGGTGAGTATATAACTCGTTCATCACCTCTCTTTCATTGGTCATAAAAACGAAAAGGATAGCTGGATTTTAAAATTAGAATTAGAGCATGACATCCCGAATCGAGGCCATTGACACGAAAAAATGGAAGATTACAAGTTTACGAATTCGGAATTTACGCTTGTTTAATTCTGATAACAATTTACTAAAATTTATAGAAATATTTAGATGCTGCAGCCAGGATTGTCTCCTTACGATGGTACACCTATAAATGATTAGTAATATAATATTTGTTTAGATGACGCCGCCGTTTGGTGACGGCAGAGTAGAATAGATTTATCACCAACCCCTACTCTTCCCGTGGGTGTCGTAAGAGGCGACTTAGGGACTACACATTGAACAGGGAACGGGCAGCAGCGCTCTCTGATACAGTAACCTTTTAATCTGCGATCTCCAACCCGCCTGCCAAGCGTGGAGCAAAGTCCTCCAGTAGTTGGAGGCTCATAGTCCAGCAGTGGACTGTAACGGGCCGCGTTGAAGACTTGTTTAGATGCTTAGGTATTTATTTAAAAGCTCGTGTTTACGAGTAAAAATAATTTTAATGAATTCTCATTGTTTCGTGTCACTTCCACAGTTTTGAACATACCTCTGTTATTTTAGCAGATCAACAAAGTGACGAGGGACCTTTTAGTAAAACACTAGGAACGTTTCACGATTCATTTGTTTTATGTGGCGGACATCGGATACGTCCCTTGCTCCAGTCTAACAATTTTGTAAGTCTATACGATTAACTCATATTTGATTTGGATATTTTTACATCCTTACTAATATTATAAACGCGAAAGTTTGTAAGTATGGATGTATGGATGGATGTTTGTTACTCTTTCAAAAACTACTGCAGAGAGCTTGATTAACACATAGGATACTTCGGGAAGAAGTCTAATTCCCACGGGAAAATCTTACACAACGCGAGCGTAGCCGCGGGCGGACTGCTATTAATAATATATAACTAACAACGTACCTATAGATTAGCTTTATTACATCTCTTGTTTCATAATACGCCCCTAAACGAAATACGCCTAGTGCAATAGTTGCCAGCTTATTTAAGGCACTAAACCAAATAACTTAGTTTATTTGAACTTAGGATCTACACGGCTCCATAGCAAAGGGATCACTAATTTATAATAGAAATGGTATATAAAAGAAAAATAACTTTGCCAACACAATATTTCGCTTCGACCCTATACGTGGATAAAATGATAAACCACTGTTATTTTACCCTATTTTGCTACATTACAGTAGAAAAGCTTAAAGCTTAAAATATTAAAGCTGTATTTGTTTTAGCTTTTGCCTTTCGGCAACGTGGTAGATAAGCTAATAAAATTCTATTAACTTAAATAACAATATAACATATTTTAAAACTGTTTGTTCAATACCAACTATTTATAAAAAGAATAAAATAACGAGAAGGATATATGCAATCTGTGATCAGTATCATTGACTGAAGATATTAAAAAATCTCAGCATGAAAATATTACGAACAATTATCAGTTCAAATGAAATAAAAAAACTTTACATGGCAGCTTCGAGTACAAATTAGGCCCCGGCCTCGATGTCAGCGGTGGGAAGAGCGGGGCGGCGAGCGGGGCGGTGAGCGGCGAGAAATGTGTCAAATTCCAAACATTTTCACTGGGGTGGCCTCGATGGCAGCGGCGCGGTGAGCGGAGCGGCAGCGGTGGAAGAGCGGTGACTGACAGCCGCTCCTTCAGGGATGTCCTCTTAGTTTCGTCAGTGACAGTCTTTTTATATAATTTATACTTGCGATTGTCGGCACTTGGTGAAACTCCATATTATTATTGATGATTTAAACACATGTACTTGTAACTGAACATCTCATCTCTAAAATAATAATCAAAATTGGCCGTTGATCATCTAGTAACAGATCCTTACTACGTTGTGAGAGTAACCCAAACTCTTTTAGAAATTTACAATGTGATCGTCTTTATATTATGTTTTCTAACTGCGGAATTAAACATAGAGTCGCCTACTCAACTTCTATGTTATTCCTATATACTGATTCGTCCCTATCTCTCGCCCGAACACAGGAGTATCAGTGGCCAGCCGGCAAGCAGCCTACTCCTGATTACCCATGCTCGTTGACTGAAAGAATAAAGTCACCAGGAAATCCCAGCGACTTTATTAAGCAATACTAACTTCGTATTCTGAAAAGAACTTCGAAGTTTATTACTTCTGCAATAAGAGCCCAGATTCCTGAAATGGATCACAAGGATTATTACATGATATATGTAATTTAAAAGGTATAAAAAGATGGCTCCAGGACTGCCTCAGCGCGTCCTTAGAGCCGGCGACGGGTGTGTCGTCTGTAGTTCTGAATAGAACTTCTAGTTCTTAGAGGAACTTTCGTTGAGTGGCATTTCCTCAACAGAATGATCAATAACCAAGTTTCTCTAATGATACTTCCTGGAGACGACCATCCTAGCTCTACGCACCGGGATACCCTTTTCCTTAAGCTATGTCAACCGTATTGAAAAATACAGTTACATAATCTCTCTGTGTCTTCCATACTACCATCCCACAAGGGATCCAGCAAGATCCAGCAAGATCCAGCCCTGACGAAGGAACTAGTTTTAGTTCCTTCAGCTAGTTGATTGCTAAGACCCCAGATCCCGAGCAAGACAGCAGTCTAGCAGCAAAGACCCGATACGCTCACACCTTTACAGCAAACCAACTGTTAAAGCATTTACGAGACGAGTGAGAATAAACGCTCCACCAACGCGCTCTCTGTGAGTCACTTCCCACTCTGTCCTTCAGAATGCTCCTGGCCTCCCCTCACCACAGAGGTGTAGGAAAAAGGTTAAACTAATAGACAACCCCGAAGGATTGTCTACAGCGGACTCTGGTCCGACCGGTGCGCCTTAAGCGATGGAAGGAGACCGAAGTCCCATCGTAGGAAGCCTAAGCTTCATGGAAGGAGACCGAAGTCCCATCGTAGAAAGCATAAGCTTCTCGTGGTAAGCCGAAGCTAGTGGACTACGTCCAATCGATACTAGCCGTAGCGTTCCCGATACGGCTGAGCCGCTGTGGTAACCTTTTGGGAGGCTAATCCCGTCTTCCACCGAAGTGTCCGACGTATTGCGTTCAAGGGTGTGTTTATAGGATAGTCCACACGTGAACCAGCGCCCATGATGGTAAACCATCTTCCAACGAGCAAGCTCGAAGGGATGACCTCACAGCTGCTACTGACTGTGGGTCTCATATCTGGATTGTTCCTGCATACTGGATCTCCGTCTATCTGAACGGTACTGCCAGGGCAGATCTGCTCCAACTTCATATCTCCATATATACATATCTCCGCCGCGCGTCTCCGTGCCTGAGACCGCATATGAATCTAAAGACTCATTTCAGCTATCGCTCTGAATATAACTTTACAGCCTTCATCATCGCTCGTCCAGTCCACTGCTGGACTATGAGCCTCCTCCCCTTGCAACCATATGTGTCGATATTACATCGCACAGTTGATTCAGTAATAAATCATACATGATGATATTAGCCAGAGCAGTCCACGTCCAGTTTCTCGTTCTCAATTAATAAACTCGTTCCAGTATGCCTCTTCACAGACTTATGTCTTGAAGGAAGCCACTATGTCCTCCGCTACCTCCATTATCGGGGTTAAGACTTGAAAGACTATCATCGACACTAATCAGTTTGAGGTCCACCGCGCACGGATGTGGACAAGTCCCCATCCGCGGCTATGTATTCAAGTCGCTGTATGCGTCTTCGGTCAATCAGCGGTTCAGAGCTAGACATACAGTGGTAGCGGCATTCATAGCAGCCCGATGGTTACTCCACATCTTCATAGGTCAGATACGGAAATCTCTCCACAGACTTGCGTCTTGAAGGTAGCCACTAAGATATTGTTAACTCCACTATCGGGGGTAAACTTAGTGTACTTATCACGCCTAGGATGCGACCCATACTCCAGCGGTTCAGAGCTAGACATGCAGTGCCAACAATATCATAGCAGCGATAGTTATACCTCGTCTTCATGCGTCAGATAAGGGCTCTCTATGAGATGGTCAAATATAGTGCATTATATGATCAGTTTGATCCAGCGGCCGTGTCTGCTTTCATTAGGTCATCTAGGTGCGTCAAGCCTATGATTCCCTTGATTTTCATTTTTGACCATCTCGGATGGGATATGTCATCCATAGAGGCATAGTTAACTGTTCCCATATCAAACAGGCAGCACGCCAGTCTTCATGGACCGAAATCCCGTCGAAAGGCAGTGAGAGGCTGTGCAGCGCCTGCGACTTTAGGTTCGGCAATTATTTCACTTGGTTTTCCAAGTATAGACTTATATTAGTCTATTTTTGCACTTTTACAATAATGTAAATTTTCTTGAACTTAACGTTCCGCCAGCCATCTATTCCTAGACGGCCGACTGCCTCCCACCATGTATATTGGCGACACGCATCGACGGTACGCGCTAGGTCAACAGGCCCTTTTCCTAAACTTGTTCGATATTTCTGAAACTCACAATGCGAACGTATCTCAGTCTATGCACCCCAAGTATGCATTTAGTTTTGCATTATCTCTTTTAGTTTCTGAGTTATAAATTTTAGAAATATCAAAAATGTCCAATACAAGAACGTATTAAAATTAAAAACATTCATTACAAGAACGTATTAAAATTAAAAACATTCATTACACGAACGTAATAAAATTCTAAAAATTCATTACAAGAACGTATTAAAAAAACAAAAATTCTCTTAATTCGTCTCGAATCTTTTATTATAACTTTCTCTATGTCATACAACAGACACACGTTGTTCTACATAGTTTTAATTTACATTAGGGTCGGGGAGTTACATACTTATGCCACATATTTATATGATCCCGACTGGTTTCGCTTCACGGCAACTTCAGGGGTAATAAAACTACATAATTACAAAACTAGACCAACTCGTCTAGTAATAATAAAACAGTATTTTTTCTAGTAATAATAAACTGTCTGGTCCATAGAAAACACTCAACACAATTCCTCCCACCTAAGTTTCTCCAACACAGTCAACACAATTTCTCCCACGTAAGTTTCTCCAGCACAGTTTCCCCCCGTGCGTCAGGTCTCATGTTTGGTCGGTGTTCAAAATGTGTAAAAACTAAAATAAAATATTATAGTATTCAAAAAAGTACTCTACATAAATAATTCGGTAGGTACCCACTTTAAGAGTTTTGAGGCAGAACAAGTTATCGTTTTACATAATATCCGTGATTTGGAATGGGCGAAACTTTTCCAATAAATTAGATAAAAGCCAATATTTGGTTCGTTAGTAACTTTGCTTGTTATGTTACAAGATAAATTCTCAATCATTTAACTAACTGAGCATAACCTAAAATTAATTTGGGTAGATTAAATCCCCGAAGTACCTATTTTGAGATTCGGGATTAGTTATTTTGTAATGTATTTTCCATTAACTATATTTGAAGACATTTACTTGATGGTTTTACCACAATAATAATTTTGTTGAGTAGATAGACAGACATAATATATATTCATTCATTCAATAATACGAGTACTGTTGCAAATATAAGGAGTAAATAAATTTGCTGACACTATTTTAAAGGATCAACCTACTTATGAAACTTAACAACTTTCCCCAAGAAACATAGGCTGTCGGACGACAAAAAAAGTGGTCCCTTTCATACAATACCGCGTGGCCAGCTAATCGATTTACTATAAAAGATGCATATTTGACAGCCCATGTTTCTTGGGGAAAGTTGTTCAGTTTCATGAGTAGGTTGATCCTTTAAAATAGTCTCAGCTAATTTATTTACACCTTGTATAGAGATCAAAATATGGAATCTACTCAACGAAACTAAGGATGGTAAGCAAGGCGAAAGTTTAAATATTATCATGTACTTATATAGTCCCACTGCACTATATAAGTACATTGTGAATGTGAATCGGCTCCCAACATGAACACAATAAATAAAATTGAAGACAAGTGCAGCAATCTATTTTCCTCAACCATCGAATGAGATGGCGAGAAGAAATTATAGTATCCTAAATAAAAGAGAAACGGTAATTTGATAACCTGATAATTTCTGGCCAAAGTGCCAATAGAGTCGGCGAAATATTAATGTATCAATAGAAAGAGCCATAAAAAATTAAGTGCTGGCTGGAACATGCTGTTAAGGTGCCATTAAGAAAAGTGAGGAGAGGTTGGGGGGGGGGGGGGGGGTAACGGGGGGAGGTTATGGTACCGAGGAGGGAGGTTAGCTATAAAGTTATTTGGGATATAATGGATAAGGGATTAACAAATATTAAGGCGGAAATGCGCAAATGCAAATGTTTTACACTTTGTAACCAGGAAGTAAAAAAAGTAAAAAAAGATTTTTTTATAGGATGATTTTTGTATTTTTGATTGCAAAAGGTTTAAATGTGAAATAGGTGCCTTTTTATGCAGCAGTTTCTTTGATTTTGTCTAAGAACCATGGTCGTCGGCCATAGCTGAGGGCGATCTCTTTTGCATGATTTTCAAAAAACAAACAAGCCTTATTAGTTTAGTGTTGGATAAAATAAGAATGATTACTTCGTAACTTGAACAATGAACATCTTTTTAAATATAATAGGTTTTCGTTGTAATCATTCGCTTGCCTTTGTACTGTTATTTAACAAAAAAAATATAAAAGGAACGCAAAAGATGCGACGCATGTGGAGTTTCTTCAGTGAGTTCTTCTCCACAGAATCCGCACATTGTGTTTTGAACTCACTCAGAATCCATCATACAATAAAATAAATAAAAAAAGTATACATCTGAAAATATACTGTATCCTCATGAATACAGTTTATTTAAATTCCATTATTTAGAAAAGAAAAAGCCACATCAAAAAATTCTCCTAAACGAAATTACGGAGAAGTAAGTATTTGATGAATTCAGTTACTAACACCCAAATTTAATTTAGCACTTGGAGTAAAAGCAATGTACAAATGAGTATTTACTTTACTGTCTTCAGCAGCTAAGAATTTTATAAGATTATACGCTTATTCAGTTTTCTTTAACATTTTAATTGAAGTTGTTTTGTGGGCATCGGTGGTCTGGTGGCTAGGGCCGCTGCCTCCCGTCCGGGAGACGCGGGTTCGATCCCGACCACGTACTAATGTATTTTCGAATTTCAAATTCATATGTACGTTTATTCGACGCTCTTACGGTGAAGGGAAACATCGTGATGAAACCTGCGCGCTCCTGCGAAGAAATTCAAAGGATGTGTGTGAAGTAGACCAACCCGCACTGGGCCAGCGGGGTCGTCTAAATCACCCTAATTCAGGGTAGGCTCGAGCCTCTCGGTGGGGACATATATGAGCTGTTGATGATGAAATGCTTTCTAATTTATATCTATCGTTATCGTTATAGCTTTTGTAGTATTTTTCAATTGAAACATAATTAAAGGTAGTACCTATGATTCCAAGGCATATGGCTCCGACATGCGTCGACATCGTTCTGCTGCTGTATGCCTCGGAGTAATTTATCATATACTTATTAGAGACTCTAACAGGCAAAAAGGTTTTTCCCCATACAAACTTTGCACCCCTGTTTCACCCCTTTAGGAGGTGAGTTAAAAAAATCCTTTCTTAGTGCACCCCTAGATCTCTTAAGGAACCTACGTGCCATAGGGGAGCAACCAAAATGGGCTTAGCCTTGAACAGCCACAGCAAAAAAAAAAAAAAATCACGAAACATTTTGATATAATATATAATTAATTTAGCCGCCTATATGGGAGTAAAATAAATCTAAAAAATAATGTAAAAATAATGACGAAAGTAATAAGAACTTTGATACTAAAATTCCAACATTTATGTGATATCCTTATAAATATTATAATAATATTTTTCTGTTCATATTGAAGCCCAGAGGTCAAACATTTTAGTTTCGGTCCTTTGGAATCTCTAGACCCAGCGGTTTGGGCTGTGCGTTGATATGTCAGTCAGTGTTTTATTTTATATATTTAGAGAAAAATCCTAGCTTAGTTGATAGTACACCTGCCTACGAAGCACAGAGTCGCGGGTTTGAATCCCTTATTTGTGTTTGCTTTGTGTCTGGATGTTGTTTATGTGTGTTTTTATTTTTTAAGTAATAGGTTGATCAGCTTTGTGAAACCCATTGTACAAACTTTGCTTAGTTTGGGATCAGATGACTGTGTGTGAGATGTCCCCACATATTTATTTATATTATTTATTTTTATTGGCATACAAATTAGTTTATGGCGACACAATTGACTAAGTAAAAATGTCTGCATTCTACAGCACGTAGTTACAGCACGACACTACAGGCGCGTGAGGGGAGGCGTGCGGACAGCGGGGGTAGATGCTCCCGATCATTACCTCATGCCCCGACTGCATTCAACTCGCGCGCAAACTGTTGTATATAAGCAAAGTAGCATATTGCTTTGCTACTCCTTTTTTTTTCCTTTCTCCTTGCGACGTGTAATTAGAAGTTTCCAACCATCCGGTTTTATGCAAACATCGTAAGTTCAATACGCAAAATGGCACACGTATTTCTACCCTATTCTCTCTCGTCCTAATGACTTTCCATTCAAGTTCGGGGAGGTAAGCGCCTAATGGCCGTATCTTAGTCGAATGTAAGAAACTTGCGGGGTCGGTAAGTTTGTTACAAGGTTCAAGAGAGGTAAAGTTTGTTTTTATTTCCTAAAAGGATGTGAAAATTCCAGATATTCTGGTTTCACATCACGTTTGTGCAGACTGAGTGACAGGCGGAACTAACTTTTGATTGTATTATGATTGGAATTGAAATGTTTTCAACGGTAGAGCAAAGCTAAACTTTCATTTACAGAATCAAAATCAATCAATCAACGGCCCGTTACAGTCCACTGCTGGACTATGAACCTCCTCCACTTAAGTGGAGGGTTTTGCCATAATCTCCACGCTTGGCAGGCGGGTTGGAGATCGCAGATTAAAAGGTTACTGTATCAGAGAGCGCTGCTGCCCGTTCCCTGTTCAATGTGTAGTCCCTAAGTCGCCTCTTAAGACACCCACGGGAAGAGTAGGGGTTGGTGACAAATGTATTCTACTCTGCCGTCACCACACGGCGAAATTTATAGAATAGTAAATACATAAATAAAGTCACGTTCTTATCCTTAAAGGGGTACGCAGAGCCAAGTTAAGCGATCAGCATCGAGCACTCACTAAAATTACGTTTGTCACTATACTTGGGGTTCATTTTTACGCACCTAAATAAAGGTATATATATATATATAGGTTTCTCTCGGATCTAGTAACATGACAATTAGTTGCCGTCATTATCCTTACTAATATTATAAACGCGAAAGTTTGTAAGTATGGATGTGTGGATGGATGTTTGTTACTCTTTCACGCAAAAACTACTAAACGGATTGAGATGAAATTTGGAATAGAAATAGTTTGTACACTGGATTAATACATAGGATACTTTTTACGGGAAAGCGTCTTATTCCTACGGGAAAATCTTACACAACGCAAGCGTAGCTGCGAGTGGACTGCAGTCGCCTATATACCTATAGATATCAGACAGTTAATTAGTATTTCTAGTTCAGATTTAGGTTAGACAAACTGTCATCATCATCATCATCGTGTGGGTTGTAAGGTGAATGTTGGTAAATAAACCAGTAAATAGTCTGACCGTCGCATGTGCCATTGGTTTTTTATTCTTGAGTTGAAGAATTGTAAACTGCAACAATAATGGCAATGATTTTCTATACAGCTCAGCGTCGTCGCCGGCGACGCAAATTGGTCCACTTTATTACTTGTCACGTTCGTTCCCAGTTGCTTGCACGACTTCTCTTTATATATCGCCACTACAAGATTCTCCGACACCTATTTCTGCTAGGAAATTCGTTTGGACAACCTCGTAGTGCTTTTACTACAGGTATAATAAAGTGAATTAAATTGATTGTTCTTAAACTTAATAGAATACGGATTCAATGTAGTAGAGTTCATTTTTTAAGTGCAGCTTCTATTGTGTTTCACTGGACCTCCTTTTGATTTTCTTAATTCCCTAGGGGCTCTAGATACTGTTTTCGAAAAACCCGTCTAAATCGTTTTAGACTGTCATCTTCCGTAGCCCTCAGAATAAAAATCTTGCGCAGGAGTTTTTAGTCTGAGTCCATCACCCATTCCATGACTATACGACGTACCTAACCTACCTATAAAAATTGCATTATATAAATAGGTATACTTAACGCCTTATACAACACCATCAGTTAGCAAAACAGGAAAAAGCCTTTATTTCCAACAAAAACTGTAGTCCATCATTTTAACAACGAACCAATTTTCACGTTCGCATTTATCTGTTGTCAGCGGCAGCTGCTGGGTCACGATTTGTCGTATTCCATATATTCATGAGCTCACTCCACGCACTGACCACTATTCAAACACACACATACACACACACTCACACACACACCCAATACACACACTCAAATTCAAAATTTCAAGCCATTCTAAAATACATGTAAATTTGGGTATCAGTTTTGTTAAACATAGCGTAATCGCATGGTTTTGCGGTTTTGGAAAACAGCTGATTTGTCAATCCATCTACGACATACGACCTCCTTTATCATTGCCCTGAATGGGAAAACATTCCTCAAGTACAGCGCTAGGCGACTGCTAATCCATGCTAAGTGACCTGTTTAGTCAGGTTAAAGATGATCGAACCAACCACCCACTGAAAGATATTTATCCAGGCCAGAGATATTTTTAGGTGCAAATGCACCTATGTGTTTCGGAAAGGTTCGCCCTGACATATGATGTTCAGTAGGTGGTTGGTCCGAGGTGGGTAGGTAAGTGCTTTGTTGCCAAAAATAAAATACTTAGCAAATACTTAGATTTTTTTAACGTATGATGTCAACTAAGTTTTATAAGCTGTTGTTGTCAATTTATACACTCCTCACCGAAGGGTTTGTGGTTTGAGCCTATTCTGAAAGGTAAGTAGGCCCTAGCTTAACACACAACACATTTTTTTTTTCGTAGGTGTGTGCAGATTTTATCACGATTATTTCACTGTTTTAAAAGTAACAACATTATATTGGTACACCCATTTAATAAGGTTAATTAAAACTTGATTCTAATAAAACGAATAAATAATAATCACATTAAAAGACATATAACACGGAACATCGATAAACCTAAATCAATACACTTAGAGGAAAACAAATCGTAAATCCGGGGGAAAATCTAAGTATTTATCTTGAACATTAAGAATTCGGGGAAAACGCCCGATTTGAGAGCAGCAGCGAGAAAATCTCCCTAGAGCCTTAGTAACAAATAATGGCTCGCACAATACGAGATTTAATTCTCTAAGAAAAATGTGGGCTTTTACAAACCCTTTGGGATCGAAGGGGTACCCATTTACCCTCAATATTTCTTTCCAAGTATACAAATAATGTACTACATTATGCGGAACTCGCGATCGTTAGGGTCCTGGCGCAAATCTTGTAAACTTATATTTTGTATCAGGTTTATTATATTTTATTTCTTGTAAAAAGTGAATGTTTTTCTGTTGAGTTTCTTGTCTGTTCTTCTACACAGAAAAACGATTTTTTATAGTGCACGTGGGATATAAATACGTATGTTTATAATTGTACAGTATTCGACGAGCACTGTCAATTGCAAAATGCAATTTTATCACTGCATTGCATGCATATCATTCGACAAGCCTTATCTAAAGAAACATTCCCCGTTGAAATCTGAGTACCTAAATTTTGTGCTACTTCGCCGTAGCACCGGGATCTAGAAATAACTACATTTTTTTTTTCTTTAATTGCATTTTAGTCATTGAATTAGTACATTCGACGAGCCCTATAGATAGAACCTTCTCCGTTGAAATCTGAGAACTTAAAAACTACTACGCCGCCGCCGTAGCAAAACTACCACGCCACCGTAGCACCGGGACTTGAAATTGCTACGCTGTTCACCCGCGGCTACGTTCGACTCTCGTCTCTCGACTCGACTATCGTGTGTAAGCTTTTCCCCGTAAAAAGCATCCTATGTGTAAATCTAAGCTACAAACTGCCCTCGATTCACACTGTCACGCTCTAATCCTTAATTTAAGTTAGTCTGTTTTTTTTACATTTTAAAGATTGAGAAGGGACAGGAGATGGCCATTTTAATATTAGAGCTGTCAAACATCGAATTTGAACCTTATGGCCGTGTCAATTGCATAATTTTGGAGAGCACTTAAACATGCGACTTACAAATCTCTTAAACTGACAGCTATGCCCTTATTTTAGGTTATCATTCGTTCAAATTAATATCATTCGTTCATCACCTCTCTTTCATTGGTCATAAAAACAAAAAGGATAGCTGGATTTTAAAATTAGAATTAGAGCATGACATCCCAAATCAAGGCCACTATCTACATCATCCAAATTCGTTCAATACTTTAGGCGTGAAAGCGGAACAAATATCAAAACATGCTTTCACATTTATATTATTAATAGTGTAATAACTTATTTTTTTAATGAAATTGCGTTTAAGCAATCAGTTAAACCACAAAATAAGTTACAAAGTTTCAAGGAGAATGAAAAGGCCTGTATATTAATCGTAAATTATATTTCGTAGAAAAAATACTGGGGCAGGAGGTTCTTCGAAACTTGTACCTCTATTGGAAAGGCAGTGGAAAAATTGAGGTTTTTGCGCCAAGTGGTCCAAGACTAGTTTACAAACCAATCAGCCCCAAGACTGATTGATTTCGTCCCGTCCACACCTGCTATGCTTACGAATCACTCGAGTAATGTAACACGTGCGCAGGTATATTGAAACCTTGTACGCCATTTTACGTAGTTTTCATGCTTTTTCTGCAGCATTTTTGTCAACAGTAAGTAAAATTTGGTCATAACCAGGGAGCACTTTGCCAACTTTATCAGTTTGTCTATTTTTGAAGATAGTAAGGTAAATCCTTAAGATTATCATTTCTGTTTTATTAAAACCATTAGGTATATGCTTACATTTGTAAAGTACAGTACAGTTTACTAACCTGTACGATAAAACAAAATCACACTTCACACTAATATTATAAATATGAAAATATATTTGGATGTTTGAATGTTTGTTCCACCTTCACGCTTAAAGTAAGTACTCAACGGATTTGGATGAAATTTTAAATTGGAGATAGTTTGTAATTTGCATTGGAACATAGGATACTTTTTACGGGAAAATCTTAAAAATCCGAGGGTAGCCGCGGGCGGACCGCTAGTCTTATATATAAAAGCATAAAAAACTTCATCAGTTTCGAACGACCTGGATTCACCACTCTTAACAAAAAGAAATAATAATAATAATAATAATTCTGGTGATTTGTGCGAACTTCACTCGAATATACAGGTAGTATGGTGAACGCTGTGCTTTTTTATCTGTGACCATGCAATACAAGCTTAGAGTGAAGTTCGCACAGGAGAATTGTTGTTTTAGTCGCGTTGTAACCGGTAACTTCGCTAGAATGGCTCTATTGGAAAACCATTTTCTCATTTAACTGAAGCGCAATTCAAAGCGGGTATGATCCAAACATTGATAGCAAAACGCAATCAACGTTTCGATTTTCATTAAGGTCATCTCACTTTGAAAACTGACCGGTTCGCAAATTATTTAGGTCCCTACATAGCTAGTACATACATACGTTATTCTTATCCGACGAAAATACAAAAACATACGAAAAGAAACCCAAAAAAAACCCCGTAACCCCGAATAAAATACGACTTCCTACAAAAATCTTTAAATACGGTATAAAAAAGATGTTCCCTTGGCTATTGAAATTCAAAAACACCTCAAAACATAACGTTTATCATTTCCTAAACTACTCATATGAAACAATCATTTTCCTTGCCTGCTTACAGATACAGACAGACTATTACAGACTATTTACGTCACACGTGACGCCATTTTGGAGGGCCTTTGCGGCTGATGACGTCATTAAGTCTTTATCACCAACGTTATGTGGATCGCAGAAGAGCACTTTATTTAATTCATGAAATTAAAACATTGAAGTGATTTTTAACGTTTTATGTCCCATAAAGTGCGGAAGCGTGGAACATGGTTTTGATTTTGTTAGGAGCGTTATTGCTGTTTAAAAGTATTTTTATATAATATTTTTTTTATACATCGCCACAATAGGGGATCGGACTGTTCACCATAT
The DNA here is from genome assembly GCA_951230895.1 of Carpatolechia fugitivella. Lineage (NCBI taxonomy): Eukaryota > Metazoa > Arthropoda > Insecta > Lepidoptera > Gelechiidae > Carpatolechia > Carpatolechia fugitivella. Next base: position 13,613,242 of record OX579653.1, on the reverse strand, counting down.
TTTACGAATTTACCATATTTTATGAATCATTTTTAAAATATAGATTAGTAGCAGACGATTCGCGAAGAAAAAACCAGAATCGGTTGGAAAACGAATTTACAGTGATTTTTTAAAGTTTCAATACGTCTGTCTCTTTCAAAAACGATTTTTAATATGGAGATTATATGGCGTTACTAACAAATGACGTCACAAGTGGGTATGTGCCCTCTCTGTCTAATCTTGAATTTCAAGCCTTTATAAATCGGTCAATTTTAAAGATAGAGCAACAATTCTTTTTGTGTTCGATAGCAGAAACTGAGAAGATTGGATTTATAAAATTAAAAAAAAGTAGTCCGATCCCCTATAATATTCCATTAAAGTACTCAGCTTGAGTTATACTTATATACAGGGCGGAAACGTTAAGTGTGTCCAGACGATTTTTTCGTCAATTTTAAAGATATTGCAGATTATGTCATCGTAAGATTGTGAACGCCGTTAGTTTATAATCTTACTCGCGATATTATAAACTTACGAAAAATTGTGAACTGAAACCAACCATTTACAATTTAACGTATTATTTCTCGTTAGTTTATAATCTTACGATGTCAAACCGTCAAATTGTGAACGTATAACTACGACGTACGAGTAGCAAGACAATGTTTCCTTTTACCCACAGACTTTTACCTATAATATTTCAGGAATAATTCCTTTCCCCGGGGAAAGCAAGTGAGAGAGACTGAGGTTGAAGCTTTTAAAAGGCCTTAATCATATTTTTGTATACTTCGTAGAGTTTATAATAGCAAAACAGGACACCTTCAATTTGATGAAGCTATTCATTGCTACGTGATCTTTCGGCTACGAAAAGGCACGTAGAGGTCGCTACGATTTCTGAGTAGCAATTCGAAATTCAAGCGAGGTTAGTAATTACAAGATCTTGAGCAAACCAATATTCGGGTAATTGAGTCAACTGTTGTTTTTAATTGCCAAGTTAATTAACTAAGTTTTTGTGTAGGAAAATAAACGGATTGTTATTTTAAACGATAACTTTAATCAGTTTTGTTTACATAAAATTGTTTACAAATAATATTGTTTTAGATTTTGAGAAGAGTGACAGAAAAGTACAGATCTTTATGAGGATTATACTAATTTGTGCGTTGTTATGATAGTCTTATCTCTATTGAAAAGCTTAAATCTATAGAATCAAGGCTGTATTCAACCACTATTGATTTGATGATTATTCCCCACGATATGTGGGGATTTATTATCTATATATTTACTAGGATTTATTGTTCTGCGAATATCTCTGCCGCAATAATGACTAATGGGGTAGCAGGAGTGAGTAATTTCAGCCTGTGAACGTTATGACTTGTTATTATCGTAAGGGAAATTGTTCGCATTCATACCAACCATTATAAATGGATATTAAGCATGTTATAAAATGTTCTGGGTTATATCCACGAAAAGCTTTAAGACGAAAAGTAATTAAAATGGCAAAGTATGTGAATATTTGGCTTATCCTACATCTGATTTTGTTTATAATTAAACCTTTGATATTTGACGAGATCTTTACTTGTTAACCTGCTAGTAATATTTTTTTAACTTTAATTACAGTCTCTTATCTTGTGTTATTTTTATGTAACTTTCAGTATTTATACAACACAAATAAGAATGCCATCAAAAACATAACTTGTAAAAAAAACCAAGTCCCGCACGCAACTTAGTCTACCGTAAAAAGTTGTGAGATCCGTGTAATACCAAGTCGGTTAATTTATTCAGTCCCTACTTAAGAGTCCTTCTGTCTTAAGTTATTACGTAATTAGCTCACCTAGCAACATCTTATAGTGACCAGATCAATATTAAAAATCTCTTATGATTTAAATAAATACATAGATTGACCTGGCAATCGCATGAAAACACAATGTATCTCACAAGTAACACATTATTATATTAAATTTGATTGTTTAGTGCGATTGCCAAGTCAATCTATGTATTTATCGCATGAAAACATAATGTATCTCACAATTAATACATTATTATATTAAATTTGATTGTTTAGTGCGATTGCCAAGTCAATCTATGTATTTATTTAAAACATAAGAGATTTTTAATATTGATCTGGTCACTATAAGATGTTGTTAGGTGAGCTAATTACGTAATAACTTAAGACAGAAGGACTCTTAAGTAGGGACTGAATAAATTAACCGACTTGGTATTACATGGATCTCACAACTTTTTACGGTAGACTAAGTTGCGTGCGAGACTTGGTTTTTTTACAAGTTATGTTTTTGATGGCATCTCATTTCTTTTTGTAGATCGCATGAAAACACAATGTAAAAATGCACACCTACGCTCCACCTACCCTACACCTAACCTACACCTACCCTACACCTACCCTATACCTACCCTACACCTATCCAACACCTATCCAACACCTATCCAACACCTACCCTACACCTACCCTGCACCTCTTATTCAATTATATTCCATTATACAGGTACACTGATTCATTTACTGCAAATGTAACTTTGTAATCCTATATAATGCCCCTTGATTTATATGGGATTACAAAGTTATCTAGCAAATGATGTATCTAGAAAACTGGGCCGAAATTGCAAAATGTTTTAGTTTTTCCTTGGTTTATACACTAAACACTAATTCCATTCTAAATTTGAAGCTTCTATGTCTGCTAGAAGTGCCTTAGAGTTTTGATGATCGGTCAGTCAGTGAGTGACAAAATTAAGAAACTTTGACTAGTTATAATTCATAAACTACTGGTTCAAATTGATTGAAATTTGAAATATACCGTATTTATACAATGCCTGCTTGGTTACTGAAAACTCAGGCTTCTAGTTTTATCCACAACGAAGTTATAGGGGGGTCGAAAATGGCCTGAACTGCTTCGAGAAAAGTATGGTACGGCCGTGCCGCTTTTTTGCTCGACTTGGCGGGGGCACTGCCGTGCCCCCAGATATTCCGCATACGTCTAAAACTATTTTAAATTATCAGCAAAAATAAATGTCTGGTTTGTTGTGACAAGGAGTTAAACGTAATTTTCCACCATTTTGAGAGAGTCTCTAGTCATATTGCTTTGTCGGCTTTGAGAGAATTCCTGCTCAACCGACGACGGGGCGTTACCCAAAAGGAACGCTTGATTGCCAAATTGCCCAACTCGCAGGAACTTCTACAAAACCTACCTACAGACAATATAAGCTTTTTGAACGAATTAAGTTCAGGTATATTAAGGTAATCCAAGAATTTGAGTTTTTATTTCATTTAATCTTGCCGTGTGGTGACGGCAGAGTAGAATACATTTGTCACCAACCCCTACTCTTCCCGTGGGTGTCGTAAGAGGCGACTTAGGGACTACACATTGAACAGGGAACGGGCTGCGATCTCTAACCCGCCTGCCAAGCGTGGAGATTATGGCAAAACCCTCTACGTGGAGGAGGCTCATAGTCCAGCAGTGGACTGTAACAAGGCGTTGATTTGATTTTTGATTTTTATCTTATAGCAAGCATTTAGCCGCAGCATAGTTAGGTCAACCAGGTACCCTGTTAAAACATTTTATGCTGTATTACTGCTTTTTTTTAATTTGCAATTATACGGCCATTTTTCGCGAACATTCCGCGTATTCGCGTTCGCGTTGTAGGCAGAGGAGATAGTTTCCTTATACTCTAGTCCTGCTATGAATTACTCAAATAATACCTAGTCACCGTATTTGCTTCTATGGTCCACCTATAGTCGATAATATCAATAAAAATCCGTGGAATAAGCTTCAAAATCAGCTAAAAGTCCTACAAGTATTCAAAGTCAAAGTCAAAATAATTTATTTCCATAAGATGTTATTACATCACTTAGATCCGTCATTACATTTTTTTGGGTGAGTTCACTGGAAAGCTGTCTCAGGGTTCAGTGTACTAACTGAATAAGTTTGACGCTAATTTACCGAGTGGTTATGTTTAGTCCAAAGGCTGTGCCGCGTTTAAAAAGAGTAGCGTCGGTGGTGCTTAAAAATATCTCAAACCGTTCAGTTATGAGAATTTTGTATTAACATGAACATTCTTATAATTTTGGAAATAAAAATATAAGGATCATCACATCCTGAGATGAAAGTTAAGAATATATTATTCAAATACGTGATTTCCGGGATGAATTTATTACCCGCTGTGTCTTCAGTGTAAGAAATGAAAGAGGTTTCTCAACTCATTTCTCAAAGGACTGGTGAAACACACCTACCCGAGATCAAATCTACTATAAAGACAGACAGACAGACAAATGTACTAGAAGTGCAAGAGATCTGTATCAATACTCATATGGTGATCTCTACGTTGGGCACCAAACTAAATTTAGTTGTAAGCGCTGTAGTCTGGTACTGCAGCACATGCTGAGTCAGCGCCAATTGGTTGGCCCGATGCAGATGGCGCGGTGCACTCCGCAAACAATTTTACCGTTACAGTAACTTCTGTAATTTGTATGTTTGTGATTATTTTTGTTGTGTTGGTTTCTGAATTGTACTTATTTTTATTTGTAAATATCTGTGTTTTGTTGTTTTTGGTGTGCAATACTGTGCTGTCTGTATGTGTCATTCAATAAAAAAAAATCTATTCTATTCTATTCTAATCGTAACAGACAGATAAACAGACATAATAATATACACAGATTAAGATAAAAGATACGATAAAATTTATTTCAATAAAAACTTGATTTAAAACATAGAGTAGGGAAATACAAAAATAAAAATTAAGCAAACAAAAGATGAATGCGATGCCTAAACTAAATATTTCTTAGTTGTATCTTAGACAAAGCTTTTACTATATGTCTGTCTTATATTTAATTTGTTTAGAGTAATTTATTTTCTGTTGTTATTTAGTTTGTATTCTGCCTGTTTGTGTAAGAAGAGGTCTTAATCCTACAGAATTATGTTTCATACTTAATTCTTGGTATAATTTGTAATACCATTGTTTAGGTAGACTAATAGAAGATTCGCGTGATTGCGCGGTGTGTAAGAAGCTCACGAATAAGTTTTGTTACAATAATCTGTATTAGTTTTTCGGAAGATAATAATTATAAGACAGATTTATCGAAAAAAAAATGAGTTGCTTATGTTACTCTTCTATATTGAAACAGTAGAGTATTAACAATATCGTCGGTGACATACACTTTGTTAATTATGCGTAGCTACGTTTATATTAATTACACAGAAGTATGAAAAATTTAATATCTTGAGCGCGAAGATCGTACTGGCTAAGATATTTCCATTTTACTACTTTTTGCACATACGCGGAATTTACAAAATGCTCTTACGCAGTAGGAGTGAAACCTATCACCGACGATTATAGAGCAGATCACCCGTCTGCGCTCCTCGCAGACGTCCCCCACCATATATATGTCGTGGTCATATCGTAGAATTGACCACATCATGAAATTTTCGATTGAAATTTTCACTGTCTGCTTTGGCCAGATCAATGATAAGAAATCGTTTGTCGATATGTTCAACTAAAAACGCAGCTACTTCATGAAATGGTCAAGATTATTTGATCATATCGTAAAATTATTACATTAATTGCCGATAGAGGCGCTGGAAGCGCTTTATTTATGTACCAACAAGGCGGCCGCGTTATTTCTCGCTGTGAAAAATTGAATAATTCGTTATTAAATGAGGAAGAAAAAATACTTTATGATGAAAAAGTACTCTGAAAGTGTCTGTCGGACTCAGAGAATAATAAGAACCAAACATAATTTAAATTCTTATTAAATATTTTATGGACGCCCTAATTTCACGATATGGCCAATCGTGGACGACAAAATCGTTAAACGTTCACGATTTAATGATCTGGTCAAGTTTAGTTGCTCACATCATGAAATGATCGAAAATTTCATGATGTGGTCAATTCTACGATATGGCCACGACATATACATACATCACCGACGATATGCAAACAATGTTAATGTGTGGTAGTATACAATATTATTAGTATTGCTTAAGAATTTCTTTTTTACAACTTTTTAACACGCTTTTATTAGGTTCACTTGTATGTAACTAACTAACTAACAATATTAAATCTGGAAAGTAATTTGGATGACAACAAAACAGTTTGGTAGCATCGAGCTGATCTGATCATGAAATCAGGAGCTGGAAGATGGAAGTCTTGGGCTTATTTGTTTAGTTATGATACGCCGAAGTTGGTGACGAGGGTTTGGTGATGGAGCTAAGGGGCTGGATATTGGTTACTGACATAAGCGTGTTTCTTAGTTTTTTTAAACTATTATATTTATTTATCTAACTTTTAAGCCTTATTTTCGTGCTTCACGGAGACGAACAAAATTAAAATATTATTCAAAAAACAGTCTATTACAATCAAGAAATAATTTATCTATGTTAGTTTGCCTTAAAATGGCCGCACAGTTCGTTAAGTTTGTCAATCTGAATATCTTAATCACAATAACAAGATCCCCCGGATTAGAACTGTCATCCGAATCCACTCATTAGTCTAAATCCGGGCCATACAAACCAGCCCTATATGAGCCATAATAATAATAATAAGATTTATTTCTTAAAGCCTTAAAACTAATTACAAGGATGTATTTTGACACTCGTATTACTTAAGGGCTAAGGTACATCAATAGGTTATTATTGACGCTAAAATAGGTCGAACCTGTACTATAGCGTCAATATTACATAAAAAGGAGTCATGAAACAATGGTGAATGGTGATACAGTGTCTTATTTATCCAAGTGTAAATGAGAAAAGATATATATGTAAATAAATAGCAAGAAAACTAATTGGGTAGTACCTATTTGCTTCTGCTTCAGCCTCTGTCCAGCCCTACGAACAGAGTCTTGGGATCAGTTTTGCAGGTGAAATACTGCTGGACAGGACTGCTGTTTGTACACACAGGCGTACCTCCGCAGCACTGACACAAATCAGCCATGGAGTCAGCGATACAAAAACTTAAGAATTGCATATTGTCACTGTAAAAAAAATAGTTTTGTATTTCAAAAATAGTTAAGCCTTGGTTGCAGCTTTTTTTGTATTCGAAAACACATTTGTACGTGGTGGGAATCAAACCCGCGTCGATAGGACTCATCCATGACTCTGATGATCATGATCTGCTCAGAGGAAAATATTTCATAAACTGTATGCAGGAATCGGTATTAAAACAAAAAGGGCGTATCAGGGAAGGCAGGAGAATCATCTGACAATACGAGTATTCCAAGAGAATTATTCTACCTACCATTCAGAAAAAAAATTGTGAGTATTTATGATATAAGTATAATATCTTATAATCTCGTTACGCTTATAAACAATTTTATTTTATTTTTAAGTTTTAGGGGAACCAACAGTTATTCTTACACAGTTACAATAAAAGTAGGTAGCGATTTTTGAACCAATTAAAGGTTCTCACGGATAGAAATCGAAAAAGCAAACAAAATTACGTTGAGTCTTAACAGATTATTCTCTTGAAGAACTTGAAGATTTTACAGAAAATTCATCAACGGCCCAAAAAAAAAAGAAAAAAGAAAGAAAAAATAATTTGCTATAATACTCAAAATAACGTTGAGAACCACAAGTTAAGTTAAGTACTAGTAAAGTACGTAACCAAGATAGAAAATTGTAATAAATTATTAGTCACTCAAAGAAATCATGTATTTTGTAAGTTGACGCAACTGCCCTTGGAATAATGAATGTTTCATTTCACATTCATTCACATAATATTTTCTCCAGTATAAAATTCTTAGCGAAGATTTTAACGCGGAATGCAGGTCGTTTTAGATTTACCAAATCAAAAGATAAATCATGAGCACATCAGTCATATTATCTTGGACACGATACTACATGGTCAGTAGTGAACGGAGGTCTTCAGTTGCTGGTTCCCCTGTTTCTCGTATTAATATTTATTGGTGTATTTTCCCTTTTAATGGCCACGTTTCGCGTTCCTTTGACAGATCTTATTATCCGTTTAGTTGCTCCGTGTTCGGAATCATCTACTTCTATTTGTATAGGATACGGAGTTCGTATGATTTGGGAATTTTCAGAAGTCGTTACAAAAGGGGTCAAGTGCGATTTAGGACATTATTGTGGGTCATAAAAATTATACGCACCCCTAATGAGATGCAAGCATCGGTTGGCTAACAGCGAGTTACTACATTTTTTTTTGGAAAATTTTAAGTTGTAGTTCGCACCTAAACGAAAATATGGGTTGCCTTAAAATGAAAGGGAATGCATTTACAAATGATTTTAAGATGTAAAAATTCTCAAGATAACTAATAATTAAATCCACGTTCTTCCGTAGAAAAGAATGTCTTAGATAAAGAAACCCTTGTGAAATATTGTTTTTTGCTTTATCACTAAACATGTTTTGTATGTGTTTTTGTTGTACTGTCATGAAATAAATGTTTTCTCTCTCTCTCTCTCCCTTCCGGGATCACATAATTAGTTTTTTTTGTTTTCAATATTTTAATGAAGTGCTCAGGTTTTTATTCACGTTACTTTTTACAACATGATTTTTATATTACCATTTATTTTTTCAAGAAGAATAAGTCTGATGAAATGTGATTTTTATAAAAACATGGCTTGATCTGATCAGGCATTCAAGCTGGCTCGCAAGCTTATCGTTATTTCTTTTGTCGTCTCGAATATTTTCTGGGAATAATTTCTTTTGAAATGGGAATAAAATTCCATTTTCCATTCCACAGGCTTCGTCTTTTGTAAAGGAATTTTATGGGAAATCCAAATTACCTACCCGAAAACGTGAAAAATAATTGGGCAATTGAAAATGACGTCTGTTCCTATAGAAACTTGTTCAATTTAACTTTTAGTAGATTTGTTATATAAAAAAAATCAGTCAAAATAACAAGTGGCGGGCATGCAGCTAGAAACTCACTTTATGAATATTGCCCCTACACGTCCATGTTGCTCACGGTAGCGTCTTTAAAGGTTGTAAACAAATACAATATTAGAAGAGTTAGAGAGGGAAAATTCGCACAACCAAAAACAACTAATTATTATGGGCAGAGGTCAACTAAGTTCCTTGTTACGAAAATCTTTAATAAAATAGATCTTTTAAAACATGAACCTAAATTTAAGACTTTAAATACATTAAAATCTAGATTAAGAGTAACGCTGCTCGGTGTCAGCGATCATAGAGGAAGTAAAACTACGTTCAGCGATGTTCAGTTCTAATATTATCTTAAGGTAGGTATAACAATGTAAGAGCGTGATCTCGCCATCAAACGTAATAGTTTGGCGAGTTAGATATAAGAATATCAAATTGTACTTACCGTAATATAAAAAAAAAGTTAGTTTCCATCAGCCAGCATATCACTAGTAAATCTTCATCATCATTGTTTTCTTTTTATATTCCTGTCATATATTTTTATTCAATGTATAGGTATATAAAACGTGTAATGAAATAACCCAAAATATCTCGGGTGGTCTGAGTCCATGAAAAACCGAACAGAAGTTTTTTTCACCCGAGATGGCTTATAAATATCTCTGCACCTTCAATATCCATACATTATTATTGAAGTATATCTTCCGCTGGAACAGTCAAATAATTCTAATTAATCATTCTTTTATGGGGTCACTTGTAGTATTTCGTCAGTATCAAGTGGTTTTGCTAATTAAGTAGCATGAGATACACAGACAGCCCTAATCCTAAGACTAGGGTGTTGTGTACGGTGAAGGAATCCAGTAATATGATAGCAGCATTACTGAAGCCACCACGTGGCCGCTGCAAGCATAAATGACGTCAAAATGCAAGCGTTTCAATTGTCCTATTAAAGTTTATTGTTCTGAGATGGTTCTGAGTCATTCATTGGATATCAAAATTATACACTTAACACTCAAATAAACTAAAAATCGAAAATTACAATGGAAGCCCGACCGCCATTGACGGATGCTAGCAATCGACCCCCAGTCAAATAATAATCCGAATTGTCTTCCGAATCCGATAGAAACATTTTTTATATTCGGTAAGTCACTCTCTGTTTTATTATTTCATTTGATTTCAGCGTTTGAGGCCCAGTGACGACTGATGAAGTTTGATATAAAATATCCAATATTCTCTTGTTGTAGTTCCTTTTTATTTATTTAGAAAGGCAATACTATTCGACGGATTATCTTTTTATCCTTTACACGAAGCAATATATTATATTTTTAATGGATAGCAGCTGGATTGCTGGAAGATGGAGCTTTTGTCAGCAGTAAACCAGGATACCTACGGAAATAGGTTCTTTAGGCACTGGCTACACGTGCATCACACTTTAAACAAAAAGTAGGTAACGAACCTTTTTTGTACCTGTATTACTGCCATTTGTTTTTATATTTATATTTTTATATACTTATCTATGGGTCTGGAGCTGTACCTATTGTATTGTTGTAGTTACTTGAAATCAGTGATGGGCAAAATTTATTTGAAATAAAGATAAGAACAAAAAAAAGAAATTGAAAAATAATAATTGTATTTTCATAGACATTAAATTGTAAATACTTTATTTCAAATTTTATTTCAAATAATTATTTTGTATTTTGTAATTGAAATAAATTTAGGATGAGCAATTGATATTTGTGAAATTATCTTAGTATTAAGTTATTTTTATTTGTTGGAGATTAAATATTTCAACGAATATTATAATTTGTATTATGTAAATATTTTATGTAATCCACTAACTTTATGATTCGATGGTATTCGATTCTATTGAGTTGAGAAGGTGAGCGCATAATCACGTGACACACACAAACCCGACGCGACACGTAATCTTGCATGCAAAGTTATTTATTATTATTATTACACACTCTTTGATCGTGTGATATTTTTAAAGTGCTGGCTTCTGTACTTGCATCGAAATGTTGATATTAATATGGATCTTCCTAGGATTTTTAATTTCGCTAAGCGGGGAGTGCCCCGCATTTCCGCTATTGTTTTATTTTTAGCAAGATATTTTGTGCGAACTACAAATGTGGTAAAGTCGCGCATGTGCGCTTTGCAACTTTCGCGATTTCAAATTACGCGATTTCTCCTGTTATTTATAATAAAACTCTGGATTTGAGGCATATCCACTTTATTCTTTTGCCTCTAGGTACCTAATTCCGGCCTCAGATGATCATGCGTAATTGTTTATGTAATTATAATAAACATTTTAAATACTTTACTTGTAAAGTTTTTGTATTTGCTGGGCTGGGCGAAATGCTATGCTATCCGTGTGTGTATGAAGCACAAGGTCTCATTTTTTATTGTTATTGTATTTCTTTCTATGGACTCGATAAGAATAAAAAGCAGGGCGTTATTTTAGCAACGATAGTCGTAGTTTTTTTTAACGCACTCAAATATAAAAAAAAATGAATGAATGTTGAAATATTATGTGTGCTTCTTCGATGGCCGTGTGTGAGATGTCCCCACATATTTATTATGAGCATGACGACCTGTCACGAGTGGGTTTTAGCGAAACGTCTCTAAAATTTTTTGACTATTTGCGCTAATACGCTTATCGTAGTAACCAGGCGGGGTCAGCGCGTGACCTTGCCTGATGTGGCAAACATTTTCACGTATCTAGTTCCTAGCGCTTAGCTAACATGGAATAGAAAAACAAAATAGCGACCGAGTTTCGCACATCTAAACAAGTTCTGGCCAAGAAACTTTTATTCAAGTTTATTCCGCTTAGATTATTTTTTTACATACTGATTACTGACTTAATCATTTAAATGAAAAGCAAAAAAAGAAAAGAATTTTGAAAAGTTGTGGTTCGAAAGCGTCCGGGAGATGCGGGTTCGATCCCCATCACGTACTAATGTGTTTTCGAATACCGAATTCATATGTACGTTTATTCGACGGTGAAGGAAAACATCGTGATGAAACCTGCACACTTCTGCGAAGAAATTCAAAGTTTGTGTGTGAAATTGACCAACCCGCACTGGGCCAGCGTGGTCGACTATTGGTACGCTTAATCACCCTAATTCAGGGTAGACTCGAGCCCCTCGGTGAGGACGTATATGAGCTGTTGATGTGGAGTCCAGCTTTATACGCTGAACAAGGACCTGAGAGATTTTGCGTTATTTAATTAGTACATTACACAGAAAATGTGGCTGACTCTTCGTCTAGCTTTAATAGCTTTAGGCTTTAACTGGATTAGCCAGCGCCGCCGCCTGTGCCGGTCACTCGCTCAAATTAGTCCGCTGCTGCTAATTGTAACTTGCTCACTGCTTGATTATTTAACACCCCACCGGGAGTTGACTGAGCTCTTTATTTGGTTTCAGCTTGCCTAACGTTACCACAAAGATGGAAATTATCCTATGAATTGTGAAAATATTTGCTACCTACATCATAATTCCTAATGCAATAATTTGTTGTCATCTTTTTACACTTCTGAAGGCTCGATTTTGATAAACATGCTGAACCTGTGCATTGTTTTATTTACGTATCTTTTTTGTTTTTGGTGAACTAAGGTTCGAAAGCTATTAAAAATATTCCTTCTGTCCTTGCATTCTTTCCCATCAACTATCCTTTATCTTCTATGCATATTTATAAAATTTCTTTGAATTTGCCCAATTTACTAATTATAATGTTTTAGATAAAACAGATACGTAATTATATGTACATAGTACAAAGTTGCTTTTTGTGGTTCGCGGTGTGGTGTAAAGTAAACGTTAAAGCTTTCATTTAGAACTCAGCAGCAAATGGAAACGTTTAATTATCGCCCTAATATAAAGTTGTTTTAAAGATGGAAGCTATTCCTGAATTTTTATTGTATGCGTCGAAAATATTAGAAAATTGTATCGCTCCAAAAATATATTCTGGAAACTCCATTTTTTGAGTTACAATAATATTCATTGCAAGTTATTTTGACATTGTGGCTATAGACGACGTGAATATAATACGAATCACGTCGAACAACAATATCTCAAAATGAAAAAAAAAAAAAAGAAAAAATGTACACATATATACATATTTCTATCTCATATTTTATTAATAAGCACTTGATTTGGGTAAAGGTCGACGGCCGGTCTGTACTGTTTGGACTACCTGATTTTGGTCCAGGTTGGCAATTTAGCGTTTAAGCCAAATTTGCCGCGTCGATAGGCACGTTGACACAGGTAGGCGTTTCGGACGCCCATTTCAGCATTTTTTTTTTATATTATAAGAATTTTTCAATAAGTAAAAGTAAACATACTTCGACTAGGGTATTTTAAACGACATTGCGGTCTGAACCCCAGCATATTATCAGATGTACGAATTTATCTAATAAATTGTATACACCGTGAAATTTAACTGGTTGTTTTTCGTTAAATGGAGTGTTCAGTCCGATAACAACAACAACGTCCAGACACCAGGCAAACAAGTGCTCATCACTTAAAATGTTGGCCTTGGGCGGAATTCGCACCCGTGGCCCTGAGGTATAATTACCAATAATTACCAATTTCGCTACGGATGCGAAAGTATTTTTGAATATCAAAATCATAATATTATGTGTTTATTAACTGTTTTTGCAGCAAAAAACAATTGCACGCCTGCGAAATAAAACAAGGTTGTGTGGGTGAGGACACTGGTAAAATTTTGCAGGCTGTTTACCTGATTGTCCGAAAATTGAGATGATCTCGTGTTTTGGAAGGCATATTAAACCGTTGGTTGCGGCTGACTCTATCTACGGAAGTATACTCAAAGACGGAAGGAATCGTGTCAGTCGCTTTTGGCGGATCCTTGGCGGCTCTATAACATTGACACTTGTCCAGCACATTGTTACAACCCATAAGACCCAGAAAACTATCGATAGTATTTTCGTTTTAAGCTATAGATACTATCGATAGTATTGCTGCTTAAAAGAAACGCACTAAAAGGGATGAGCGTTGGAGCAGACGGGTTCTCGAATGGAGACCACGCCTCGGGAAACGTAGTGTGGGACGCCCCCCTGCCAGGTGGACTGATGACCTGAAGAAGGTCGCTGGTGGTGGCTGGATGAGGAAAACGGGTGATCGTGCGCTTTGGCTGCCCTTGGGGAGGCCTACGTCCAGCAGTGGACTGCAATAGGCTGATTGATTGACTAAAAGAAATATCGATACATTGATTGGGTACATGTTTTTAGCGTTTTACTATCGATTGTAAAACTATCAATTTTTCGGCAACACTAATTATAAACCACTAAAACGGTCACCCCCATCTTATAACGCAGCTACTTTTATCCTTCTATTAAATTTTTCGGTATCATAAGAGCGCTGTCTGATGTGGTGATACACTTACTTATACTTGTTTCATTGCTCAAGAGGACATTATACGAGTAATCAAATTATAACTTTGGGTAGAGTACGTATCTCTCTTCTGTTTGAAAACAACTAACTAGTTTAAATGTTCCGCCTCTCCTCAGGCTTGTTGTCAACATGATATGTAAATAAGGGCTACGAAGCTGGACAGACGCTCCGTTTAATTTCTGCAGTATTTAATGTATATGGGTTGGCAGTGTTTTAAGATTCTGAAGAAAGAAGTACAAATAACTGAGGATGTTGAAGATTCTTTTTTAAAGCTTTAGCTTTATGGAATTAAAACGTGTTGATAATGAAATCTGGCGTTTAATTAAAAAGTATTTTTAATAAAATATATAAAGTGCGAAATGCCTCAAAGAGCTCTTGGCAGCATATTTAGGCGATAAATAATAACAAGCCTTGGTGCAAAGATGTTGTCTTTTTGGTTATGATTGCGTTTAATAATAATTTATAGTGATTAGAAAACCATGATAAATGTGTCGCCTCCGTCCCTATAAGGAAACTAGATCATAATATCAGAAGTATTCAGAAGTGACACAAAAAAAGTAAGTACCAAATATTTGAATAAAACCCCCTAAACGCGTAGAAAAAGAACACAATAACCTTTTCTAGATTATATCCAATTTTTATTGTATAAAACGGGGGTCGCAATCGGAAACCCGGTCAAACACAATACAAACACTTTGGATACCATTAAAAGGCCCACGTCCGAGTGGTAAATAATAATGGTGTATAGAGGAACAGATTGTGTGGAGACCCCTCACCTCGACCCTTAAGATTTTTCTTTATTATAATATTTTTGCGAACTTGGTGACACAATTTCTCATTCCTCGTAGCAGCTACGACAGCGGTGGCGTAGCAGTTCTACGAAATGGCTACGAACACAAACACACACACACATCGTTTACATGTGTGAAGCAGTTTTCTTTAATTTGCCTTCACGCTTCATAAAACGAAAAACATGCACTAGATTCCGTTAAATTCTGTATTTGTTAAAATTACAAATCTCACGACATAATTTCAATTCCAAACTTTATGTGATACGCTTTCTGCTGTGTGGCCATGAATTTTGTAGTATGAAAGCCTAGAAATTGTTATTTTGAAACTATATTTATATACTTCTTACATAACGTGAATAAAGAAAAACTGTCCCTTTTGAGTTCGGCAAGCTATTCGTGGAATTTTCGCAATATTTGGATTTTGGTAAATGTCTTCGCAAAGATACAAGGGTATTGTATTGTGTATTGTGCGAGGGTTTTGCGGCAGCCAATTCAATATCAGAATTTGTGTGAAAAACAGAGTAAGGACCTGCCAAACGCAGCCCTTACTCTTAAGAGAGAACTTTTTGTCCAAGTATTTGTTGTTCACAACGAACTAAATAAAAAATAGCTTAAAATATTGCATTTTATTATACATATTAGCATACAGGGCCCTGCGCACCCAGTACAACAACGCTTTCAGGGGGCTGATGGGGCTGCGACGTCACTGCAGTGCCTCAGGGATGCTGGCGGAAGCGGGAGTTGACAGTTTCCCAGCTATCATTAGGATGCGCATCGCATCCCTGATTCATCGCGTGAGGGGCAGCTCCAACAGCCTTCCGCAGACTGTTGCGGCGAGACTGGACGTGGACAGGGCTATTATGCAGCATTGGACACGTTTCCAGCTCGCCAAAGACACAAAAATTTCTTATCATAATAATTTTAATTTATCTACTAACATAGCATAAGTCTTTTGTTACTAACTATGTATGGGCAATGCCTGAAATAAAAGATTTATTTTTATTTTTATTAGAAACTCGTGCGGTCGTTCTTTCATCTGTCAGGCACAATACTTGTATATTTTTTTGTTTTATATGTCAAAGTTTGTATTTGATAACCATTTTCATGGCCTTTGACTTGATACACGTTGTAAGTGTCAAGAGGTCTTGCTTTGACAAGGATGGCTACGATATGAGCGGTGGGTCCAGTGGGTCGCGCGGCGCGTCTTTCCGACTAAGGCCCGGTTTCCACCAAAGCGGAGAGGAGAGGAGATGTGTTTGAATAACCAATCAGATTTCATTATTTCCATATCTCCTCTCCTTTTAGCTTCAATAACGAAATCTGATTGGTTATTATAACACATCTCCTCTCCTCTCCGCTTTGGTGGAAACCGGGCTCAAGGGACGCACGTCGTCGTTAGCTGTTTATAAAGTGGTGTCAAAACATGATGAGTCAAATTAGTAAGTAAGACTGTCAAATCCGAATGCTACCTTATTTATTACTTAACCTGCCCAAAAATACGGTGTCTTATTTCGCAGAGACTACTTCTTCATAACTGAATTTAAAGGTAATTTAACTCGCCATTGTTCTATAAGAATAGTGACCTGCGCAATCCTTCAATTAAACTCTCTGATAAGGTAAGTGTTGTTTACTTCACACATAAACAATAGTAAATAAATAAACCAGTCTTCTATTTTGTACCTACTTAAATAAGTACAAATTTATTGAAGTGAAAACAAAATCAATCTCCGAGCTCAGCTTTTGAAGCTTTCAAGTATCAAATTAGATTTGTTTCCATTACGTAATTATTTCACTACATACAATCTGTGTAAGCGAGAGAATAATTTGATTTCATCTTGCAAGAAGCCACTAAATACATTAGTGGCATCTCTTAATAGCTTAATTAGTTTACTTAATTTCGCTTGAGTTTGGTCATGTTTGGTTTTATTATGGCTTTCTCATAAATTAAATTAAGGCTAACGAAAGAATAAGAAAACACTTATACTGATTGTTTTTCAATATATATATATATATCTTGTATGTTTGTGGTGTTGATAAGACTACGAATTTTTACATGGTTTCAAAATCCTTCCTTTGCCAGTTGCTTTATGCTACTATGTAAGTATTAAAGTAATTTGTAGAAATAGTGAAAATGTTGTCTGTTAAGATACTACGTTCTTTAAAAACGTCAAGCAAACAACGTTAACAAACTTCAATAATAAAGTGGTTTCCCCTTTTAACTTGGACAATAAAAACTCAATTAAACTTTTTACTGTAAACGCGACACGATCAAAGCTAAACATACCCTCAAAAGAATTTAACGCTAATCCTATTTCATGTTACCCCTTTTCGAGCTAACTTTGAATGAATAACAAATTACTTTGATAATAGAACCGCGTAACGAAATACATACTCGTATCGGTTTTTCAAGCAGATTCCATGATTTACTGGTTATTTTTAGTGCACAGTAAACATCAACAGCTCATAATCAGCTCAGCTCTTACTTTTCTTTCTTTCTTTCATACACGTTCCCATCAAGGGGCTCAAGCCTACCTAAGTGTAGGATGGCTTGTACTGCAAACGACCTAGAGTAAAATTTAGTGGAATGAGAGCATTATGACAAGAAAGGAGATTACAGTTGAGAGTAGCAGACCGAAAGACGAAAATACCCTTAAGATAGGCAGGCGAGTTTAGAGGCATTACATACGTTACATAAATAAAAAGCAATTAAAATTAACATAATGTTACATGTTGGAGTGACAATTTGATGTGATAAGCTCGCGCGTATCTTCTTAGTTATTTATGAGGCGTCTTATTCTAATCTCACGTGTGGAGATTGTGAAGAAAATTGCGTCTAGATTAAACTTTTTGATGATTTCGGCTTTTACAAACATTTGGTGATATTTGAAATTATAAAGTAAATATTTAAATAAAAAAATTCGAATCAAATTGGTTATCGAATCAAATCATTCATCTATTCTAGAATACAAAATTTTCTAAGTAAACTGAAAGCTCCATAACCACTGCATGTTTACTTAAAAAAAATACATCGTTTGGACCAGCCAACACACCCACACTTCAGTGAAAACACCCGCCTATTCTCACTATTCAATCGATCAATCAATGAGGCTATTGCAGTCCACTGCTGGACGGACGTAGGCCTCCCCAAGGGTACGCCAAAGTGTACGATCACCCGCTTTCCTCATCTAGCCGCCACCAGCGACCTCCTTCAGGTCATCAGTCCACCTGGCAGGGGGGCGTCCCACACTACGTTTCCCGAGACGTGGTCTCCATTCGAGAACCCGTCTGCTTCAACACTCATCGGTTCAGCGACAGACGTGGCCAGCCCACTGCCACTTCAGCTTGCTACATTTCTGGACAATACCCACCACCTTGGTCTTCTGCCGGATGATTTCGTTCTCACCATTAAATTAATAGAAAAGATATAATCTATTAATAAAATCAATTCAATTTTAGATAGAAAACAAGAAATAAATATAATTTTCGCAATTTACTTAATTAACAATGCATTTGGAACAAATTTCAGTTTCGACAGGAGTTTTGCAATCTTTGGTACTTAGGGCTTCTAAAATCTCTAAGCACTTACGTAAGGTACTCCTTATCTACCAACTGCATAAATATATTTTTTTAAACGGAAAATTTGAAATGATAGTGTAGAGCAGCACGTGCTTTATCTCCCACGTGTGTGCACGTTTGTTTTCTTTGTGAAAGCAGACATTTTATTACACACGTGGCAAGCATTTTATATGCAAACCTGTACCTGGTTACACGAAACAAGAGATTGTACGTTTTGTCTATGTCTACTCTGGTTAATCACGCTAGAATGATTTGTGATATTTGATGGGGTTTTAGTTTTAATTATATCAATTTCTAGTTATAGTAGAAGCCTGCAAGCTTTCAAATCAATCGACAAAGAAAAATAATATATAGGGTTTTGCTTTTGATTTGTTATAAAAAGCACCTTTTCTGCTAAAGTGGTATATAGCGGGCATATATTATAGACTTGAGTAATATTGTGAGCGTGGACTTTTGTTCTTATACATTCAAGAGATTCGGTTGGGTCCATCCCCTCCTTCCCAGACATGACTAGGAAAAATGAGTTGCTCAGAATGAACAATTGGAAATTATAGGACAATAATCTGACATAGATCATATTATTATTCTTTTTACAAATTTGAAGTAGCCAGTCACATTACCAGCAAAAAGTATGTTTTGTTTATCAGAAATTGTCCAGGACCAACCCAAAGTTGAGTTGTTCGGAAGAAAAATAGTTGATCCTTTAATTTCCTAACCGACCAACCAAATAGTTGAGCCGTTTGGAAGAAAAATAGTTGAACAGCTTCTAGTTGATCCGTTTAGTTGGTCGGAATGGAATAACAGGGCCAAATGGCATAAAAGCAGCTTTACATGTTGTCTAAAAAAAGGTAGTTGCAGCACTAATTTATCATCCCACGCTTGATCTATACGGCAATGTATACCGAACTAGACTCTGCGTTGTTAAGTCGGCGAGTATGCCCCACCACTTTTGCCGACTGTTCATAAACCTACGACCTTACGAATCAAAACCGTTTTGTCACGCATTTACTGAAATGGAACCTTTCCGGTATTTCCCGTAAATTTTCTGTAAAACGAGTTTCAACTTTGAGCTTTTTATTTTTCGTTTCTCTCAATCCTTTATTTGGTGACGCAACATACAAAAGTCCTACAAAAGCTCGTTAAATGTTGCAATAAAAGTTTCGGAAATAATTAATATTTCTTATAAATAAAAAAAACTGTCCGGTTTCATTTTATCTGGAGCAAAACTTTTTAGTAAATTAATTTATTTTTATCGGGGCTTCAGTTGCAAATAGCTAAGGAAGTACGAAATAGCGTGAACAAAAGAAATATTTTATGGGACAATTTTATATTTCTATAAGTCCTAATTTGCCGCTTTGGCCCTCTAGAAAATACAAGGAGCACCTTTCCGCAATCACTCGTGTAGTTGTACTGAAATATGGGACGAGCGACGTGTTCTTGTATTTGTTACGTAAAAATGAGAGGCAAGGTTGACTTTTAATACCACTAATGGAGAAACTGGTCCTACCAAGGGTAACATTGAAAAAGTTAAGTAAAAGATAAATCTTTGGCACACGTATAGAATAGAATCTACTTTATTGCACACAAATAAATAATCAGTATATCAAGGAAAAATATAAAAATAGGGGTGTACCGATTTCTTCCAGGCATTCTTATGATTTGGGTTATTCCAAAAATCACCACTGACTTGTCACACGATCGGTAAGCACGTAAGCACCACTAAAACTGGGTCTTACGGAAACGGGTTTACACTCGGTATTATAGATTACGCATGCAAAAATTGAGCCGATCTTTGTGTATCATAATTTATTTGTTTATGTAAACATATTAAATTCACTTACTTTTATTGTTGCTTAGCATGGATGATTTAGAAGCGGGGGCACATTCCACAAAAATGTGCTCTAAACCTTTTTAAACCCCTTATCGTAACTTCTTTCTCTCGGACTGAAATTCGCGACGAAACACCGATTTCCTACAAACTGCTCTTTAAAATTTGTTGCCTACAAAAAGACGTTATTACACGATTGCCCAAAAAGAGTGAAATGTGTTTAGGGTTCATGTTTGGATGTATGTAAGTTTCTCCATTCCACTCCACCATAACTTCTGGCTGAACAGATTTGGATATATAGGGTGCCCCGTAATTAGTGTCAAATATTTTCAGGGCTGAAAGTAGTCATATAAAAAAAATATAAAAAAAAAATATTACGAAAATCTGCACGTTAGTTTCAAAGATTTATTTCCAACAAAAAAAATCATCATTAAAGCTTTTTTTTCCTTACAGTATACATATATGACAGTAGCTTCAACTCCTACGCTTAATTACCTGTTGGCTGACCTGTGACAAACATGAGAATGACATTTTAATCTTGTAGCATTTGTATTTATTTATTAGGTATTTTTGACTTGTGACATTGATTTACCTATTTAAATTGAACGTCATGTAATTTTATAATTTAAATTTTATATTTATGTAATCATTTTAATAGCTTAACTTAATTTAAATTAATAATAATAATGGGACTATGTACCTGATAAATAAACGATATTTAATTTAATTTAAATATGACAAAAAGAGATCATCCTCTGCATGCATACTCACAGTAGTCTAGAGTTAGATACATGTAAACACGCATCAAACGCCTGTGTGTGTGCATGAATGCAAATGTAGTAGTGATCAGCTGGTTGAGGGTGATGTTTTTTATGATTAGGTAATCAAATAGTTTGGCTTAATTACTTGAAAACTAACGTGTAAATTGATTTCATTTTTTATGAGGTGAAGATCAGGACTTCTTCTTTCAGTCCTGAAAGTATTTGAGACTAATAACGGGGCACCTTATGCAGCATGATCTTGTAATCCCTAGTAAAATTTAAATATGATGTTTAGACTATCATAAGCAACAACTTTTCTCAAGGAACATGGGTTGGGAAGCCCCAAAAATTTTTGACCTCCTATACAAATTAGTAAAGTTGATTGTGTATTTTATATTAAAAGTCGATTTTTTTGGGGGTTTTCAACCCATGTTACTTGTGAAAAGTTGTTGCTTATGATAGTCTGAACATCATATTTAATTTTTCTAGCGATTACAAAATCATGCTGTATAGGTATTTATACCTATATAAGGTGTCCCGTTATTAGCCTATAGGCTGTCGTTAGAATCCTTACATCAATCCGAGTGACACTGGCAGTATTTCTTTTGACAGGGCAGTCGTGTTTTCAAATGATTATTTACTAAGCAGTGATATTCTGAATGCTTTCTAGTTTCAGTGGTAGGGCTAAGGGTGTATACGAGTAGTTTGCGTGTGTCAATCCAAGGTCACAGTCACATTTGAATGACCGTTATCGCCCATCTACAAATCTAGTAATTTGGCTAGATTTGCGACGGTCGAGGGCCAGCCTTCACCTCAATAGGCTTTGCTGGCAGATTACTTATAGATTGATAAGTCAGATACCTAATCTCTCTATCTCCATGGTTGTAAATCTAGCTAAAGCTTACCAATTAGTGTACATACGCTACGAAGACTTATCATAATTACGTCAAATTGTGGTTTGTTTAGAATTCAATGAGTTATGGCAATTATGGTCTGTTGAATATACAGAATCGCATACACAACACAGTAATGACAGAAACTCTACAGAGCAAACCTTCCTGTTAAAATATTTCTTAGTCTTCCTGTTAAGAAATAAGTAAATACGCAATCAAGAAAGTAACTTTTTTATGCCCTAATTGCTGTAAAAAAGTCTTTTTATGCAAGCAGATAGCGGGAAAGTTGAAAAATCCATTAGGATTTTTACCTGGAAAAATATTAAGTTTTATGGAAAAATCAGCAAACAACACTAAGCCTTTGTCATTTTTAAGTTAATATAAATGATGTTTACATATTGTAAACTCTTTTGAACAAATAAAAGTTATTATTATTAACTCCAAGTGTAAACAGAACGTGTATGGTAACGTGAATGGCCGTTGAATGGGCCAACTTAACAGATCGAACTTTCTCTATCGGGCTGAGAACATTATGAGGAAAGATACTGAAATTCTTCATTTAGTTTATTAAACTTGTATCTTTTTATTTATTTTTTTCCTTCTCAGTGATAAATTTGAACCGAATGCTGATTTTTTTCTTAAGTGTAAAATAAATGTTTATAAATAATTGATTTTGAAATAGTTGTTATGATGCGCATCGCCTTTCATTAGTATCTTTATCATTTTACGTACTAAATTGACTTAAAAAAATATGAAATTTTCATACATCAGGGGCAAGTTATATTTCCACGTGTTGGAGAATACAAATCTAGCTACAAAACTAGGGTAGGCTGGCAGCATTTACATGTTTAAACTGTCCTTGTGAGTATTTTTATTTTCTGCCGAGGCATTTTCCTCTTTAAATAATGATAATGGATATGACCTTTGCTCGCATCCATATATACGCTGAATAATTTTAATGCCGCTAAAGTGGAAAGGTTGGCAGTCGCTATCAATATTCTATATATACCTTTACAGCCATTATTGGTGATTTGAGGACGAGTAATCGAGACTAATGTATGGAATATTGTTAGAAATTATTTTCATCCTCGAAAAAGTATAGAATTGAATAGAATATACTTTACGGCACACAAGAGATAAACAGAAAAATGCAGTTCAAATAATAGTGTACAGACAAGTGGCCTTACTGCTAAGGTATCAATTTCTTCCAGGCAACCTTCGGGTACAGGAAAAATGCAACGAATACTGCGGGATAGTACGTTATTTAATTGACGTATAAAATAGAAATTTAAATATACTTACACTAATTACATCACATAATTATAATTACATAATCATATAAGAATCTAAGTCATAATAAGTTACGAATCTTAAAAATATTTTTAAGACGGAATGTCAAGAATGATTTCTCTGTAACAAAGATGTTTTGAAGCTATTCCAGACCAAGATTTCTGGTTTTTATCGCAGATAGATCAGTTTGTAAACATTTGCTCCAAACTAAACAATTAAAAATATAATCAAGAATTGTTTTACTATGTATATTATATAGGTTAGCCGTGTGGTGACGGCAGAGTAGAATACATTTGTCACCAACTCCTACTCTTCCCATGGGTTTCGTAAGAGGTGACTTAGGGACTACACATTGAACAGGGAATGGGCAGCAGCGCTCTCTGATACAGTAACCTTTTAATCTGCGATCTCCAATCCGCCTGCCAAGCGTGTAGATTATGGCAAAACCCTCTCATAGTCCACCAGTGGACTGTAATGGACCGTTGATGATATTATATAGGTATATGAGCATATATTATATAATATATTATAATATGAAAGTAAATAACAAGAATGATTAAAGTCTTCATTTAGAAAAAGTATCTTGCTAGAACATTTTTCCTATTAAGAATTTCAGCCAGAACGTCTCAATTAGATTTAAAGCACGCACGCCGCGTCGCATATCGTCGATAAGCCGTTTCATCCCGTTTCCAATTTTGAAAGCAAACACCAAACGAGAAGCAGGCGTTCCCAAAATAACAACGTCTTTTTCTAAAACTCCTAATATCGACGCCTCATTCACACACACGCTTTCCAATAAACTCCTTCGTTTGTTCGGGCAAGTTATTAAGTATGTAATGTTATTATATAGGAAAGTGTAAATAAATGGAACCAATAGAGCGTAGAATCAACGAATTACATATCTTAGAATACCAATAAATTGTTTATTATCTAGATATTGTTAAGTTTATTTTTCAGTTTTTAATCTCAATTTACCATGCGCCGGTTTTGTTTCAAATCAAATCAACGGCCCGTTACAGTCCACTGCTGGACTATGAGCCTCCTCCACTTAAGTGGTTCTTAGGGACTACACATTGAACAGGGAACGGGCAGCAGCGCTCTCTAATACAGTAACCTTTTAATCTGCGATCTCCAACCCGCCTGCCAAGCGTGGAGATTATGGCGGTTTTGTTTGCACAGTGATAAGTCGATTAGAGGAATGTCGACGTGATGGTGGCGTCTATGAAATGAGAACGGCTTTTTCAAAAACTGATAAAACCAAAATGCCTACTTCACAATAATGTTTTTATAGTGTAGGCATAATAACATACTAGTTCATCATCATCGTGTGGGTTGTAAGGTCGACAACCGAATTCACTAGTTATGGGATGGTAATTAATTCAAAGGCCTAAAGCCAGGATAAAACAGGTGTGTATATTGACTTGAGAAACATATTTAACAGCCAAAAATGCACTGAAAATCTTTAGTCTACGTACAGGTGAATTTTCTGTTAATTTAACAAAATTGAAGTTTATGTTATGTTTTATTATAAACGTGTCATGAATTAAACTAGCATAAAATTGTACTCCGAGCCGTGAACTCTTATAACAACGTCACCCCGAAATATACGGAGTATAATCTTGCGGAAAATAATTTTCGCTAGCAAATGATGATCTGACAAATGTTTCACTTTAACATAAGCTCACGTTTTCATAAGCCGAATAACTGTACTCAGAGAAAATGCAGGAACGGATAAAGGAGATGCTTCAAGTCTTGGTAAGAACGCCATTTCATCATTCTTCTTTTTTTCTTGCGTTAAACCTCTGGATACGGGCTTTTTCTTGTTTGTGCCAATTTTCACAGTCATTTTCCGTCGAATCCATTTAGCACCGCGGAGTCAATAAGCATGCTCAAGTTTCCTCGTCAGTGGCGAGTGGCCACCGTCGTCTATTCCGGATACAATTTTAGCTTGTTTTATGCAACTTTGTGTGAGAGACATGTTTATAATTTTCCTGCATCATAATGCTCTATTTAACCGTATAGATCAAATAACAATTTTCGCATAAACTCGTATAGTATGTTTTTGTTTACGAGTAAATTACCTATATATACCTATAGGTAAAACATAAGTTAGTGAAAAAGAGCCAAGGCATGCAATTTGTCAAAAAAGTGCTTTAAAATGACACACTGAGAGCATTTTGAAAATGAAAAATTGAAAATCGTTGGTGGAATTTCAACTAGATTGGTGCCTGTCCGCTTTAAACAGTGGCAAAGATTACTGAGCGCTCAGTAGCAGTGAATAATGCATGAGGAGCGGTCCGACTGAATAATTTTAATGTAGACAACGGGACTCTACCCTTAATCTGCTTACAAAACTCCTCTGGATTCGCTTCATCTGTCGCAAATTTGTTTTATACTTATCACGAGTTGCTAAGGGGCTTATATTTTACTGTAACACGACGAAATCTGAATTATTTTACAAATAAAAGAGAAATTAGTCCGTAAAACCTATAATTTTTTTTCAACAGTCAGTTAAAAAGAAGTTGTTGACTCTAGAACCGGCTATATCTAGAACAAAAATCTAAAATGCAGACCGGTGCTATGAACTACTAAACAGGTATATAACCTAACAACACAATGGTAATATTATTAGCTTACGTAGTACCCAATCATTTCACTCACGCACATACGCAAATTGGATCAGAATGTCAATATTATCTACTATAGAGTGCATTAGTTGATTATTCCATGGACGCGCATAAATTAAGGATTGGATATAGAATTGAATTCGAGTATTTGTTTTCACTGCTACTATTGGTTTGTCTATTTAGGTCTATAATTAAATTTATTGGCATCTCTATAGGTATGTATGTCCATTGCGCAAGTCGTTTTTTTTGTGCAGCGCATTATTTGATTACATTACATATAAGAAAAATAATTCGAATTTAAACCTTTTATGTTAGTCACTTTACTTTTACGAAAGCTTCAAAATGTAACTTAGGAATATTCAATTTAAAAGGAAAAGGAAGCATAAGTTAAGGGTTTGAGCCGGATATTGAAGTTCGGATCGAGTTGTAAGATCCAACGTACGAGTTTTAATGCTTTTAAAACATATATCATGTTATCAAGAAAATGTTTCCTTAAAAACTTATAAACAAACTTTGTACAAGATTGCTCCAAAACCAGGCAAAAGTTTCTTCTGAATCATTTACATATCAAAATTTTCCATCTTATACTCTTTTGGCTCGTGCGCAGTATTTTGATGACACCACCGTAATTAAGTCCCGTCCAAGATAGATTAAATTATATTTTTTCTGTTTCGCTTCCATTTTAATATATCAACAGATGGTCTAAGATGTTATTAAATGCTTGAAGCTTTTTATAACATCAAGTTTTAGTTGTCTTAGCCATAAGCAGCGCAGCGGTATTGGTGTTCGGTCCTAAAACCTAATTAACAAATTCTGAAATAATATTTTTACTAGTTTAACATACTATATCTATTTTTGTTATATTTTTACTCTTTTCCCATAAAAACGCTGTCTTAAAAACGACTCCCTTCCTTTACAACCCCACATTTCAAGTGGCTGAAAAACCGCAATGTTACATTTAATTTTCTCTAACCCATTTAGTACACAAAATATGATGAAAGTAAAGTAAGATTTTCTATCTTCAGTTTACCCTAATCGAATTGTTATGTAACTTCTAACAAAGAAGACTGCTTTAAACCCGAAACACGTCTATGCTGCAGCGGTTTGCAACTTGCAACCGAAGCCTTGTTATATTTCGCTCTCATAACCAAAGATTGTAGTATAAGGGTGACTATATTTACCTCAACTAAGATGCGGGACATCATTGAAGGTTAATAACACACATATCTACCGGGTTATTACCACGATTTTGGTAATAAGCTTTTTAATGAGCTTACCGATATTTCTACTATGTTGCAATAGTCATGATAACCCGGTAGATATGTGTGTCATTAATATTAACAACCGCGAAAACCTATAATGGTTCATCATTGAAGGTTACTAAAACAGTTAAATTTTATGAGATATAAAAAAATAACTGCAATACGATAATAAATAATTAAGTGCCTAATTTTAGTCATTGCTGATAAATATAGGTAGTTAACTGCATACAAAATGGAACAAGAATAATACTTTGAATTATTGCTCCATTTAAATATACAATGTTTTTCACCAATTTATTAAAATTACATAAACATAATTTTTCCATAATCCAAAAATGTTCGCAAATTTCATTCACTTTGGGGTTTTCAACAACCCTATGTAATATCCCGACGCAAAGTTTACGTAAATATAGCCACCCTAATCCGATCTAACCATAACGTAACACCAGCACGTCAGGGGTTTTGATCAATTTAGTTAGATTTCGATAATGTGAACTAATCACATTTTAGTTGGTTTCCGACAATGTGCAACTAATCACACGTAAGTAATGGCTAGAACGTGTGACAGTGCTTTAATGTGATTTTTAAATCTGATTTGATACTCATCTGGAGTTTTGTATCTTATTGTAAGATCGTTTTTAGCATTGAATTATGTTAAAATTGATCGAACATAATATATGAATTGTCATCGATTATGTTAATAATAATATGAAATAATCGATCTAAATTTTACCTTTTCGGATTTTAATCTTCGTGGATAAAAATAATAGTAAGTACTAAAAATAATCAGCGAAAGTTAAATAGGTGCTTGAAAAAAAAAATGAATTATGAAATAAATTAGTTGGCTAACATAACACGTTTTTGTTAACTAATATGTTGAAAGAATAAAGTAACAATTCAAATCAAACACTTAAAAAATTAAAACAAAAACACCTGAAAGTATTCGAACAGTACACGAATCAAACGAAACTAACAGCTGAGAAAATCCATGACAACACAAACATTTACATTACAAATTAACCTATAATAGTTCTGGCCAAACATTGAATAATTTGAACGAAAAAGAAAAGACGTAACGTACATTTTCACGTAGAAAGATAAAGTAACTAGAACAGCCTTTCAGTTATGTGAGCATGCATCTTTCATTAGCTCTTCGGAGTCGAGTGAACTTCGATGGCGAGCTTCCGTTTAAAATTCATTGCTTTTTAAATCCCTTCAGGCTAAAATGCAATCTGCGAACTTTTAGTTTGATTAATACATCAAGAACCCCATATTTACATTCAATTTTATCAGGAAATGTGAAAGAGTATGAAAATATATTTGGATGTTCGTTCCACCTTCACGCTTAAAGTACTCATCGAATTTCGATGAAACTTGGAATGGAGATAGGTTGTAACCTGGATTAATACATAAAATACTTTTTTCGGGAAAAAGTCTTATTCCCACGGGAAAATCTTACACAATGCGAGCTTAGCCACGGGCGGACCGCTAGTAGGAAATATAAGAAATAGGTATGTTACTCTTACAGTTAAGATTTTAAAACATTTATAATATTATTCTTTGACAACTGGTTTCACAATCCTACATTTGTAAGCTTTATTAAACGACACCTGTCGAGACAATGCGACATTTTGACAATTTGACTTTGACATAATATAAGTCGACTTTTTGGTCGACTTAATATCATGTTTAATTAGCATAGAACCTCGGCATAGAACACTGGCAAGGTTCTGGTATCTATATTCGGCTGAAGGACTGGTTTCCAGGCCAGGAAATATTAGAAAAAAAGGGTCATTTCTATAGAGCCGCCGAACGCCTCTTTAATTTGTTTATTGGGTTTATAATTATTTATTAGTGCTCTATATTCATCTTTTGTTTGTAAAGGAAATATTATTTTTATGTTGACCAGATTTATTGCTCTCTTTTTAATATTATCATATCATACCATTATCTTGGGACAAAATGTGTTATCAAACCCTCTCTGTATCCTAAAATGCACAACGATATTTACCGAATCAAGCTTGGTTGGCTTAAGGTAACCTTGCTATCCACAGGTCAGCGAACATAATGATATTTCCGTCGTCGTCTATTTGATTGGGGAGCATGCTAGTGGCGAGGCTGTTGGTGAAGATCGACAAATTGATGAGTCAGTTCATAGGTACTACAATCGTAAATTAACGACGGCTACACATTTTTAAGAACGTCAGATAGCCGCTGCCTTTCGTCCGGGAGGCGCAGGCTCAATTCACACCACGTACCAATGAGTTTTCGGGTTTCGAATTCATATGTACATTTATTCGATGCTCTTACGGTGAAAGATAACATCGTGATGAAACCAGCACATTCCCGCGAAGAAATTCAAAGGTTGTGTGTGAAGTCGACCGACCCGCAGTGGGTCAGCTGTTGATGAATTAATGAATACACATTTTTAATTTGATTTGACACATTGATTTAGCGGGTCTAATTTTTAGCTCTTCTTCTGAATCAATAAATATATTTTTTATACCAAAGTTCCAACATAATATTTGCAAGAGCCGTGGTCGCTATTATTTATTTATCGTATGGCATTTTGTGCCATAGATATGAGTGAAGTGAATTACCAGCTACATATCAACCTGGCAGTGGATGAAATAATACTTTTTCCGTTTAAGAACCGTTACACCATTATTGAAATTTGTGAAAACAGCGCGATTTTGCATTGCCTAGTTTTTTGTGCAACAGTCAGCACATGCATCTAAACTCTATCATAAAGAAAATCGCCCAATACAGCTTTGCGATAAACGCATATTATCATAAAATTGTGCGAGAGAATAGATCTAACTGAACAAAATCTGTATTTCATTCAGGACACCGTCTCCTGCATAAACTATGCATTTTTAAAGAAATTTTTACGAGTGTTTGTCCAAAACAACAAAATTTATGAATTATAAACAGGAGTTATAAAAAAATATCTCAAAAGGAAATTGTTTTCACAAGGGATTTTATCTTTTCCGAAAGAGGGAAGAAAATTAAAAGGAATATTTCGACAAGCTGCGACTTCCTGTTTGGTTCCTGGCGGAATCACGATGGTATATTGCGTTTCCACAGTCAATCTGCTCATTTTTTTGTGTATAAAGAAAACGTGAAAAGACTTTCATATATCATCTTTCAGCATTTTGTAACACCAAGTAACATCCTCCGTGGCCGAGTCATCGAGTGTTCTTATTACGAAGGTTCCGGGTTCAAAACCCGTTAGGGACACTGTCATCATCAACAGCTCATATACGTCCCCACCAAAGCTCGAGCCTACCCTGAATTAAGGCGATCAAGCCTTAGTCGACCACGCTGTCCCAGTGCGAGTTGGTCGACTTCACACACAACCTTTGAATTTCTTCGCAGGAGTGTGCAGGTTTAATCACGATGTTTTCCTTCACCGTAAGAGCGTCGAATAAACGTACATGTGAATTCGAAATTCGAAATCACATTGGTACGTGTTAGGGATCGAACCCGTACTCTGTAAAAGAAAAATATGCGCTCGTGAAAACTTCCCCAAATCGTTTGGGACATTTTCACCTAACTGTCCGGAAATAAAAAATATCCCGTGTTTCGGAAGGCACTTTAACCAGTGAACTGCTACGGAAGAGTTTGTTTCGATAAACGAATCATGTCAGTGCCTTTGGCGGCTTTTTAATACTGACACCAGGGTTTATGAGGACAACTCACACAACAAATAAGAAGATGGAGAAGAACCAGTGAAGTGAACATTTGCCGTACATACTGTACTAACTTCCTTATTCCCCTAATCACCTCTAGTCTGAACGCACCTTAAATTTCACGGTCAACATACTATAACGATGGCCAAGGCGTGCACTGATCGATAAATGATTAGGGTGAGTAAGCACTATCCCCCAATGCTGTGTATGATGCCTTATCTCTCTTATCCATCTGTGCGTGGATTAATGTTAAAGCCCTATTATAAAATATGTGGTTTAGCTGTATGTACCTAACTCACTCGATAAAGGAACAACAATTTTTTTTCTATTTAAATAGTTTTCCTTTTATATCAACAATATTAGAGGATTTACAAAAGAACATTACAAAATTAAAAGCTTCTGTGAAATGTCACGAGATAATTAGATAATAAGCATCAATCATTTGTCTGATTAACTACTTAATTTTGTTGTCATCTTTACTGAATTTACTTTCACAGAATTTTAACTGGTGATAAATATTTCGCGATTTGCCTGAAACATTTTCGTACCACAATTAACATTATCAGCATTGTGTAATATAATATCCCTATTGAGCCTCTCCTTAATTGGACAAACAAGGTATCTATATTATTATGTAAAATAAATTTTGTACTATTAACTTTTTTTAACTTGTGGTTAATTTTGTACATTATCCAGAGTTCAGAACAAGTAAACTATAAGCTTTTCTTTATTGGAAACCGGGTTTCGGTGGAAGAAAAACTATTCTGTTGACAAAACTGGTTTCGAACCATTAGTTTTGAAAGTAGCCGAAAGGAAACTTTGCGTCAGAACAGAACCTTAGATCAAATATAGTTAAAGAGTTGCTACAAACGACAATTTGCGTTAAGTTCCGGAATTATATTTAAATTTCATGTAATTTTACTACAATACTCTTTTGGAACCAACCCGCACTGGGCCAGCGTGGCCGACTTAGGCCTAATCGTTCTAATTCAGGGTAGGATTGAGCCCCTCGGTGGGGACGTATGTGAGCTGTTGATGGTGATGACTCTTTTGGGAGCTTTTGTAGCAACTCCGTTGAAAGGGAGACATACAATCATACTTCGAAACACAATGCATCATGCAATACCATGTAGATATTGTACAATTAAATTTGTAGGTGGTCGTGGCGTGGCGAGTATACCGGAACAAAATACCTAATACCTAATGAGTTTAAAAATATAAATTTTACATTATTTAAGAGTTTGTATGAGCGGTTGCAGAATCAGAACTTTTATAATGTTAATGAATTACTAGAGCGCCGTCCTTTTTTTATTAATATTAATATTTTACCTACCTCATATAATTTGCATGCTACAATTATTTAG
Organism: Carpatolechia fugitivella; assembly: GCA_951230895.1. NCBI lineage: Eukaryota > Metazoa > Arthropoda > Insecta > Lepidoptera > Gelechiidae > Carpatolechia > Carpatolechia fugitivella. Next base: position 13,580,937 of record OX579653.1, on the reverse strand, counting down.
CTGAACATGAATGTGCTTTCTATTTTGTGTCATCTTTATACCGTGTTTAAGGCAAATAAAGACTTTATTATTATTATTAACAAAATTGGTCTTGTTCTATAAGAAACTGTAACAACTACCAGCTGAAGGGAACTCCAAGTAAGTAAATGGACGTTGCGTCGTCCTACTTGCGAACTCTACACTCAACTTCTTCCAACCTGATAAATTGATTTGAAGAGGAATATCTATCATTTATAGGTCAAGTTTCTACGGGTATATGATTGAGAATGGTACCACTCTAGAGCACTAGATACTTGAGCCATTACAAACGTGTGAACTGAGTCATAAATCATTACGTCAATCCCTTTTTTATTGTTACACACAACACTAGAAGTGCTAGCGAGAGTTCCGATATGCCTATAAGTATGAGCGAGAGGTGATTTATGACTCAGTTCGCACGTTTGTAATGGCTCAAGTATAGTGGTATTTCCGAACCTTTGCAGAGATGACAGATCGGATCTACTACTTAAAAATTACACGCTAATTGTTAAGACTCGTTAAGAATTTTCATGCCTGTGGATCTATTAGCAAAATAATGTAAGCTTCTTGAAGTGCTTCAAGTAAGTTGTCTAATGCATCATCCAGATAAAATAAAAATACCTGCCCAGACTTCATTTTCTATTAAAACTTACCAAAAATGCCTTTAATCATTGAACAAGAAAACAAATATACCTATTTAATTATAATTTTATTACAAACGTCACAGGAATTATTATTTCTAGAAGCCAGCAAAGGACAAAAAACAAAAGTAATCTTTTACTATTGTTTTTTGTCCTTTGCTGGCTTCTGGAAATAATAATAATTCTTCAACAGTATTATTATAGCTCCATTCTTCTCTCACCTTAAAAGATAAAAAAAAGATAAAAATGCCTTTTTCACTCGAGCCTTTTATTTATTATCTTAATTAACCTCACCCCTTAAATAACTCAGATTCTTTGTACAGACATTTACGTTGATAAATCAATTTAATACAGATAAATACGAGCTGAATCTTCCGCATTTGAAACTCGAGATTCCAACAAACTCTTGGGCGAAATTCGGAAAGTAGAGTAATTAGGTACCTTCTGGAATATTTTCAAGCTACAGGAGAAAGTATAAGTAAGCTTCTGCGCTGAATATGTTGTTGCTTTAACACATTTATCGTGGAAAATTACCTTACTTTTACTACGTATTTGCACAAACCTGCGCGTAACCTTTTTTATTTTGTGGTATTTGTGCAGAGAATTATAAGACAAATAAATCCCACATTTCTTAGATGATTTCCTCGTTATTCTCCTGTTCTATTATTGCTGAATAGGCACAATTTCCCCCTTGATAACGTCGAGTCATAACGCTCACATTGGCATAGCACGCGTGAGCAATTCGGGCCTTCACGGAATATGGAATAATTCGCGCATATAACATGTCGTCATATATCATGTCGTCATTAGTGTCTGAAACCTATAGGTACTATTATTTATTCTGAGCTATAGGTTGAACGTTTAGTTTCATCATCGACTAAAATATCGTGGAGCAAGTTTGTATGAAGACAGCCGCCTCAAAAATCAGGGAAGCCCTTTGTTCAACGTATCGATAATCTTTTTCATACAAACCCATTTCAAATCAATGGCCCGTTACAGTCCACTACTGGACTTTGAGCCTCCTCCACTTAAGTGGAGGGTTTTGCCATAATCTCCCGTTCCCTGTTCAATGTGTAGTCCCTAAGTCGCCTCTTACGACACCCACGGGAAGAGTAGAGGTTGGTGACAAATGTATTCTACTCTGCCGTCACCACACGGCGAACCCATTTACTAAAGAAGATTTTTTTTCTAGCAGATTAAGTTCCTTGGGGAAAATTCTTCCGTTTTTCCATTATTCCGGTTTGATCACATTTTCTCTTTATTTAACTAATAAAATAATTCCTCGTGGCGCCCAGAGATTTTAATGGGTCATTATTTTGGGTTATCAAAAGGCGCGTGGGCGCTACGAGGATAAATATTCCCTTGCACTACGTATATCAAAGTTTTCGTCTTTTTGGTATATCTCCCGTTATGCACATCGTACAACTGCATTTTAACATAATTTATTTAGTAAGAAATTATGTTTTTTGGCTTTACCATTATCAACAACGTGAAATATATTTTTACCACAACCACATTCAATTTAACTCTATGTTTCTTTTTATGTTAAAATGCCAGCATATTTGCATAATTGACATTTGGTGAGGACGCTGCGCCTGGCGCGCTTTGTGATTCGAATCTAAAAACTCACTGCGAAATCCCTGACGCTCCCAGTAAAAATAAATAAATAAACCCTAATTGAATGGATACCTAAAGACAACGGTACAACAAAAACATACATGTCAGCTTTTAAAAAAAGTATCTGTGTGAATGTTTTCCGATTTTTATTTTTTTATTTTATTATTCTTAATGGTAATTATTGTTAAATCAAGGTTAGTCAATTAGGTTTAAACTAAAAGGTTAAAAGGGTTAATCCATTGAGTTAATCTAGATACCTATTTTTAGTGTTCGGCTTAGCTCAGAGACTAGTAACAGCTTTTACCTATACTATTTATCAAGATATTCCTTGTTTTAATTGTATTTTTATTCATAGATAAAATATTGTTAGTTAAGTATCTATAATAAATGGACTATCCGCGCCGCTTTATCTACTTTGTGACTATAGTAACAGTGCGTGTATATAACCTTGGCCTAATGACGTATAGATTTTCAAGGCCTGTGTCAAAGCTGTTGTTTATTTATAATGGCACAGGGCGCCATACTATATTATCGCATGCGTACGTACAGTCAGCATAAAGTTTACCTAAACAAAATCTGCTTTACCGTTAGAGCGGTATGATCGGAATGCGAGCAGTTGCCGTGTGACAATTGCGTTTGCGTTTATTACTATTAATATCCGGTAGCAGACTGTTTGAGATATCCGTATAAAATCCCTGAATTTACAAGAACATGATGGACATCCTGTGATAATGTTTTGTGAAGTGTACACGGGCGTATCCAGGGCAGTGAAAAAATTAAAAATACGCAGGAGCGATGGAACGCGTAGATGATAATTATGGATTTATTATTGTTGTTACGTCTGTTAACTAAATATCGCCAATATTGGTATTGGTTATGCGTCTGTTTCTGGCTCGGATAGCTAAGGTGATGCAGGTTCGATTCCTGTCCAAGATCGTCAAAAATTTACAATTATATATTAGCTTTATAATTATTGCGTAGATGATATTTGCCCTTGCTATTAAAAATAGAATTCGTAAGTACGAGTTAGTACAAATTTATAGAAATATGTAGTAATTATTACTTATTTTGTTTAAAAATGAGTGACAGTATAATGATATCTTATATTAATCTTAAAAAAATTATGTTCAATCTATTTATGTTATGACAAATCTATTTTTATGGATTTCAAGGCTTTCCCAAAACAAAATGCCGGACATTTCGGATAAAATTGAATTTTTAAGCAAAGTCTAATGTTAAATCTCTAAAACTTTGATAAGCCCTCGGATCTTGATCTTAAAACCCTTTGTATTACAAAAAAAAAGCGACGAGGTGTTACGTTTCAACAAAATAAAAGGTACAACGTGAAATTGTATCTACTTCAATATCATTATACCTAGTCAGTCCCTAAATACTGTCACTGGCCCATATATTTGAATTCAGAACTGACAGGAAAAAACAAACATTAACATGCGATTTTAAATTGTTTTACGACCTATAAAACGTGAAAACATTTTGTAATTATTGTTATTTCGGGATGGAGTAGACGCTCAAAGAGGACCGGGTAGCAGTGATTAAGTTACACTGTTGTGGCCATTCGCCGAACACAATATTCAAGCTGCTACAAAACTTGAAAAGCAGCGGTTCGCAGTGTAATGTAACATCAAAAATGAGTGTTGCGCGCTGTACCGATTTTATAGTTCACCGCCTTTAGTGATGGATCAAAAGTAACAAGCGTGAACATTATGAGGCATTAGGCTTTCAAATAATGTAGAGGTTTTTAATGGCTATTTAAATCGACTATTATTTGTATTAACGTTACAAAAGGTATCAGTTAAATTAACACAAAACCTTTTACCTTCATCTTTTTGAAACTCTTTAAAAATGATTATTTTTTTATAATTTGACTCGGTCAACGAAACAGTATTTTATTTTTGACTAGCAGTTCGGCCTCGGCTACCATTATGTAAAATTTTCCCGTAGGAATAAGACTTTTTCCCATAAAAAGTATCCTAAGTGTTAATCCAGATTACAAACTATATCCATTCCTCCGTTGAGTACTTTAAGCGTGAAGGCGGAACAAACATCCAAATATATTTTCACATTTATAATATTAGTGTGATGTGATGTGATATTATAGAGCAGTTCTAGAATTTTATTAAAGTTGTTATACTAACTGAATAACCACGATTTTGCTCAGAGGATCTGTTTTCAAATCTCGGTGGAAAACTGTCAGACAAATATCATTTTGTGAGGCTCTCCGCAAGTATTATATTATGTACTCGTACCTCGTGATTGTTCAAAAAGTGAATGATTCCGTATTTCGGAAGGCACGTCAAGCTGTTGTTGCCAGTAATAGTTTTGTAATTTCAAGCTATATTTGGAGTAGTTCTTGCTGTAAATCAAATATATACCGGACGGAACTATCGTAATACCGACAGATTATAAGTAAAGTCATAGTTGTGGTCTTACAATTTCTACTTCAAGAACAATCATCAACGGCCCGTTACAGTCCACTGCTGGACTATGAGCCTCCTCCACTTAAGTGGAGGGTTTTGCCATAATCTCCACGCTTGGCAAGCGGGTTGGAGATCGCAGATTAAAAGGTTACTGTATCAGAAAGCGCTGCTGCCCGTTCCCTGTTCAATGTGTAGTCCCTAAGTCGCCTCTTACGACACCCACGGGAAGATTAGAGGTTAGTGACAAATGTATTCTACTCTGCCGTCACGGCTACAAGAACAATATCCTAACAAAATTACAAAAGGCAAAATAACTAGAAATTGGCGTTAAAATAGCAGATGTTCGTTTGTTTCCATTTAGCAGCGGTCAGCTTGTCTTTATTACGAACGCTGCAGATATTTTGTTACAAATTAGTATTTTACGACAGCTGATATTTTTATGTCCGTTTTTATCTCGGGTAATAAAACGTATCATTTGTTGACCTGACATGGTTGAGTTACAGCTTAGAGTAAGGTTCTGGGGTGTGTCAAATCTGTCATATCACTGTGATAGATCAATAATTTCGATGAATTAAAACATTTCTTAACTTTCTAGCAACCAATAGGAAATACCTATGCGCATTTTTTAAAGTTTATGAATCGAAATATTTCAAGTTCCAGATCAACACATAACAAATATCTTTTCAAATATATTGATCAGAAACAAAGTTATTAGGCTTCAAAGCTAATTAGACAGAGAGGTCCGATGAGTAATGTGACGTGCGTCGTATTACACGCGTAAGAGGGACAGATTTATTTGTTAAATAATGTAGTATCTAGTTTGTTTTTCGATCAATTTAAATTCTGTTACGATTGTCAGTATTCTATTTTTGTATACTTTCAGATGAACTATGAAAAAAACTATTTTTTTATGTATATTCCCTATTGCTACGAATGATTCGTAGCCACTTCTACGTATAATTCGTAGCCGCCGCTACGTTTATTTCGTAGCCTATTCTACAAAGTTTAGTTGTAGTACTTAAATTTACACGAAAATTTGTTGAAGATAACATGGTTAAGTAACGTAAATTAAATTTAGTGATGATTTCTGTGAGTTCTTCTGAAAGTACTCGTGAGCTATGTCAAAAGCCTCTGGCGGCTCCATATCTCAGATACGTGGGGCATACTCTGCCCGTCGGATCTGCCCACTTACAATAAAAGAATGAAAAATCAATTATGGAATTCGAAAATGGAACTCTTTGGGAACATGTTACTTTTTAATTTCCGAGATTGTCATTTGTTTTTTCATTGTGAGGAGTCCTATCGAAAATTGACAAAAAAAAAGAATTTAGCTCGTTCGTTCAATGATTTTTATGATTTTCGTTGTGGCTTAAGTCAACAAGAAAGTTGCCAGAGACTTCAAATTGGCATTTGGTTATGAAGCCCATGTCGCAGCTCTGCGTATTCGTGGTTTGGAGAATTTAGACCTGGATGTGATCATCTCCATGACGAGGTAAGTGAAGGTTGGCCGGCGACTGCGGTTACAGACTCTAATATTGACACTCGGTGTCAATATTAGAGTCTGACCGTAAGACAACTTACTGAAACTGACAAAAAAATTACTTGCCAGCAAATTCGTGCTTTGTTAGGCATTGGAATGAGCCAAGTGCAAAACATTTTACATGTTCATCTGATGATTGGGAAGCTTTGCACTCGATGGATACCGTATGACTTAACGGAGGACCAGTAAAGACTGCGTGTCCAGTGGTGCCGTAAAATGATAATAAAAGTTTTGCCAATTGAACATTATGAACCTATAGTTTTATTTTTTTGACTGTGTAAATTCACTATTTGTTCCTCTTCTTTCTGTGTACTGTCGTAAATGTTCTATTCCAATAAAACGGGAAGCCAAGTATTTCAAAGGACAACCAACTCGGTACTTTCCGCGGGAACGGGATTGCTTTAGCTGTGGCCTGCATTATCATTAGTGTTGCCTATCGATAAACTATCGATAGTTTGATGTATCGATAGTATAGTGGTGTGCAATAAACGTTTTGAATTTGAATTAGTATTGACTATTGCTTGGTAATATACTTTCGATAGTATCGCTGTACATCAATAGTTAATAACCTATTCCATGCTATCGATAGTATCGTCACATGTCAATACTACTGATATTCCAACCGATTTTTAACTATCGATAGTCGACAGTGAACCTATCGATAGTTTGGCAACACTAATTATCATTAGACCAGCTAAGTGAACTTGGACATAAGAATTCATGAGCGTCTCTTGAATAATAAGCACGGCCAGACAGATAAGAAGGGATAAGTGTGTTACTTGCTTGGCGGCATGTTTTTAGTATAATGTGGTGAGAGCCGTGTGGTGACGGCAGAGTAGAATACATTTGTCACCAACCCCTACTCTTCCCGTGGGTGTCGTAAGAGGCGACTTAGGGACTACACATTGAACAGGGAACGGGCAGCAGTGCTCTCCGATACAGTAACCTTTTAATCTGCGATCTCCAACCCGCCTGCCAAGCGTGGAGATTATGGCAAAACCAAACACTTAAGTGGAGGAGGCTCATAGTCCAGCAGTGGACTGTAACGGGCCGTTGATGAATGTGGTGAGAGAATAGGATGGATTTTATTGACATTTTTATACTGTTTGTGATTTTCAAACGAAATAGGTAAAGGGTTTTTATGTTTGTCGAGCGAATAATATCATCATTTACATACAATTTGAGAAATGAAAAAATACATACCTAGCATACCTATATATTTCACTGATCTCCGGATTGGTAAGTACAATGCAGACTGATTTTTCTGTTTTTTTTTATTGTAAGAAAGAACTTTAAGCCGTTTTTACTGGCTGCTTTCTACGGTAGTTGTGATTGCATGAGCTATGTCAGTGGAGACTCTGAGTCAGAGACAAAAATGACATGAAAAAAAAAACCAAGAGACCAAAATACCCGTGGTACAAATAGATAAAGATAAAAGATAAAAAAAGATAAAAAAAGATAAAAAACGTTTATTTGCTTACAATACTAAAGAAAACAAAAATAAAATTATATTTGTTGCGATTTGGCAAGCAAAGAGGTCCCAGCTCAGCATGGTGCTATGGAGGACACATAAAGTGCCCTCCATAACGCTGGTCTTCCGCGGAACCTTTACTAAAATAAAAATAATTATTAAATTTAATAAACATACAAAACATAATAAAATAGATATAAATGGACACAAGTATAAGTATACGTAGGGGCGTAAATAAACAAATAAAAAACTAAATATAATGTACAAAACAAATACGGTCAACTCACGCGTCTGAAATATAATAAAGTAAAACTATTGAAAGTGAATTATCGAAAAAATTGAAGTATAAACAGCATTATTAACGGTCAGGGGCCAATAACCAAGGAAATCCTTGCCTATAACTATAAATCAAGTAATCGGACTTCCAGCAAAGTCAAAGCACTGATGAACAGTGTCAAGTATTTTAGAAGGTGCTAGTTTTGTTTTTGTATTTGAAGTAAATGTTGTTTTAAAGAATATTTAAATGTATTAATAGATTTTGAATTTCTAATTTCTAATAGCTGTGAGGAGTACGTGCATAAGTAGTAGAGGTACTAATCAGAACAAATAGTCTCACTAGTTTTACAAAGATAAAAAAAAATGGTGGTACTAAAGATTTTGTAATTTCTCGCTAGTACCATCAGTGGTACAGTTCGGTGGCATTAGTAATGAACTAGCGGCCGACCCGGAATCGAACACGGTATTTCCTGGCAAAGTGTAATGCCAGCTGGGTCGTCGAAGGTTCCCGATTCGGGAACTCCTGTTTTAATTAAAATTTTCATATCCAGCTATCATTTTCGTTTTTATGACCAATGAAAGAGGTGATGAATTCAGATGAACAAATTATATTAATTTGAACGAACGTAAGAGCCGTGGTTTTAAGTCGCGTGTTTTAAGTGCTCTCTAAAATTGTACAATCGACCATAAGGTTCAAATTAGATGTTTGATAGCTCTAATATTAAAATGGCCATCTCCTGTCCCTTTTCAATCTGTACAAAGTGAAAAGGATGGAAGAACTTAACTTAAGGATTAGAGCGTTCCTCAATAGGAAGCTAAAACTAGGCCAGACACCCTTTGACTTAGAGTGGGACTCGCGAGTGCTAAAGAGGTTCTCAACGTCGTAAGTTGCAACTTCACAAGGACCCCTCCACTCCGACTAACTTTGACTCAAATGATGGCTGAGCGCTCGCAGTCCAGGAACATTGGTTTGGAGAGGATTCGCCTTCGTCGCTATCGTAAGAGTTTGTTGGAAAATATGATTAGAAAAGTATAGTGAGCGTTTTGATAAGGTACTTTTTAGGGTTCCGTAGTCAACAAGGAAAGGAACCCTTATAGTTTTACCATGTCCGTCTGTCCACGGCGTAGCTCAGAGTACTAGAACGTGGCCCGTGGCCTATCACGTGCTTGACCGGTTTTATTATTTATTTATTTTATTATCGTTGTAGGCTCAGATGAAAAAACGCCACAGCGAAGGAATTTCTATTTGCTTGGTTGTAGGCTTGTAAAATAATAATGTTGTAATAAGTTACCTTTTTTTTTTTATATTATATTATTGTTCCACAGTCGTCGATCCATCTGTATCAGGACTGCAATACTATCGTATGATGCAGCTTGTAGTATATGACTGATTTAGTACTTTTACCGCGACTTTAAGTTACGCACTGCGACATAATGATGAACGGAGCTGACATAGCTATAAGTAATTATTGAATTGTATTTTTATTAAGAAAGGTCTTCTTGTGCGTTCCGTCGTTAATAAAAGACGTTTACTACAAAGTTTGGTTTCACTTAATACAACCCATCCTGCAACGCACTATACTTATATCTCAAGCTAGAATGCAGTTTAGATCAATTGTATCAACTGCACTAAGAATGCCATGACGTTGCAAGAATTATCGTTTATAAGCGGGCGCCGGGCAGTCTGTGCAATCATTTGATAAAAAAGAGTGGAGATGTATAATTACTTCATTATGACACTATTTTTACTATAAAAAGTAACTGGCAATAAATGATTTTGATTTTGATTTTTGAGTATCATATTTTGCGTCCTTGTTTTATAAAAAAATATTTTTTCCCTTCTTATATTCAGTAATATTTTACTATTTCTGAAATAAGTAATTGCTGAAGAGAAATCCGATATTAATCTTGGAGCAGATTTCAATAGCGAAAATCCCCGATCATTGTCTCTGGAGAACGAGGCATAGCAAAAGTTCCATTTCATAAAATATTGGCGAGGGCTTATAAGAGGCTTTTTATTAGTAAAAAAAAAAAAAAACAAAAAAAGAAATTAAAAGGATGTTTTGAAATGTAAATTACAAAAACGCGCAAAAACATCCACAAAAGAAAAAGAAAACAAAAGAACCTAGTTTATAAAACATTATTCCTATTATTTTTAAGTTGTAAGATACCTCATAAAATTGGAATTAAATAATATACTTTAAAAATAACATTGTTGTCATCTATGTATTGAAAATATAACTAAGTGCACCACATTTTTAGGACCAACGCCATAAGGTGCTTTTGGGAATGAGATTTTTAACCGTAAAAATAATTCTTTATGTTAATCCAATTTGGACAAACTATCTCCGTACCCAATTTCATCCAAATCCGAAGGCGGAACAAGCATCCAAATATATTTTCACATTTATAATTTTAGTGTGACGATATTCATTATTAATATATCTGGTGGGAGACGTAGGCGATCGGGGATAAAATAAAGAATTTTAATTAATGAAACATGTGTATTGTTTGGTACCCCAGAGTGAAGTGATAAATATAATTAAATATTAATTAAAAAGGTATTACTGCTAATCAAGCAATACGCACCGGATGTTGCAGTCAATGACATTATGTCGCAGTGAAACTGCATACATAGTCTTTATACTTCATTAGTAACCATTTATATTAACCCAATGTCTGTATATTTACAAGTTTGTGTTTGGCTCCAATCCCATCTCGTTAAAAATACCAACGTGGTTGAGAGTGATACACGCTTAACCAGAAGCATAGAATAATATAAGAAATAGTAGTAAGTACCTCGAAGATGCTTAATTTTATGCTTCATTCACTCAATCATCACTTCATTTAATTGACCGAGCGAGCGCGTATCGTCTCCATTTCAGCTTGGCCAAAACTGCTTTTATATGTCCATCTCCTCTACAGGTCGCGTTTCTCAACCGATTCTCGTGAAATTTTGTAAGCAGGTTCGATAAATTAATAGTTTTTTATGTTAAGTCAGTTTTTGGAAATTTTATAAAATGATGGAGTATGAGGATTGAAAAAGTAAAATGAATAAAAAATCAGCCATTTCAAAAAAAAAAAAAAAAGATCACTCGCGAGGTCTACAGCTCACAGAGCCACTAGTTATCAAGTTCTTAGTCTTTCTCTTCACCTTAGATATCATTGGTCGGTTACCTTGTGTCTTAGATAAATGAAAGGCTCGCGCGGCGCTCCGCGAGCCTTTCATTTATCTAAGCCTTGTGTATTTGAAATTGTGCTTCTAATCACATACCTACTGCTCACATGAATGTCTGTTAAAGAAATGAAACGTTTGAAAATTTTAATGATATTTTATTAAAATATTTCACTTCACTTATGAAAAAATAACGATGAAAGCTTAGATAAATGAAAGGAATAAAATGTTAGCAAGCAATATAAACACAGAGAACCTTTTAATAATACAGAATATAAATGTAAAACAAACGTAAATTTTTATACGTCAACCTGTCATTAGAGACTTGATTCAATTTTGCAAAGAATAAAAAATATTTTATGAAGTCTTTGTCAAACGATTAATTTATATGTAAAACATATTTACACATATTTCATGGTGAATGATTAATTTGTATGTATATTTGTAAAACAAAGCTGCATAAAAATAAGGAATTTTAACCATAAATGGAAACATGAAGGAGAGCAATGGAGAACACCAATAGGTTCTCATTTCACATTTAAACATGCCTTAAATTAATGTTTATATCATGTACGTTACATTACTTTTTATTTCACTTCAATACATGCAATATTACCAAAGTTATGGCTGCGAGAAATTTAAGCACAATTTTGAATTTTCCGCGTGCTTTTACTCCTGCGTGTGACGTCATGTACAGCCTAGCAGTGTACGCAGGCGGTGTAATAGGTACATTGCGTGCGCTGTGCGGAGGATTCTTCAATTTAGTTTTGCTTCAACTTGTTAATAATTTACGTTTTTATATTGTTTCGGTAATCGTGGGTCACAGGCTTGACAAGATGGATGAAGGTTATGAGAAAGGCAACTCAAATAATCTTCCTACCGTAGATATAGTTGTATGGTGGCCCAATATTTCATGGTAAATAATGATTTTATGGCAGTTGAAGTCCGTGGAATAAAAATGAAAAGGTATGAAAGCATTTATCTTATAGTCCTATTATTTAATTTGTAATTATCATCATCAGGAAGTAGATAAGTGTAAAAGTAGATAGGTACCTAGGTTCTTAAAAGTTTACAGATTGGGTTGTTTACGAAAAAACATGATGTAAGTAGATAGTTAATAGTAGGTAAGTGTAAAATGTCTACCTAGGTAATCATGTTTTTTTTTTTAATAAATTAGGTATGTAGTAATGAATACCTGAGTAATGAAGGCACCGTTTACTACTGCCACCACAGTATGATAAGAGCACCTACTACCGGCGGCGGCGCCGCCGCGCGAGTTGTACCGAAGCGGGCGGTAGGCTTTTTATTGGTCGCGAACTGCAAGATACATTGACGTGTTTGTAAAGTGTCTTTGCTTTCCTCATTTGAATTTAGAACCATTATGTTAAGATTCTAGCTATTATTAAAAAACATTCTACTTACATCGAAGTGATCTTCACAACAGTGTGCAGAGCATGGTGCAGAGTTTTTAGGTTGGATGGTGTCTTTTCTCCGGATCATTTTCATCCATTTTTTAATAGTTTTTTGTCTCTGGGCACGCGAAAAAACAGCTTATCAGGTGTTTTAATCCACGAGTTGAAACACCCGGGAACAATACAATATTTTTTCATAACGAAAACAGCGAGAGACGCTCGTAAAATGTGTGCAGGCAGACAGTGAAATATACAAAACGAATGAGGCGTGCGGCGCGATGAGCGCCCGTATGACGTCACAGCTACTAATCGACCGACCCGCGTACTATCACTCGCCTCGTGCGGAAGTGTGCACTTTGATCGTTAATAACTCAGTCATTTTTAAAGATATAAGAAAAATAAAAACACAGTATTTTTTGTAATTTTTTATAGAACATTTTGGCATTTTCAACAAAAATCGTTGGTCAGACCCATTACCGGTCATAATAATTAGGTATATCTTGAAAGCTTCTGTTAAATTTACCCACTACCTGTATCCCCGATATTAGTCAAGCAAATTAAAGCGATTAGGCCTTAGTTGACCATGCTGGCCCAGTGCGGGTTGGTCTACTTCACACGCAACCTTTGAATTTCCTACCAGAAGTATACAGGTTTCCTTACGATGTTTTCCTTCACCGTGAGAGCGTCGAATAAACGTATTATCGGTAAGACTATCGGTTACAAAATTACCTGAAATAGCCAAGTACGCACGTCTAGGCGCATCTGTCTCAGGTGTCTCCGTCACCGATGACCGTACATATAAATTACCCGAAAAAGCTAAGTACGCACGTCTAGGCGCATCTGTCTCAGGTGTCTCCGTCACCGACGACCGTACATATAAACTACCTGAAATAGCTAAGTACGCACGTCTAAGCGCATCTGTTTCAGCTGTCTCCGTCACCGACGACCGTACATATAAATTACCCGAAATAGCTAAGTACGCACGTCTAGGCGCATCTGTCTCAGCTGTCTCCGTCACCGACGACCGTACATATAAATTACCCGAAATAGCTAAGTACGCACGTCTAGGCGCATCTGTCTCAGGTGTCTCCGTCACGGACGACCGTACATATAAATTACCTGAAATAGCCAAGAACGCACGTCTAGGCGCATCTGTCTCAGGTGTCTCCGTCACCGACGACCGTACATATAAATTACCCGAAATAGCTAAGTACGCACGTCTAGGCGCATCTGTCTCAGGTGTCTCCGTCACCGACGACCGTACATATAATTACCTGAAATAGCCAAGTACGCACGTCTAGGCGCATCTGTCTCAGGTGTCTCCGTCACCGATGACCGTACATATAAATTACCTGAAATAGCCAAGTACCTACGCACGTCTAGGCGCATCTGTCTCAAGTGTCTCCGTCACCGATGACCGTACATATAAATTACCCGAAATAGCTAAGTACGCACGTCTAGGCGCATCTGTCTCAGGTGTCTCCGTCACCGACGACCGTACATATAATTACCCGAAATAGCCAAGTACGCACGTCTAGGCGCATCTGTCTCAGGTGTCTCCGTCACCGACGACCGTACATATAAATTACCCGAAATAGCTAAGTACGCACGTCTAGGCGCATCTGTCTCAGGTGTCTCCGTCACCGACGACCGTACATATAATTACCTGAAATAGCCAAGTACGCACGTCTAGGCGCATCTGTCTCAGGTGTCTCCGTCACCGACGACCGTACATATAATTACCTGAAATAGCCAAGTACGCACGTCTAGGCGCATCTGTCTCAGGTGTCTCTGTCACCGACGACCGTACATATAATTACCTGAAATAGCCAAGTACGCACGTCTAGGCGCATCTGTCTCAGGTGTCTCCGTCACCGACGACCGTACATATAATTACCTGAAATAGCCAAGTACGCACGTCTAGGCGCATCTGTCTCAGGTGTCTCCGTCACCGACGACCGTACATATAATTACCTGAAATAGCCAAGTACGCACGTCTAGGCGCATCTGTCTCAGGTGTCTCCGTCACCGACGACCGTACATATAAATTTGAAATTTGAAAATAGATTGCCACGGACCGAAGACAGCGGCCCTAAAGCCCAATCGCCCTGATTTAGGGTAGGCTCGAGCCCCTCAGCGGGAACGTATATAAGCTGTTTATGATAGTCTAGTAAAACTTTCCAATCAATTCTGCAGTTGTCAGTCCATCATTTTGGTACCGACTCAGTTAAATCTGAGGCATCTGAGGTCTACATTTATTAGCTGACGGGCTTATTCGATTACTCTGTCCGCAGGCGTGGATTCGGGCCATGGTTTTGGTAGGTAAACATTCTACAGGTAGTAGGTAGTCATTTGACTTAAAACAGGTGTTTAGAAATCGATATCTGTGACAAACTATACTGAACCTACACCTCATGTGAAACAGATATTGAACCTTGTACAGACTTGAATTATCTAAAGAAGTACTTTGTTCGGAGACCCCTGACTGACCTCAGAATTGGTTAGGTTAATTTTATAGTAAGGTATGAAGTCGTATAACAATACGTACAAACTTATGTTGTTTAAAATGCCTTCCTTCCTTTGTTCTTTATTCATTTTAATGACAACTATACTATAACATGAAAACTAGTAAAATAAATAAAAACAAAGGGATTTTTACAGAAGCATTCTGTTTAACACTTTGTCTTTGAAGCAACCTTATGTCGTAGCTTTAAGGCAGTAATCGTAATGGGAGTGTCTAGCAACTAGTGCCAACTACTCTGTACATGAAGATTGGCAAGTAGGCGAAAGAAGACGATCAAAGAAAAAAAAAACACCGGTGGAATAACAAACTCAGTCGGCGAACACAAAGGAACACAATTTGTTTCGAGTTAAAGTTGGTCGGGTTGAAGAAAAATGTTGCCTAAGAGAATGAATTCCTAATACCTACTTAAATCCACGTTCTGAATTACAATACCTAAGTCTGGAATCTGCGAATGGTTTTTAACCAGAATAAAAATTCACGTATGGCCAAGAGAGAAGTCTACAAATGTCAACTGCAACATCTTTATGCATGTGGGCACGCTATTGGTAAGTTTTTCACTTTTACAAACATTTATATATTAGAACATACATATTTTATAAGCTGCAAACATTTTCGTCACTCCTTCTGGAGAATTATAAAAGCTTGTTGAAGTGTCGGTTAAGAGCGATGTGGCGCGCGATTGCGGGAAATTGCCACAAACTTAAATGAAATGAAATGAAATGAAATGAAATGAAATGAAATGAAATGATTTATTTGCGGTAAACACGGTACATAGAGAGTAGGTTGAATAGTTTGAAATAGCTCAAGCGTGCTTAACTGATTTCATCAGTATGCAAAATATTATCAAGAATAAAATTAACATGCAGGTCAAGATATTATCAGTAAAATGAAAAAATGAATGAATGAATTATGAGTAAAATTTGAATTTAGTCACATAGTTGTCAATTATTTATACAATACAATACACCACGGAATATACATTATACAATTTATTTAATATTTTTGGTTTTCATACTGTATTATACTTGTCATATTATTATTTTGCAGAATAGCTTTCCATTATAAAATATAAGTTAACTATCTAGTATGTCTTTTAAGTCTGACAAAAGAAATTCGTTTACTGAATAAAACTGTTTAACTGCAAAATAATGTTTTAACTTCCGTCGAAATAGTTTAGTTTGTAAATGCTTTATTTCAACTGGAAGAGCATTGTACGTTTTTACACACATAGCGTAACAATTCTTCATATAGACTGCAGTTTTTGGTGCAGTGTTATACAGAAGCCTATCTGTAGTGCTTCTCATTCTTCGGCTCCAAACCTCACTCGCCCTTGTAAATAACTCACCATTAGTTTTAACAAAAGTTAAAAGTTGTAACAAGTACAAGGAAGGTAATGTTAGGATTCCCAACCTTTTAAATAGAGGCCTGCAAGGCTCATCGGGTGCTGTACCGCATATGGCACGGATGCATTTTTTTTGAGCAATAAAGGCTTAAAACAAGCTGAAACTGTGGATTTGTTGCTTTGAAACCCATACTGCTCTTTTCCTAGAATTCCAAACCTTTCTATAAACTCTGTTAATCTCTTATGCATAGCCTTTTCAAAAATTTTGGATATAACCGGTATTAGACTGATGGGCCTATAATTAGCAGGATCATTTCTATTGCCTTTTTTAAATAAAGGTTTTACTACTGAAGTCTTCATTAGATCTGGAAAACAACCCATCTCAAAAGACAAGTTGATTAGGTGTGTTATTATCGGTGCCAGTTCAGCCTTGCAAAATTTAAGGACTTGTGTAGAAATCTCGTCAAATCCTTCCGCCTTAGTGTTATTTAAAGACCCAATAATGGCCTCTACTTCTGATATGCTAAATGGCTTAAGGTAAATGCTGTTTTGAATTGTAGTTTTATTTATGTTATTTACACCACAAGAGTCACTCGTATTGGTCAAATTAATAAAATAATCATTAAATTTTTCAGCTATTACGCTAGGGTCTGTTATTAAATTGCTATTAAGGGTGATATCTTTAATAAAGTGATTAAAATCTTGTTTTTCTGTACGCTCATTAATTATATCCCACGATGCCTTACACTTATTTTTTGATTTTAGTACATATTTATCATTGCAAATTTTTTCTGACTCAGTGCAGCAATGTCTTAAGATTTTGGAATATTTTTTAAAATGTCTTTTTTTATGTCCAGATTTTGATTTATAGTAAGCAAACCTTAATTTTCTCTTTGTTTGGCAACTCTTCCTAATCCCAAGTGTCATCCAGCTAGTTTTGACCTTAGTGCGCTTAACTTTTATCATTTTATGAGGAAAACATAAATCATAATAAAGTTTAAAAATGTCATGGAAACAGTTAAATGCCAAATTCAATTCAGTTTTTTCGTACACTTCCTGAAAGGATAGGTTTTTAATGCATTCCTGAAACTTAACCATATTTTCTACACTGTAATCCCTCTTTGTTATATAGTAATCTGTTACAGGAATTTCTTTATTTTTTACCGGGATATGCAGCATCTGTGCGGTATCGTGATCTGAGAGACCTAGAGGAATCACTTCACCTTTTACATTTCTTATGTTACTAAACATTAAATCAATGCAGGAATTCCGTCTGGTAGCTTCATTTATATGTAGAGTGAAGTTATAGTTTTTTAGTAAATCTCTTAATTTTCTACTGACTGAATTGTCTACTAAAATATTAATATTAAGATCACCCACTATGACTATTCTTTCCCTACAGTTTTGCGTCTGTTCGTATAGTAACATGTCAAGTTTGTTTAAAAAGTTATCAATTTCGATAGCTTTGGGGTTAGGAACTCTATATAGACAAATTACTTTCAAATTATTTTTTGGTATTTTAACTCCGCAGCATTCAAAACTTCGCTCCTGTGAAAATTTCTTAACAGAATTCAGTACTTTATACGTAAGACCCTTTTTGACCAAGATGCAAACTCCTCCCCTTTTCTTTTCCCTACAGTAAAGCGATGCTAAATCAAAGCCATGAATTTTAATATTATTTTCGCATCCCGTTTTAATAAATGTTTCTGTCAGACAAATTATTTCTGGGTAACAATTTTTTTCATACATTTCAAGGAGTGCATTTTCAAGAACATACTTTTTACTATTTACACTCGCTATATTTTGGTGTAGTATTCTGAAGATTTGGTTACTAGGGTGAGGCTGAAGCCGAGGAGCGAAAAAATTCATTTGAGTTATTATGATGCATAACTGGTGTGTCTACAGTTTGGGTACTAATGCTCTTCTTATAACTTAAAGTAGTCGCTAGATTAAATGGAAAGCTTTTCTTATTGTTGTACTCTATCAAAATCATAGCTCGTACTATTCCTTTACATGAATTGTTTTTATCTAATCCATTGTTGTTGTAATAATACAAATCAGTTGTCTGAACATATGAGAGGTTCGCACTTATTAATTTTACAATGTCATTTTTGTATTTGTCGAGTTAATATAAAAATGAAATATTTTCGTACGAGCTGTTACCCTTAACTTCGTTTTGGTTTCCAGCTTGTGTTTGAAAGAGATTTAGCCAAAAAAAACCGGCAATTTAAACATCGATAGAGCGTCGATGGTTTGTCCGGGAGACGCGGGTTCGATCCCCACCACCTACCAATGTTTTGTAGACTTTAAAATTTATATGTTCGTTTATTCGACGCTCTTACGGTAAAGGAAAACATCGCGAAGAAACCTGCACACTCCTGCGAAGAAATTCAAAGGCCAATCCGCACTAATCATCAACAGCTATAATGTCAATACAGACGGGCAGACACTGTTCTAAATATTGGACGCTTCTTTCTTTCTTTATCGTGTAGGTTGTAAGGTCGACAATCGACTTTACAAACTCTGGTGTTAGTGTTATGCGCCACCAAAGGCCACTGACTTGGCTCGTATAACGATTAGATAGTAGCCGGGACCGATGGCTTAACGTGCCTTTCGAAGCACGGAATCATCTTTCTTTTCGGACAATCAGGTGATTCAGCCTGCAATGTCCTAAACTGGGGAAAGTGTCACAAAGAGATTTTTGCTTGACGGTGTCCTTACCGGGAATCGAACCCGGAACCTCCGTAATAGGTGTCGAAATCTCGACCACTCGGCCACGGAGGCTAACTACCGATCATTGCTGTGGTAATTCTAATTTACTGTGCCAAAAACGACCCAAACGAAGCAATATAATTAGAAATAGTCAAAACAACCGTAGCTATAGAGGTGATGGTTCTCCTCTAGCTAGCGGATAATATAGGGCGCATTCCTAGGCTGTATTCCGAATCAGATTTCACGGCTCAAAGTACTGACAGCGATTACTCGCGTACCGATTCAGAAATCGCGATAATACGGCTCATGAGCGAAATCAAAACGGAACGGCGTTTGAGCGCGCTGAAACTGCTTATAACTCAGTCTTGCCAGATGTTGATTACCGTACCAAAACTGCCAAAATTCTAAATTATTATACGTATTAAAAAAGTATCGTACAGCTGTGAAAACAGCACTTTTCGCATGGCTAGTACCCAAAATAAGAAAAGGTATGCGAATTTTTAAAAATGGAGATGTAAATAGGCACATGAATTAAAAAAAAAAAACAAAAAAGAATGTTTGATATTTATATTTATATTTTATCAGATTGCCTATGATATTATCTTATGTATGTATGTGCCTGAGTCAAAACTATCGTAATATATACATAACCTACTCGATACTTTTACTATCGAACATCTGGCAACCCTAACCTACAAAACTGATTGATTTAAAATATTTCAGTAATTTATCTCCATTTCATAATTGAATAACGTGTTTTTAATTTTGTTCAACCAAATAAATATAAGACACGTTAGTTTTACATTTAAATATTAAACATTTAACTTTTAAAAATAAATACACAATATGTCAAAGTCGAATTTGACATTACGCTTACGTGAATTTCGCTCTGGAGCATGGGCGCCGTTAGCGAAAGATGGCGGCGGTCATGACGCAATCCGTGACGTCACAATGGCTGCCGTAATCCCAATGACAGTGATTCGGTACGCGGTTTTGGGTACTCAAAGTGCTGTCAGCGCGATTCGGAACGCAGGGCTAATCAGCTTTCAGCGCCGTCAGCGATCAGAAAAGCTAATAAAAATAATTTTAACAAAAAAATAGAAACCTCCTTCAAATTGCCTTATATGATTATCTCCACTAAAAAGTAACAAATAAAATAACATTCCAGATGGAACATGAAAAAAAATATTGCCAATATCCTCAATTAAATAGATAGGTAGTGTATTAAGTAAATATTTAGAATTTTGTACTTCCTTTTGGAGTCGGTGCCATATTTTTATTTTATGATTTTCAGTGTTTTATTCAATATATTTTATGTAAGTAATTAATCCTAACCGCGACACATTTTCTATTATTTTTCTTCATTATTCAAAGCTAGGTTTTGTTATTTAACAGTTTCAGTACAAAGATATTATATTTTTGGTATTTGCTTAGTTTAGACTGCGTCTTTCGAGCTTTGCAACCGCGTTTAGTTGTTTATATAATAGTTTCTAAAATAACATAAGTTAAACTGGGTAAGAGGCTACGAAGTAAGAGGTCAATTGGTAGTCCAGCTGGCCACTAAACTGACAATGCTAAGAGGAGAGAATAGCTTCGCGATCCTAACGAAATAGGTATTTAGGAAAACATTTGCTATCGCTCGTGCGCTCATGCCCCCGGGAGAGAGAGAGCGAGAGCGTTGCAGCTCGCCGACAATAGATACTTTTCTTGATGAAATTCCCACTACGGGAGAAAACGGTTTCCAATTACTAAATTTCAACAAATCACTTTGACACAGTTTTAATCAAAAAAATTACGTTACTTGAGGTGCCTATATAAGTTTGAATCTATTGAGAATTTTGAAAAAAGCAAAAACTATAAACCTAGTCATTCATTGTGTCAATAACATACTAAAAAATCATGGAGATTGGAAAATATATATAGAAGTGGAAAAACGTTTTCTCTTTTTGTATGGACGAGCACGTACTATTCTTCCCTCTTAATAAGCTTACAGTTTACCCCGGTACTTGGGCTATTCGTAAGGAGTTTCAGGTTTGAGATGGTATCTTGAAAGTCTATCGTTAGTTGATTACAGATAGTGAACGTAGGCTGGCTTCTTCTTTTTCTTCATATTGTGGATTATAAGGTCGACAACCAACCTCACACACCCTGGTCACACAATTAAAATAGTATTGGACCCTTATCAAAACCCTTTGACTTAGCTAGAGTAACGACGCCTTCTGTAGATATTAGAGCCGAGACACACGGCTTAACGTGCCTTCCGAAGCACGGAATAATCTTTATTTTCAGACAAAGAGGTGATTCAGGCAGCAATGTCCCAACTAATTTGAAGAAAGTCTCACAAGGACATTTTCGTTTAAGAGTGTCTTCACCGGGATTCGAACCCGAAACCTCCGTAAAAAGATTAAAACGCTCGACCACTCGGCCATAGAAGCTAAATTATTTGTGATTTCCAATACAATATCCGAAGATTGCAGGTTCTTGTCCTGTCACGGTCGCCAATAATGTGATAAAATCGAATAAATGGAACAAGGGAAACGTAGATTTTCAGCAAACTGACAAAACAAATTTATTTCGTTGCCTAGCAACATTCCACCACAAACGGTATCGCGCGCGATGCATGTTGCTATCACTGGTCGAGGAGTTTCCGTTTTTATCTCTTATTCTATCATCAGATTTTAACAAAATTGGTATGGATCTATCCCTATAGCACGTTCTATCGAATGAAAAAATAATTATCAAAATCGGTTGAAAACTGACTGAGATATGACTAAAAGAATAGACGAATAACGACGCGAATGCTACATTCCGTTGAGGAATTTCCAAGTTTTACCTCATGTTCCACCATTAGATCTTGACGAAATTAATATGGGACCACCTCGAGAGTAAATCCTATCGAATGAAAAAAGAATCATTAAAATCGGGTAACAATTGGCGGAGATATCTAATAACATACATAAAAAAAAAAAACTGACGAATTGAGAACCTCCTCCTTTTTTGAAGTCGGTTAAAAAATGTATCGATTTCGCTCACTGACCATACATCTATACTTTACTCTTGATACCGTATATTTGGTCTACGCTCAGTTTAACAAACACCCAACGTAATTTCCAAGTAGATACTCGACTGGGGTCAAACCCGCCAACGCAGCTTCCGCAATCTCACGCGGTCGGAACGGGATTTGCTAACTTATCGAACTACATATTTCAACTAGAACACGTAAACATCAGATCTAATTAAAACCATTAAAACCATTTTTAACATACTTATTTCAACAAGTTTTTAAAATTTTAGTGTTATTGATAATAATTTTTGTGTTATTAATTAACTTAAATTAATATTTGACATTCATGGCCTTTCATGGCATACCTTTTTGGATTTGGCAACCAAAATGAATGGCGCGTGACGTGACAAAATACAGAGAACTGACTTATGTATGGCATACTTTGGCCACTCCATACAACCGTTGCGTTTATCTACTACTCCATCCATTCACAAATCACCAAAATAACCATCGCAAAATGCGCGCGAAGCTTCAAAAGGCTACGCCTAAGATTTGTTAGTAATGCGCGCGCGGCGGCGGCGGCGCGGTCAATACTCCCAACTCACCCCCCAACTGCGGGGCGGGGTGAGGAGCCCTGGATTGGCGGGACGGGGTGAAAAGCCGTTCTATATTATATAAATTTTATGTGCTACGAACATTTGTCACACCTAATCTATGACCACAGCCAAAAAAGGAAACTTGCTAGCTATAAGCAGCACCAACTTAAGATTAAATCTTAATGATCTTTGAAAAACCTTGGTTTCAGAGATCTGCGAGGTATCAAAGCCATTACGGCCAAAGGGTAGGTATAAGATAAGGGTCACCATTTGGCTCTGAAAGGTTCTTTGTTGTAACCAATTTGACCGTGCAAATCCGTTTGTCTTTCACCGCTCTTACCATTTTACGATTGACTTGTTTTCTGTGAAACCTGCCTTGTAGCGTAAAGCCTTCTTACTGAACAGATTTAAATACTCACTCAATGTAGCTGCATACCATTAGTGGTGTTTTTCCTTTATATAACCTTTAGTAAGTTAGACAAGAACCTAATGGCTGGTTTACACGTATTAAGTTGTCAAGTGGTTAACTAAATTTCAACATCAACGGCCCGTTACAGTCCACTGCTGGACTATGAGCCTCCTCCACTTAAGTGGAGGGTTTTGCCATAATCTCCACGCTTGGCAGGCGGGTTGGAGATCGCAAATTAAAAGGTTACTGTATCAAATAGCGCTGCTGCCCGTTCCCTGTTCAATGTGTAGTTCCTAAGTCGCCTCTTACGACACCCACGGGAAGAGTAGAGGTTGGTGACAAATGTATTCTACTCTGCAGTCACCACACGGCCAAGTGACTTAATGCGTGTAAACAACGAATTTAGTAGTAAGTTGCAAGTTTAAATTTAGCGTGTAAGTAAACAAGTAGATTCGAACTTTTTCTATTTTTCGAGGAAGTTGGTGCGCGTGGCCAGTCATTTGACACGTTTGGACAGGCACAATTTAGTTAATATTTAGTTAAATGTGAAGTACGAAGTAAAGTGCGAATATTTTATGTTTATCTTTTTGAAATATTTTTATATATTAATAATATATTAATGACTAATATATTATTAATATTAAATATTAATTATTAGAAATACTAATAATATATAAAATAATAATAATATAATATTAATAATATAAAAATAAATATTTTATTATACTTTATTATTTAATGAATTATATTTATTACAGATTTGAATTCGCTGTTGATCGTCCATCTTGGGTTAACTAAAGAGCTTAACTACTAAAATGACGTGTAAGCACTTATTTAAAATTAAGTCGCTTAAAATTTAGTTACTACTTGACAACTCAATACGTGTAAACCGGCCATAAGGACGACGCTAAAGGACGCTAAAATGTTCTTTTTGGCATAAGTATTACTAAACATTTTGGTATAAACTCAAAATATACCTGCGCGGTCCACAAAGGTAAAGGTAAATTCCAGTCACAGAGTACCTTTATACAATTACAGTACAAGAATCCCCAAAAAAATATATATTAATTAAAGTACACGATAGTCTCGATTAGTCTCGGAGTATTTAGTCGTACGTAAGCATGTTTTAATACATAAAAATAACGAGTTAAGAAATAACAAGGGAATAGTAAGTAATATTAAAATTTTATTATTAATAAGAACTAATAGATAATACAAAATAAGGTTTCAAGATATATTTTTCTAGTTTATGTTCAATTCGAACGAAAATAATTAAATCTAAATAACACTAGTATTCATTATTAAATTACGTAATTCTAAAAAATCTGCTCGAACCGACAAATATAAATCTAGATTTAATATTATGCTAATAAAATATTTAAATGAAAGTGCTATAATAAATTCAATAAATAAAGTAAGCTAAAAGTAACCACAATAAGTTAGTGGTGCAAAAGGTTAGGTAAAATTTCTCCAACAACGTTTCTTAATCTAAAGTGGTCATCTTGTTCAACCACGCTCGCTTCCTTGCTACCTATATCACTTCATTAACCTTTACAAGAAGTTTTTTCCAGTGCAATGCAGAAGTCAATGGTGACCTGAGTAGTAATATATCTGTCGTGGCCATATCGTAGAATTGATCACATCATGAAATTTTCGATCATTTCATGGAATGGTCACATTTCATGAAATTTTCACTGTCCATTGGCCAAATCATGATGTGCCTTGGCCAGATCAATGATAAGAAATCGTTTGACGATATGTTCAACTAAAACGCAGCCACTTCATGAAATGGTCAAGTTTATTAGATCATATCGTAAAATTATTACATTTATTGCCGGTAGAGGCGCTGGAAGCACTTTGTTTATGTACCAACATGGCGGCTGCGTTATTTCTCGCAGTGAAAAAGTGAATTATTCGTTATTAAAATGAGGAAGAAAAAAGAGTTATAATGAAAAAGTACTCGGAAAATGTCTGTAGGACTTAGAGAACAATAATTACCAAACATAATTTAGATTCTTTTTAAACATTTCATGTACGCCCTATTTTAAAAAGTTGTGGAATAAATATTGTTTAGTTTCATGGGCTGACCTACCATCCGAAAGGTTTTGCATACACGTTCTATAACTTGAGGAGCTCCATGAAATCATCATAGTAAGGAGAGTTCTTTCTTGACCTGCGCCATGTAGTCGCTGGTGGCTTCTGCCAGGTCTCGGTCGCCGATGGTCGGGTCTATGTCGGTGAGGGAAGTCTGAGGCGTGCCTTCCTCGGCCTGGCGCAGCTTCAATCGAATCTCGCGCAATCGCGCCTCTAAAATGCGCTCGCGCTTGCTCTCTCTGTCAAACACCTGTAAAATCCAGTTATTTAGAAAAGTCTTTCAATTTTGATCTTTAAGAAAATTTTAGAGATTCGTGAGAAAAAATGTTCAATATTTATATTATTATAAGCTATTTTCTACCAGAAGATGACTAGAAAATTACAATAAAGCCTGAACCTAAAATAAGAAATTTTGAATCGTCGAGTACTGCACAAGTTATTAGCATTGATGGTGTTGAAATGTAGAAAAAGATTTCTAATATTATCAAAAGCATTTAAAAAAAAAGTAAAAGTATTTATTAATCGTAACAATTAGATAAATCTTACCGCAGTAAGCAATGCTTTGTCATTCTTGTCGGAATCAACGAGGAATGGCGAGAGTTCTACCATAAACGTATCACCTTCTGAGTTACCAAGAGCGACCAGTGAACCCTGAAACAAATGCAAAATCAACAGTAGGCTACTTAAGGCTACTGTATAAGTACAACACTGTCAAAATTAAAAAGTATTCTAACAAAAAGACAACATAGTGAATGAATACATAACTCCACGCGTTGTTTTACGAAAGTCCTTTCATCATAACAATAGTTATTTGTTGGGTAAGAGAGGAATGTTGATTTTTCCTCAGAGAACTGATATTGAATCCAGAGCATGCGAAGGAGTCTATAATAGAAGCACGAGCAAAGCTACAGCTCGCGAGGGATTCTAAGGTTCGAGGTGAGAATAAGATTCCTCTCAAACCCAACACATTATTTTTCACCTGTTCCGGCAAGGAAATCGTTAGGTAACTATTTACTTACCTATAAATGTGCAAGAGTTCTCTTATTTTCGATGTAATTTTATAAGTTATGACTTAATTACTGTATTTTATTATAATACTTTTTAATTTATAGTTAATAAGATAAAAATAAATAACCAAGACAATAAACAAACTTTTAGGTTATGTTTTTAGGGTGCGGTGCATTCTAAAATTGTATTTAAAATGAAAATCTATAAAAAAAAATATGGCACACGTCAATTATTTTACGCGCGGATATGCGAAAACTTTTTTCCTGTGTAATCTTGTAATATAATGTTCAAAAATCAAACTAATTTTCCTCTCTAGACATCTAGAAATGAATAAGCGATTTTCGGCCCTATTTTCGGGCATTAAAAGCCAACTTTTCGAGGTGGAGAGGTGAAAAAGGAATTATGACTTCCGCACGAATTTTCGTCACATTGCACATGTTCATTTATTTACTCGTTTACAGAAATAGCACCCGCAATTAATATATTTCCAATAGGGATGACGCCTACTTTATTTTTCTTTGTCTATCAGGTAGATTAATTCTTTCTAAAATTCTCACTTCCAAGGTCTGCTGTAAGATATTTCGTTAGAAATAAGCAGTGCCTGTTGTGTCGTTTTTCTATGTGATCATTTTCTGTTAACTTTATTGTGTACAATAAATAATAAAATAAAATAAAATAGATTATTAAAAAGTGTTGGAAACGTATTTTTCTTTTTTCATGTAATCAAAACATTACGGAGATCTCAAAAAAAGCGTATGACGTCACGTTCGAGTCTATTCTATACCAAGCCGTGACGTAGTTAGCCCCTACTCTCCAACTTTAATGCTGTTTAACTAAGTATAAGTAATTGTTTGTTGATTTGATAAAACAAAAAAATACTGACTGACGGACAAAGTAGCCTCTATTTTTTAGCACAGCTTCTATTAACTTACCTTTTCTTGGAAGCTTTGAGTGGTGAGTGGCACATCGCACATCTGCATAGTCAGTATGGGTTCGTGTTGGCTCCGTAGAAGATCCCATATCGCCAGGCGACCGTCACCAATGCACAAAGTCAATAAAGATATGCGCGTAGGGCTCCATGCGCCGGAGTTGATGCGATAGCGCTGTGGCAGTGACCACAAAATCGGAGATTCACGGCAATCTTCAGACCATACGCGCAAAGAATAGTCACCAACAGACAAGAAATTCTTCGGAAAGGATGGATTGCGTTGTAAGGAAAAAACAGAACCATGGTGGGCATCAAACTGTAAAGAAATATTTAATTAAATAAATATGTGTTTAACAATAATAAATAAATAAAAATAAAAAATAAATATGTATAAACATGTGTATGTGTGTATAAACATCTAACACACGGCCATCTAACCCCAAACTAATAAATAATAATATAAATATGTGGGGGCATCTCACACACGGCCATCTGATCCCAAACTAAGCAGAGCAGAAGCTCTATAAACTATGGGGGTATCAGACACCTGATATTTTTATTAAAATATTTCATAATCATCATCATTTCAGCCTGTTAAAGTCCACTGCAAAAAAAATATAAATACATACTTATATAGAAAATCATCATACTGACGCAAGGCAAACACAAGTGCTAAGCACACGAATGTTTGCCCTTTTCCGAACCCGCAAAACCCTGCGCTTCGTAGGCAGGCGTCTTGGACTAATGCAGGCGTACTACCGTCTAAGATACGGGGCCAATTTATTATTATTAATCATTTTTAAATAAGCCAAATTATAATTTTTTTAAAGAAAAAGAAAAATAATAATTAATAAGGTGGGGCATACTGAAAATCTCTAGATCTGGCCATTTATAATAAAATAATGAAATATCAAGAATTCAAAAATGGAATTCTTTGGGAACAGGTTACTTTTTAATTTGCGAAACTGTCATTTGTTTTTTCATTGTGACGTCCTTTCGAAAATTATGTGTCGCTATCAAAATGATTTTATGATTTTCGTTGTGACTTAAGTCAACAAGAGAGTTGCCAGAGTCTTCAATTGGCTATAAGGTTATAAAGCACCATGTCGCAGTTTTAGACGTGTACGTGATCATCTCCATGACGAGGTAAGTGAAGGTCGGCCGGCGACTGCGGGTACAGACTCTAATATTGACACCGTACGACAACTCACAGAAACTGGCAAATACTTGCCAAAAAATTCATGCTTTGTTAGGCATTGGAATGAGCCAAGTGCAAAAAAAATTACATGTGCATCTGAAGGTTCGAAAGCTTTGCAATCGATCGATAGGTATATAATGTACAGCGATGAACTTGGAAAAAATATGGGTTTACAACTTAGTCGGCGCGTGGGCCAGGCAATATTAAATAACTGTATGCCTGGCGCCACATATTCACAAATATTAAACAAAGTGTTGTCATCGCAGTTTATAGAACCCACGACCCTAATTATTTTAATTGGTAGAAGGGAAAATGTATCTCAAAAATAATTACTAAATACTTTTCCAAACTAAATTCTTTACAAAATGTAGATAAAATAATCTTATTTGCGTTTCCCTTCAGCCAATCTTTGTCGCAACATGAGAATTATATAAGACATGATTATAATACATTTATACACACATTGACATGTCGACATACTGAAAAATTTCATTTCATAGACACCAATATTTGTATTGGAAAATATTTTTATTTGACTAAGGATAGGTATTACCTATCTAGATTTTATACAAAATAGATAGCAGAGTTGCTATCTTATTTTATTTTGAACTCAGTCAATTTTTTGACTAATGAAACGCCTGCTTCTATTGAGCAGAGTAATAATAATGACATATACCCCTTGGAATCTGTTCCAAGCTCTTTAAATTAACCCATAGGACAACAGAGAGTAACTCTGGCAGTAGCCCTAATATTTGTATAAATATACCTTCACCTTGCCCATTAAATCAAGTTACTAGTAATAAATGTAAAAGCAAGAATATTTTAAACGTGGTTCATCAAAATATACAGGGCATATTAAGCAAAGAATTAGAAGTTGAGTTGTTCATGAACTGTAATAATATTGATATTTTATGTATTACAGAGCACTTTTTAAAAAGTTATCAGTTCATGTTCAGCTTTAATAACCACCACGTAGCTAGTTCGTTCAACAGAAAAAAGCAGAACGCGGTGGCTCCTTAATACTTGTTAATAATAGTTTTAAATATAAGGAACGAGTTGACATAGTGAGCCTGTCTGTTGAGCGTACTATTGAAATAGCCTGTATTGAACTTGAACAACTTATTGTAATGAGCGTATACAGACCACCAGATTCATCTTTTGATTTATTCGAAAAGATAATGGATGAAGCGTTGACTAAAATCAGCGATAAAAACAAAATTTTTATATTTTTGTGGTGATTTTAATGTTAATCTGTTGTAACTGAACATCTCATCTCTAAAATAATAATCAAAATTGGCCGTTGATCATCTAGTAGCAGATCCTTACTACGTTGTGAGAGTAACCCAAACTCTTTTAGAAATTTACAATGTGATCGTCTTTATATTATATTTTCTAACTGCGGAATTAAACATAGAGTCGCCTACTCAACTTCTATGTTATTCCTATATACTGATTTGTCCCTATCTCTCGCCCGAACACAGGAGTATCAGTTGCCAGCCGGCAAGCAGCCTACTCCTGATTACCCATGTTCGCGGACTGAAAGAATAAAGTCACCAGGAAATCCCAGCGACTTTATTAAACAATACTAACTTCGTATTCTGAAAAGAACTTCGAAGTTTATTGCTTCTGCAATAAGAGCCCAGATTCCTGAAATGGATCACAAGGATTATTACATGATATATGTAATTTAAAAGGTATAAAAGGATGGCTTCAGGACTGCCTCAGCGAGTCCTTAGAGCCGGCGACGGGTGTGTCGTCTGTAGTTCTGAATAGAACTTCTAGTTCTTAGAGGAACTTTCGTTGAGTGGCATTTCCTCAACAGAATGATCAATAACCAAGTTTCTCTAATGATACTTCCTGGAGACGACCATCCTAGCTCTACGCACCGGGATACCCTTTTCCTTAAGCTATGTCAACCGTATTGAAAAATACAGTTACATAATCTCTCTGTGTCTTCCATACTACCATCACACAAGGGATCCAGCAAGATCTAGCAAGATCCAGCCCTGACGAAGGAACTAGTTTTAGTTCCTTCAGCTAGTTGATTGCTAAGACCCCAGATCCCGAGCAAGACAGCAGTCTAGCAGCAAAGACCCGATACGCTCACACCTTTACAGCAAACTAACTGTTAAAGCATTTACGAGACGAGTGAGAATAAACGCTCCACCAACGCGCTCTCTGTGAGTCACTTCCCACTCTGTCCTTCAGAATGCTCCTGTCCTCCCCTCACCACAGAGGTGTAGGAAAAAGGTTAAAATAATAGACAACCCCGAAGGATTGTCTACAGCGGACTCTGGTCCGACCGGTGCGCCTTAAGCGATGGAAGGAGACCGAAGTCCCATCGTAGAAAGCATAAGCTTCTCGTGGTAAGCCGAAGCTAGTGGACTACGTCCAATCGATACTAGCCGTAGCGTTCCCGATACGGCTGAGCCGCTGTGGTAACCTTTTGGGAGGCTAATCCCGTCTTCCACCGAATTGTCCAACGTATTGCGTTCAAGGGTGTGTTTATAGGATAGTCCACACGTGAACCAGCGCCTATGATGGTAAACCATCTTCCAACGAGCAAGCTCGAAGGGATGACCTCACAGCTGCTACTGACTGCGGGTCTCATATCTGGATTGCTCCTGCATACTGGATCTCCGTCTATCTGAACGGTACTGCCAGGGCAGATCTGCTCCAACTTCATATCTCCATATATACATATCTCCGTCGCGCGTCTCCGTGCCTGAGACCGCATATGAATCTAAAGACTCATTTCAGCTATCGCTCTGAATATAGCTTTACAGCCTTCATCATCGCTCGTCCAGTCCACTGCTGGACTATGAGCCTCCTCTCCTTGCAACCATATGTGTCGATATTACATCGCACAGTTGATTCAGTAATAAATCATACATGATGATATTAGCCAGAGCAGTCCACGTCCAGTTTCTCGTTCTCAATTAATAAACTCGTTCCAGTATGCCTCTTCACAGACTTATGTCTTGAAGGAAGCCACTATGTCCTCCGCTATCTCCATTATCGGGGTTAAGACTTGAAAGACCATCATCGACACTAATCAGTCTGAGGTCCACCGCGCACGGCTGTGGACAAGTCCCCATCCGCGGCTATGTATTCAAGTCGCTGTATGCGTCTTCGGTCAATCAGCGGTTCAGAGCTAGACATACAGTGGTAGCGGCATTCATAGCAGCCCGTTGGTTACTCCACATCTTCATAGGTCAGATACGGAAATCTCTCCACAGACTTGTGTCTTGAAGGTAGCCACTAAGATATTGTTAACTCCACTATCGGGGGTAAACTTAGTGTACTTATCACGCCTAGGATGCGACCCATACATCAGCGGTTCAGAGCTAGACATGCAGTGCCAACAATATCATAGCAGCGATAGTTATACCTCGTCTTCATGCGTCAGATAAGGGCTCTCTATGAGATGGTCAAATATAGTGCATTATGTGATCAGTTTGATCCAGCGGCCGTGTCCGCTTTCATTAGGTCATCTAGGTGCGTCAAGCCTATGATTCCCTTGATTTTCATTTTTGACCATCTCGGATGGGATATGTCATCCATAGAGGCATAATTAACCGTTCCCATATCAAACAGGCAGCACGCCAGTCTTCAGGGACCGAAATCCCGTCGAAAGGCAGTGAGAGGCTGTGCAGCGCCTGCGACTTTAGGTTCGGCAATTATTTCACTTGGTTTTCCAAGTAAAGACTTATATTAGTCTATTTTTGCACTTTTATAATAATGTCAATTTTCTTGAACTTAACGTTCCGCCAGCCATCTATTCCTAGACGGCTGACTGCCTCCCACCATGTATATTGGCGACACGCAACGACGGTACGCGCTAGGTCAACAGGCCCTTTTCCTAAACTTGTTCGATATTTCTGAAACTCACAATGCGAACGTATCTCAGTCTATGCACCCCAAGTATGCATTTAGTTTTGCATTATCTCTTTTAGTTTCTGAGTTATTAATTTTAGAAATATCAAAAATGTCCAATACAAGAACGTAATAAAATTAAAAACATTCATTACACGAACGTATTAAAATTATAAAAATTCATTACAAGAACGTATTAAAAAAACAAAAATTCTCTTAATTCGTCTCGAATCTTTTATTATAACTTTCTCTATGTCTTACAACAGACACACGTTGTTCTACATAGTTTTAATTTACATTAGGGTCGGGGAGTTACATCCAGCCCCAAAGTTTTGTTGAAATTCATGAAGACAAAAATTTCCATCAGCTTAACTTCATTTGGAAAGTATTTCATGTGTTAGATTAGGACTACTATTATTTCTCTCACTCGAGGTACTGTAGTTCTATCTCAAGCTTCTGTTATCTTTCCCTCGCTTGAGGTACTCACTCCAATGTTTACAGGCTTTTGATTAAAATATGTATCTTAGAAAAGATGCACGACGCAATGAAAATAGTCATACACACGCGAAGAAAAGGAAAACAATATCAACCAGTAAGCCTGGGATATGGTTCTCTCTCTCGTTGCACGCGCGCACGAGTACTATACAATTCCATGTGTATGCACATTTTTTTCTAACCGCATTTTTATTGTGTTTACGAACACGCAACGTTCGACTCGGGGCGCGGATTTTTACCCTTCTGCATCGAACATTCTGCGCGACGCCGAAACATCAGCGCATCGTCGTCGAGCCGACGATGACGCAATTCAGTAACGGATATTTTCGTAATACGCACCGTCGCAGCATACAATACATATGCAGCGGCATCGTAATACGTTAATGATCCTTTCGCAGGTTCCCCGACAGAAATCTGGTTACGACTTTTACTTCCTCTGAATGATCAGGTTTGGTCAACTTTCCAGCAACGCTGACGACCGTGAAGCCACCGCGTGTCGGTCCGAAAACCTCATCAAATCATTCAACTTTCGTCTTTCCCTCGCTCGAGGTACTCACTCCATTGGTTTCAGCTTCGCGTTTATATTTCCCTCACTCGAGGTACTCACTCCATTGGTTTCAGCTTCGCGTTTATATTTCCCTCACTCGAGGTACTCACTCCATTGGTTTCAGCTTCGCGTTTATATTTCCCTCACTCGAGGTACTCACTCCATTGGTTTCAGCTTCGCGTTTATATTTCCCTATCCTAACTTCTTACCTAATCATGTTTAAAACCCTATAGTGGAATTTTCTATATTCCCCTAGCTAACAAAACCTACACTACTCTAACTTCCCTAACTCTCAACTAAATCCTAATTTATCCATCTGGCTCATTAAAACTTCTACCCTAGTGGCTACGTCCATCTCCGTCAACCACACCTATATTAGCACAATCCTAAATTATCCATTTTTTATCTAGCTAAATAAAACTTCTACCTAAGTGGTTACGTCCATCTCCGTCAACCACACCTATACAAACCTAACCAGTCCAAATTAACAACAATAATATTAATAACATTCTGTGGCTCGCCACCGACCACATGTTAATTAATTTCCTAACTTGCCTTTTGTCTTGCTAGACTTTTATTGTTTTAATCTGGACTTAATCTCTCCATTGGATTGTGCTACTCCCTAACTCCTATTGGTGCATAATTTCCTAACTTGCCTTTTGTCTTGCTAGACTTTTATCGTTTTAATCTGGACTTAATCTCTCCATTGGATTGTGCTCCTCCCTAACTCCTATTGGTGCATAATTTCCTAACAATTGAAATAAGACATTAAGAACCATTTAGAACTCAGTGTCCAATCTTTATCGCAACAATATAACATTATAATCAACTGACCTTGAATTTGTGTCAGTCAGCCCCCGAACTTTTGTTGGTTTGCACAGCCCCCCAACAATTGATGTTCTGACCATTTGCATGGGGTTTATGTGAGCATTATACGATGTAAATCTGAGTGTTTCGAAAAGGAGTCTCCACCTGTCCTACCCACATCGAACTAGTTCCAACGGTTGTCTACGCAGCCATTAATTCACTTAGATATG
This sequence comes from Carpatolechia fugitivella, assembly GCA_951230895.1. Lineage (NCBI taxonomy): Eukaryota > Metazoa > Arthropoda > Insecta > Lepidoptera > Gelechiidae > Carpatolechia > Carpatolechia fugitivella. The sequence continues at coordinate 13,546,579 of OX579653.1, read as the reverse complement.
ACAATGTCCCTCCATCTGTTCGGAACACAATTCTCGTACAGCCCCCCAACAATTGATGGTCTGCACACTTGCATGGATGTTAGCATTATACGATATAAATCTGAGTGTTTCGAAAAAGGAGTCTCCACCTGCTCTACCTACGTCGAACTAGTTCCAACGGTCGACTTCGCAGCCATTAGTTCACTTAGATATGACAATGTCCCTCCATCTGTTTGAAACACAATTTTCGTAATTCTGCTTGCTAGACTTGGTTCGCTTCTTCAGAAGCGTTTATGATTCATCCAACTAAAAGTGCAAGAGGCAGTATTGTTCGGTTCTGCGTTTCAGACTAACTTGCGAGGCATGTTGTCCGTTTTAAACATAATGTTATAAAGTGCTTCCTAGCCTTTCCTTTCTCTTCTATGTCTTTTTGCGAGGAGGTTTTTGCGCCATCTCTTCCTCCTCGCGGCGGTCCTCATAATATGAATTACCGCCCACTATCATGCACCAAAATCCCTATTCGAGAAAGTCTTTCTAAAAAGTTCTTCTTTTCTTTTGAAGACTCACTTCAAAAACCATCTCTCTTCATCCTGATCCCCTCATCAGTTTTTGAAGACTTACTTAAAAGTTCTTCGTTAATGTGCACTATGTGCATCATTCACTTGCTTGCAATTACTTCTCTTCCATCGCAACGACTCAAGTGTTAAGCCAATTAACCCGGCGAGTTTGTCAAACTCACTGAAAACTTTTGTTTACCATCAACAAGACAAAAACGATTTCACCCGGAATTAGATGAGATCCACAAAATGACAAACCGCCACTAACCTTGTAGTTGACGTGCAATTCGCTAGAGCATCGAAAACGTAAACGATACAATCGTCAGTACGCTCGACACCCAGCTTTTAAACGACTTCTGAATTTAGCTTTTTGTGATATACATCCGAAGCCGTAGAGGCCCCTGAGACATCGCTAAATAAGTCGACATTGTTACAATAAATGTTGAAAACCGTCTCCGGTCTTCCTTCTCCCAATCTTCATCATCAAATATTTCGCTTTTCCATTGTTTATTATTATAGTACAATGACACTATTTTTTTTTTTTACAGTGTCCCCAATCACTGTTTCATGAACAAATCATGCCTATGTTTTTATTCCTTGAAGTGTCCTATTCCACTTCTTACAGTGTCCCTCTTCACTGTTTCATGAACCTTCTATAACAATAGAAAAGTTTGTTTATAACCATAGTAACCTAGCAAACTAAAACTAAAGTCCTCATGCACCACTAACCAAATATAATTCGGTCTGTAATACACAAAACCCGTTTCAATCTCTATGTCCTATGGGTATTTTTAGACATTCACATTGTAAAGTTTCTTTCCATTTCACACGCAACAAATTGTGGCTTATAGCCACCGTTCACGATACAATTTAGAATATCCTGGTCACGGCACCAAATTGTAACTGAACATCTCATCTCTAAAATAATAATCAAAATTGGCCGTTGATCATCTAGTAGCAGATCCTTACTATGTTGTGAGAGTAACCCAAACTCTTTTAGAAATTTACAATGTGATCGTCTTTATATTATGTTTTCTAACTGCGGAATTAAACATAGAGTCGCCTACTCAACTTCTATGTTATTCCTATATACTGATTTGTCCCTATCTCTCGCCCGAACACAGGAGTATCAGTTGCCAGCCGGCAAGCAGCCTACTCCTGATTACCCATGTTCGCGGACTGAAAGAATAAAGTCACCAGGAAATCCCAGCGACTTTATTAAACAATACTAACTTCGTATTCTGAAAAGAACTTCGAAGTTTATTGCTTCTGCAATAAGAGCCCAGATTCCTGAAATGGATCACAAGGATTATTACATGATATATGTAATTTAAAAGGTATAAAAGGATGGCTTCAGGACTGCCTCAGCGAGTCCTTAGAGCCGGCGACGGGTGTGTCGTCTGTAGTTCTGAATAGAACTTCTAGTTCTTAGAGGAACTTTCGTTGAGTGGCATTTCCTCAACAGAATGATCAATAACCAAGTTTCTCTAATGATACTTCCTGGAGACGACCATCCTAGCTCTACGCACCGGGATACCCTTTTCCTTAAGCTATGTCAACCGTATTGAAAAATACAGTTACATAATCTCTCTGTGTCTTCCATACTACCATCACACAAGGGATCCAGCAAGATCTAGCAAGATCCAGCCCTGACGAAGGAACTAGTTTTAGTTCCTTCAGCTAGTTGATTGCTAAGACCCCAGATCCCGAGCAAGACAGCAGTCTAGCAGCAAAGACCCGATACGCTCACACCTTTACAGCAAACTAACTGTTAAAGCATTTACGAGACGAGTGAGAATAAACGCTCCACCAACGCGCTCTCTGTGAGTCACTTCCCACTCTGTCCTTCAGAATGCTCCTGTCCTCCCCTCACCACAGAGGTGTAGGAAAAAGGTTAAAATAATAGACAACCCCGAAGGATTGTCTACAGCGGACTCTGGTCCGACCGGTGCGCCTTAAGCGATGGAAGGAGACCGAAGTCCCATCGTAGAAAGCATAAGCTTCTCGTGGTAAGCCGAAGCTAGTGGACTACGTCCAATCGATACTAGCCGTAGCGTTCCCGATACGGCTGAGCCGCTGTGGTAACCTTTTGGGAGGCTAATCCCGTCTTCCACCGAATTGTCCAACGTATTGCGTTCAAGGGTGTGTTTATAGGATAGTCCACACGTGAACCAGCGCCTATGATGGTAAACCATCTTCCAACGAGCAAGCTCGAAGGGATGACCTCACAGCTGCTACTGACTGCGGGTCTCATATCTGGATTGCTCCTGCATACTGGATCTCCGTCTATCTGAACGGTACTGCCAGGGCAGATCTGCTCCAACTTCATATCTCCATATATACATATCTCCGTCGCGCGTCTCCGTGCCTGAGACCGCATATGAATCTAAAGACTCATTTCAGCTATCGCTCTGAATATAGCTTTACAGCCTTCATCATCGCTCGTCCAGTCCACTGCTGGACTATGAGCCTCCTCTCCTTGCAACCATATGTGTCGATATTACATCGCACAGTTGATTCAGTAATAAATCATACATGATGATATTAGCCAGAGCAGTCCACGTCCAGTTTCTCGTTCTCAATTAATAAACTCGTTCCAGTATGCCTCTTCACAGACTTATGTCTTGAAGGAAGCCACTATGTCCTCCGCTATCTCCATTATCGGGGTTAAGACTTGAAAGACCATCATCGACACTAATCAGTCTGAGGTCCACCGCGCACGGCTGTGGACAAGTCCCCATCCGCGGCTATGTATTCAAGTCGCTGTATGCGTCTTCGGTCAATCAGCGGTTCAGAGCTAGACATACAGTGGTAGTGGCATTCATAGCAGCCCGTTGGTTACTCCACATCTTCATAGGTCAGATACGGAAATCTCTCCACAGACTTGTGTCTTGAAGGTAGCCACTAAGATATTGTTAACTCCACTATCGGGGGTAAACTTAGTGTACTTATCACGCCTAGGATGCGACCCATACATCAGCGGTTCAGAGCTAGACATGCAGTGCCAACAATATCATAGCAGCGATAGTTATACCTCGTCTTCATGCGTCAGATAAGGGCTCTCTATGAGATGGTCAAATATAGTGCATTATGTGATCAGTTTGATCCAGCGGCCGTGTCCGCTTTCATTAGGTCATCTAGGTGCGTCAAGCCTATGATTCCCTTGATTTTCATTTTTGACCATCTCGGATGGGATATGTCATCCATAGAGGCATAATTAACCGTTCCCATATCAAACAGGCAGCACGCCAGTCTTCAGGGACCGAAATCCCGTCGAAAGGCAGTGAGAGGCTGTGCAGCGCCTGCGACTTTAGGTTCGGCAATTATTTCACTTGGTTTTCCAAGTAAAGACTTATATTAGTCTATTTTTGCACTTTTATAATAATGTCAATTTTCTTGAACTTAACGTTCCGCCAGCCATCTATTCCTAGACGGCTGACTGCCTCCCACCATGTATATTGGCGACACGCAACGACGGTACGCGCTAGGTCAACAGGCCCTTTTCCTAAACTTGTTCGATATTTCTGAAACTCACAATGCGAACGTATCTCAGTCTATGCACCCCAAGTATGCATTTAGTTTTATTAATTTTAGAAATATCAAAAATGTCCAATACAAGAACGTAATAAAATTAAAAACATTCATTACACGAACGTATTAAAATTATAAAAATTCATTACAAGAACGTATTAAAAAAACAAAAATTCTCTTAATTCGTCTCGAATCTTTTATTATAACTTTCTCTATGTCTTACAACAGACACACGTTGTTCTACATAGTTTTAATTTACATTAGGGTCGGGGAGTTACACTGTTAGAGGATAATAATACTTGTACTAGATTTAAATGTTTATTTTTATGTCACAACATGAACTATCTTTTTTTGGAGCCTACTAGAATTACTGCAACATCTGCTATTTGCATTGATAATATATTTTTTAACATTACGCCTACTTACAAATCGGTCATCAATAAATTAACCTCTGATCACTCTGGTCAGATAGGTATATTCAATATTAAAATAAAAAAAGACCAAAAAGAGGATATTACATGTGTCCCCATTAGTGACACTCGGCTAGAACACTATAGGAATAATATTTTAGATAAATTATCGGAAATACCATACAGTGACGATCCAAATTTATTGTATAACTCAGTATTTAACTTTGTCAAAAATGAATATGATACGGTATTTAAATAAAAAACTATAAAAGTTAATAACAAAGCTTTGTTTAGTGATTGGGCGACAGCGGGAATTCATAGGAGCAGACGAAAATTATATGAACTCTATGAAGAGAAATCATATAACAAAAGTACGGCCTTTCTAGATTATGTTCGTAGTTATTCAAAAATGTTTAAACGCGTTTGTGCCGTAGCTAAATCCAATTTCATTAAAAACAAAATTGAATCTATTAGCAATGTAATGAAAACGACATGGAAAATTATAAATAGCGAGACTGGAAAGGACAAAGCTACACATAATAACTTCAAGCTTAAAATAGATAATCAATTGTTAAGTACAGACCTAGAAGTAGCAAAAGCTTTTGAAAATTTCTTTACGGACATTCCAGTTTCAACAACCAAGTCTTTAAATTCATCTCCCGCTGCTGCTGAATCTATACTTAAGCAGAACTTTGAGGAATGTAAAACAGATTTTAAATTTAGGCACGTAAATAATGAGGACATTGTAAAAGCGTTTAAATCCCTGGAAATGAAAAAGACGGCTGACGTCCATGGTCTATCTGTAAAAATTATAAGTTCCATTATAGATTGTATCGCACCTCACCTTTGTTGCATATTTAATCAATGTATAGATAATGGTGTGTTTCCTGACTTGATGAAACTAAGTAAAGTGATACCTTTATTCAAAGCCGGTAGTACATCAGACCCCACAAATTTTAGACCTATATCGATACTACCAACTCTTAGCAAAATATTTGAAAAACTCATACTTAATCAATTGCAGAGTCATTTTGATGTCAATAATTTAATTCATGTTGCTCAGTTTGGTTTCACAAGGGGTCGTTCAACAGCCGACGCTGGTGTTGAGCTAATTGACAATGTTTTTGGTGCCTGGGAAGACGCAATGGATGCAATAGGTGTATTCTGCTATCTATCCAAGGCTTTTGATTGCGTCCATCATGACATTCTTGTCAGGAAGCTACGCCATTATGGTGTAAAAGATCAAACTCTTGGCCTTCTGGAGTCATATCTAACAGATAGGATTCAGATGGTCGATGTTAATGGGAAAAGATCACCCGGATCTTCAATAAGTATGGGCGTCCCGCAGGGTTCAATTCTTGGACCTTTCTTGTTTTTAGTATATATTAATGATTTACCTTATCTTGTTAAAGCAAAACATGGGTTAGTATTGTTTGCCGATGATAATTCTTTGATATTTAAAGTTAAAAGACAACAATCAAACTATGACGACGTAAACAATGCTATCTCTAGTATAGTGAATTGGTTTACTGTTAATAATCTATTACTTAATGAAAAGAAAACTAAATGCATTAAATTCGTATAACCCAATGTGAAACTAGTAACTACAGATATATTTAAACTTATACTTATAAAAGGTCAGAAATTGGAACTTGTAGATTCGACTGTCTTTTTGGGCATAACTTTAGATGCCAAACTACAATGGGATTCTCATATAAATAAATTGTCGAACCGACTGAGTTCAGCAGCGTTCGCAGTTAAAAAAATTAGAGCCCTTACTAACGTAGACACCGCTAGACTAGTCTACTTCAGTTACTTTCATAGTCTAATGACCTATGGTATTTTATTGTGGGGTCACGCTGCGAATGCTAATAGTATATTTATTTTGCAGAAACGGGCTGTTCGTGCAATTTATAGATTAGGGCCTAGAGTGTCACTGAGGGAAAAGTTTAAAGAAATCAATATTCTGACATTTGTGTCTCAATATATCTATGACAATCTTGTGTATATAAAACGAAATATAAGTAATTTTCAGAAGCACAGTGATATACACAATTTTAATACTAGAAATAAAGACAAGTTGGTTGTTTATGTCAGCCTACTACCTAAAATTAGTAATTCTTTTAAAGGCAATTGTATACGCTATTACAATAAGGTCCCTACTGATATTAGAAACTTGCCTTTAGACAAGTTTAAAATAATTATAAAACAGAAATTGTATAAAAAAGGTTACTATAGGATATCTGATTACTTAGAAGACAGGTGTCCATGGGAATAGATTGTTTGAGTAGCAGGCTTTTTCGATATGTAATAAGCATTAATTTTGTAATTGACAATATTTTATTTAAAAAAGGAAACGCAAAAGATGCGACGACTGTGGAGTTTCTTCGGTGAGCTCTTCTCCACAGATTCCGCCATTGTGTTAGTGAACTCACCCAAAAAAATGTAATGACGGATCTAAGTGATGTAATAACATCCTATGGAAATAAATTATTTTGACTTTGACTTTGACTTTGATCGATACCGCATAACTTAACAGAGGACCAGAAAAGACTGCATGTCCCTCGGACCAACCACCCACTGGACACCGCATTCTGTATAATTTAAAATAGCGCCCTGACATGTGGTGTCCAGTGGGTGGTTGGTCCGAGGCGTGTCCAGTGGTACCGTACCAATGATAAAAAAAGCTTAACGGAGGACAGTCATTGGTTGTCTATAATATTGAGACAGGTGACGAAACCTGGGTGTACTGCTTTGAACCCAAAAGAAAAAGCCAATCGGCAGAGTGGGTCTTTCCTTTTGAAGATTTCCTGACGAAAGTTATGAAAATTCGAAGCATTGGTAAAAAAATGGTTGCTCCTTTTTTCGGCAAGGCAGGACATTACACTACAGTATCGCTGGAAGATCAAAGGACAGTGACTGCAGACTAGAGTCTTAGAAAAAGTTCGCGAAAAGCATCCTTGAAGCAATGTCCTCCTTCACCACGATAACGCATCCTACTCACATTCCGCTAAGGTAACAGAAGTCTATTTGAAGGCTTCAGATGTGAAACTGATGACGCATCCGTTTCACAGTTGGACCCTATGACTTCTTTTTGTTTCCAAAAATTAAAGACAAACTTGGAGCCACACGTTTTATGAACCCTGAATCGGCGGTGAATGCGTTCCATGAAGCCATTGAAGAGGTCCCTAAGGAAGACTGGTCCAACTGCTGTGTACAGACAGTGGTACAAAAATGTATTAATAGCGAGGGAATAAACTTTGAAAATAAATAAATGTATCTAAGTAACAATAAATGTATCTAGTCTTATTTATCAGAATCCAGAAACTTTCAATAGAACTACGAGTTCAGGTCTTATGTCAGAGGTGGCGCTGTTCCTAAGTTGCCTTTCATTATATAACGACGCAATAATATATCACACGAAATTCGGATCATCGCCTTTTATTTCTCGAAAATTCACCATAAGCTATACGAAATATACAAAGGGTTCCTTTTTTACTACGGAACCCTAAAAAGGGACAAAAGATGGCCATCATATTAGAGCTGTCAAATATCGAATTATGAATCTTATAGACGCGTTGATTGCATAATTTTAGAGAGCACGTAAAACAACCGACTTAAAAATTTCTTAATCTGACAGCTATGACCTTATTTTAGGTTATCTTTCATTCAAAATAATATCATTCGTTCGTCTGAATTCATTGCCTCTCTTTCATTGGTCATAAAAACGAAAAGGATAGCTGGATTTTAAAATTAGAATTAGAAGATGACTTCCCGATTCGAGGCCAATATCTTACACTCATAACATACTGGGCGCGCGTGGGGTTATATATTTTATTATGATAACTACCTATATATCCGCCTAGATCTGAAAGACCTTATCATAATTATAATATTTTTAATCACTTGGCAAAATCAACTTAGGTGTTACATTCTGGCATGCCAGCCGTGTAATCTATAGGTATATTATATTAAAATTGTAACTGGCTGACGTCCGATAGAAAATATACATTTACCGGCACATTTAACCGCCCACCTTTCATTTCAGGGAATACTCGTGATTCTTTATCTAATACTTTAAACGAACAATTCTTGTATATACCTATATACCTATATATATAATGAGAATCTCGGAAACGGCTGCTACGATTTCGATGAAATTTGGTATATAGGGGGTCTCGAGGGCGATAAATCGATCTAGCTAGCTTTTGTTTATGGTAAAACAGGATTTCCCCATGTTTTCGGGCTTAAAAGAATTTGTTCGCCATATCATTAAAAGAGAAGGTTAATTTCACCGCTATCCATAACGACGCGGTGGCTCTGTTGGGGAACCGGGAGGCAATGAAACCGAAGGTCAGACGATCGAATCAACATTAACGTACTTTTTTATTTTTTGTTCATGTTTCTTTTTATTTGTTTTTAACTTTTTAATTCTTTTATTTAGTTATTTAAATACAAAAATGACAGAAATAAAAATTTCTTATTTAGTACCTTATTTTTTCGTGGTCTAAATTTTTTCCAACAGATAGAGCAATTTTTATAGGTATGTTTTTTTATTTATTACTTACCGTCGTCGTCGTTGTTATTACTTATTTTTTCATTTACTTAGTTCAATTAAAATACATTTACAGAAAATCACTTCGTTTTTCTTACACCAACACATAGTGACGAAATTTTCTTCTAAAAAAGCATTTAAAAGTATTTTCAGTTATTTTTTCAGATATGTAACACAGAAATGTAAAATGCTATTTTATCCACAGAGACGTTATTTAATCCACGCAACCTCAACAAATTCAATTTATATTACTACTAGCGCTGCCTTTACCACTGTTAGGCATGATGGGAATAATAATTTATTTTCCTTTCTGAATTCTATCCAAATTCCGATCCTAATTTATTGTCTATGCAGGGAAATCTATTTTTACTAAAAATTAAACCTAGCTAGATCGATTTATCGCTCCCGAAACCCCATAATTCATCGAAATTATCCACGCAACCTCAATAAATGCAAATTTATATTACTAATAGCGCCTTTACCACTGTATCTGTGAAGTGACCAAAACTGGAACTACTGCTAATAAGTTGGTAAGTTAGTTGGTATGGGAATAATTTATTTTCCTATAATAATAAGTCCCATCCTATTATTTTATAATACATAATTATATTCTTTTCCTCGTTTTACTCGGGCCATCTGATGGAAAACTTTCAGACCACCAAAAAATTTATCAGAAATTTTCTTTCATTTTTGTATTTAAATAACTAAATGAAAGAATAAAAAAATAAAAAAAATAAACAAACGTAAAAAGAACAAAGAAATAAAAAAAAAATATTTGTCGAGATTCAAACTGCAAACTTGCGGTGTCCCGACTGAGCCAAAACTACCTTTCTATTTCAATGATATCGCGTATCAATTCTTTTAAGCCTGAAAATACGGGGAAATCTATTTTATAAGCTAGATCGATTTATTGCCCCCGAAACTAAATTGCAAAATCGTTGCAGCCGTACGTTTCCGAGATCCTTATTATTCTAATCTTGCTCGTTTAAAGTATAAGAGAGGTGCTACTATGTCTAGCCGCGTGTACTTTCTTCTGAACGTATGAAGTAAGTAGAGTTTATTGAAATGCGTAGGTGTCTTACAAAAAAAATAAACGAGCTAAGCTCGGTTAACCAGGTACTAATTCTATTAGTTACAGCTGATGTTAGTCAAAAAGTAGTTAATTTAAAGTTTATTTAAGTGTGTTTAATTTATCGTAAAATTATCAATAAATCAATCGTAATGTATAACAATAAGCGTAATTTAAAATAAACTCGAAATACAAGGGTGGGCGGTTAGATGTGCCGGTGTGTATATATGAAAAAAAAAATACGAGGGGTCTAAATTTGTTTGTGCATCACGTAAGAACTAAATTGAATGCATTGCTGTGGGTCTACCTTAAAAACTGGATGGGATTATCTTGATGCGCCCCCCCCCCCCCCCCTCGCCTACCTAGAAGCGGAGTTATCTTCTCTTTCATTTTTGTGCTGAATAGTTCATCTCGGAAATAAAATTGATAACGCAGTTGCAAGCAGACCACTAGCACAAAATATATAACTAACTTTTACCATTTGACCAAGATATTCGTATTAATGTTACCTTGATAGGAAGTTTTTCCATAGGAGTCTTTCCTTTTCGGTTCCCGCCGATAATCAAGCCGTTCTCTGTGCCAACCATGAATCTTGTAGGGATTGTCGGCTCATACTCCAACATTGACACGCCCAAAGCCGCTGCCATGCTTTGCACATCATTTGCAGTTTTCACTACGTCGATTATCATTTCGTCAGTTGGCTCATCAAGGTAACGCGTATCCCACCATTTGCACATTCCATCAGGGCCCGCAGAGAAAAATTCATTTCCAGACTTAGAATGAATAAAGAGGACTTTCCGTACAATATCTCTGTGTGCTACGTGTGGTGGACAAAACCCTTGGGGCGGGCCACCTATGCGTCGATCGAAAAACACCACCTGCCCTGTCGATATTCCACCAATCAGCAGGTTGCTGTCGCGTTGACTGAATTGCAGATCAAACATAGGTGACCCCGGATCCAAGGATAGTTCAGGAGAATTCGCGTTTTCAACCTCCCAAATAAAAGCTTCAACTGGTTTCCGAGGCTCACGATAAAAATCTACGTCCACGTAACTAACAGCGAAGCGTTGACCGGATTCCTGGTGCCACGATATACTGGACACAGGTCGTTTAAATTTGTCACGGTAGACATTCACCGTACGGCTACTGTTCTTAACAACGGGCGGTAACTGGGCCATTTCGGCGTAGTACGTTCGATACATGTCAATCGCATTGTTCTGCATGATGTAGTGCTCCATGCCCTGACATAATAAAAAAGTTTAGTAAACGTGAATATAATACTAAACGAGCATTGCCTTATGTTCTCATCTCACCGGAGCAAGAGTCTGCACGCAGTGTATGTAATTGTCATCCTTTTCAATTTTACGTCGATAGCGTTGTGTCGCTTCTGGGTCATGAACGTTGATATCTTTGGGCCAGCCGCCTTCGGCGTGGTTGGCTCCGCTAGTGTGGTATTCCGCTCTGAAAAATATAAAGTGGTGTATTTACATTTAAAAAAAGCAAGTAACTAGGCATAGTAAATCTCAGCCCACATCCACCTACTGCTAGATATAGGTTTATTCTCTATTGCTTCACCTCCACACGGTCCTGTGCTATCCGCGTCCTACCACCTTGGCAATATCACAGTACAGATATTAGATGTGGGGAGATGACCTCAAGTAACTAGAGAGTTCAGCTCTCCACCTTTCACGTTAATAGTCGACATGTGCGTGCGTGCATCCGCATTCAGTCATGTGAAAGAATAAAGCTTGGTTAGTCGTTCTTCTTTGACACAGCTGATCACTAGAGATGGGAAAATTTTGATTAAATGCCTGTGATGAAGAATATTCTTTTTTTTTGGTATTTTTTGTAACACGTTGTATAAGTTTTTTTATAAGCCTGTATAAATGTATACAGGCTTATTTTTTGTCAGTGCACAAATTTTCATCACGCAATCAGAATAATTTATGGAACATATTTCACGAATAAAAACATTTTTTTATTTTTTTTCCTGTTGATCATTTTATCTTGCACAAAATTAAAAAAGATTTGGTCACCCTACTACTACTACAACACACTTACAAAGAACTACTACACAGGAGACGCGAAGGAAGCACGCGCGCGCGCCGCTGCTGTCAATTCATTCATTCCGAATTAATCATTCGCTCTTCTCGTCAGTCAGCTCAGCGCAGTGATCTGGGTTCGAGTGCGTGCGTCATTCTGCATGACGTTCTCGCGCTCTTGCGTTTACTACAAGAGAATGCTATGAAAAAGTGTGAATCTACTTTAATTTTAAGAACAGCTCAAGCTTGGTACGTTTAAAGCCTCAGCCACACAGAGCGGGACCGGTGCGGACCGGGGGGACCTGGAAAGTGGAACTTTGTATGGCGCGGCGCGGCGTAACACCGTCCCACATTCCCGGCCCCGGACCGCACCGCTCCCGCTCTGTGTGACTTGTGCTTTAGAGCAGCTGCTAAGTACCTACGCAAATTAGTATTCGAGAAATGAACTCCAGTAGTTGGGTGTAAATTGATTTAAATTCAGACTCGAAAATCTTAATAATTGTAACGGTCCTAAACCCGTAAAAGTATTAGTAGTAATTGGAATCACCTATTTAAATACCTAGTTTTTCCAGTTTTACCTGTTAGTAGCCACTACTTCGTATATTCAATTACAGGTCAAGCTTCATCAAATTTTACAAACTTTGATATGCGCTTGCCTATAAAGCCCAAGTTACACAGAACCGTGCCGGCACGGCCCCGGACCGCACCGCTCCCGCTCTGTGTGACTTGGGCTTTACGTATGATAACAAACGCCTAAATGAGAATAGGGTGTCCATGACTGTTGCTGTAGACATTTTCTTGTGAAGTTATTTCGATATTTTTGTTTAAAACGCGGTTAAACAGAAATATACGTGTCTTTTAATCTTTAATAACCTTCATGTATGATGATAACGATGATGATGATGAGAATTTAGTGCACTGACAAAAAAATACTCTATTCTGTCTATTATGTACTAAAAGACGCAGGAACTAAAAACTAAACTGTGACGGTGATCAAATACTGAGCAATCGAAAGAAAGAAGAGGAAGAAGGAGAAGGTCTGTTTGATGATGATGTTAGCCCCTGTTTCTCACCTGATGGTGTTGATATGGTGCTCAGAAAAGTCAGGAGAGTTTTGTATGATCTCGTGGACAGGGTTACGTAGAATGTAGTTCTTATGTTCGGCAACGTTTGTAGGTATTGAGTCGCACATTTCTGGGCCCTGCTCACAGAACAGCGGCTGCTTCCCGAACGCATTGCGCATCTTCATATACTGATACGTAATCTCCATGATTGATTTATAGTATCACCACTTTTTAAAGGACTTAAAATAACGTTAAATGTTCACAAAATTTTTATGATGAAATTATGTACTGATTGATTATATAAATTCAGAACTTCAAAAATATCAAATTCTCATCAAAATACTACTGGACAACTGACAGTTTGACATAAAGGCAAAATTTAAATCGTATTAGAAACTCCGTAGCAAAAGAGTACAAAAAACTTAAACCAAGTAGTATAAGGCAGAATTTGCAGAAAATCGACAATAAGCGATTTAACCAAAACCGCCCAGAGCATTGTACTGTACTTTATGTAAAAGTTTCACGATGATCATCACCTAAACAAGCATATAATAAAGAATTATATCCATAAAAAAAAAAAACATTAACATTAAAAATTTATTTTTCCTTACAATATCATACGTCTTTACAATTCTTTTCATATGATAAAGGATTACAGATTCTCAAGTGGTCGCTTATTTTTTTAATTACCTACACTGCAAACACGAAGCAAGGCCACATTACAATTCTTATGATTCAAATAGAAAAGAATTTGTCGTATTGAATCGTATGTTGTGCTTTTATGAAGTCGCAGCCACTGCGACCCCTGCAGCAGAACTCGCTGCCGCTGCACTTGCTGCCGCTGCACTGGCCCCCGCTGCACCGGCCCCCGCTGCACCGGCCCCCGCTGCGTCTTCACCGCCGCCATCTCCATCTCCATCTAGATGATCTCCCAACATATCCGCTAAGAAAGGACAGCATACAACGCAAGAAGCGCATACGGCTAGACATGACATGCAGCATTTGCAGCATTCGCAACAGCTGCAACAGCAGCTCTTTTCTTGCCGTTGGGGGGGCGGCGGAGGATAGTAGTATGGCTGCGGGGGGGGATAGTATCCTGGTTGGGGGGGATAATAGTATCCGCCTTGGGGGGGAGGAGGAGGACCTCTAGGCTGTAAGAAATATATAAAAATAAAATATAAATATATGTAATATAATAATGAGTGCAGACTTCGGGAGTAAGTCCGCGCCCCTATATTACCACTTTGGTAGAAATAGCGTTTAGGTCCATTAAAAAAAAACTGACTTCGGTCAAAATTACAAGATTGTATTATAGTGCAATTCTCTTCCAGAAGACGTTCAAAACCAACTCCTGCAGATTAACGATACCTGGAAGATTTATTTCCCCGCCTTTTATTACTATTATATTCAAATGTAGCGTGAGATACTGCATTTTTTTATAATGGGCAAACATAAATGGCACAAATTATGATAGTATTCTTGACGGGTTTAATGAACATATTTAACACTTTCACGGACACTAGATTTTTGACACTAAAAAATCCATACAAATAATCACCACGCCTATATACTTTCTGTCTAATGGCAATTTACTTGGTCAGTGATAGTGAGACAGTAAGCTTATAAACGTGACACAAAATAATCGTGCTGCCACATTATATTAGAAATTATCGTACTTATATGATAGTACGGTTATTTACGTACCACGAAATAATCGTGCTGCTACATTGTACTAGAAATTATGGTACCTATATGGCAGTACGCTTATGTACGTGCCACCAAATAGTCATGCTGCCACATTACACCATAAAATGATTAAGTTTATACGACAGTACGCTTATGTACGTGGCACTAAAGCTTTGTAAATAGGCCTGGTGCCACGTCACAATCACTAATTGAGTGCGAATATGGCGGTACGTCAGTTTACGTGTCGGCTATAGACGGCGTATGAGGAGAATAAATATTAAAACTTTATGTAAAAAAAACAAACAAAATAATGTTTATCATATAAAACCAATAAAATAAATTATATTTTTATACTAATCATAAAAAGTGAACATGACAGAACTTATCATAAAACAAAAACAAACATTTACTTCTAAAACAGACAAATCTTTTAAATAAAAGAGATATTTAATTCCGTCATAGCAAATGGAACTACCCCGAAGGCGTGGAGTGAGAGTGTGGTGGCGCTGTTTTTCAAGAAAGGGCGTACACTGGTAGTGAACGTGCCATCCATGATAGCTTTGACGTCGAAAAATGATTTGTAAAAATCTTAATTCGAATAAAAAATTTTGACTTTGACTTTGACTTTGAATTTGAAGGAGATAAAACTCCTGAAAAAAGCTGTTTTCGAGAATCCTCACAAATCGTCTCGCCACAAGATTTGACGCCTTCCAGCCTCCGGAACAAGCTGGGTTTCGAATAGGTTTCAGTACCGTAGACCACATCTACACAGTGAGACACGTTATACAGAAGTCACAAAAGTATAATCAGCCACTGTGTCTAGCATTTCTGGACTACGAGAAAGCCTTTGACTCCATCGAAATCTGGGCTGTTCTGGAATCCTTGCAGCGATGCCAAGTCGATTGGCGGTACATGGACCTCCAAGCCTGAGAAGTCTGTACAGTTTGGCATCGATGTCCGTCCAAGTACAAAATCATAAACAAAACTCATCCAGTTGCTCAGCGGAGTGAGACAAGGGCATGCCATCTCTCCGAAATTGTTCTCCAATGCACTGGAGGATGTCTTCAAAACCCTAGACTGTAATGGATTGGGCATCAACATTAATGGCGAATATCTCAGTCACCTCCGCTTTGCCAATGATACTGTCCTAATGGCTGAATCGTTTCAGGATCTGCAAAAAATTCTACATGGTCTTATTTCAGTTAGTCTCCGGATGAACTTAAACAAGACTAAGGTCATGTTCAATGAATTAATTATTCCGAAACCGATCTCGATCAATGGAGAAGTGCTCGAAGTTGTCTAACTCGGGCAGACATTGCAGCTGGGTAGAGACAACTTCAAGAAAGCGGGTGATCGTGCGCTTAGGCGTGCCCTTGGGGAGGCAGCAGTCCAGCAGTGGACTGCAATAGGCTGATTGATTGAATATCAGAAAATGTCGTATCATGTTCGTACAGCCTTCTCATCGCAGCTTTTATTATTATTAGAATTTTGTTCCAACTCCATCGTTGCTTTGTTCCGACTCCTCGCTTTAAGCAACAATCATTCTGTGGTGACTCAATTCAAAGCATCTTCTCAAAGTGTCGAAAATTTCGCTGCAGTCACTGCTAATCAGATGTTCATTTTCTTTAGTGGGTTCGTAATTCTGGTCTGATCCGTATTCACTATCATCGTCAGAAATGGATCGTGGTGAGATTCATCATCTTGAAACAAAGATATTGACTTACTTACGCACAATTTCTTTCTCTTTGAAGACATCTGCAAACAATAAAAAAAGAATTGTCATGCCAGTCACAAGACATCCACAAGTCATCCTCTGCTAGACACAAGCTTTCCCCCTTCGGGAGATAGGTATTTACCACTTTCCGGCTGATGGGTTAGCGAGTGATTCAATAATTACAAGCCGCGCAATGAACACTGCTATGAACACTGGCCTCAAACATGCTATTTCCTTACTAAAAGCCATACACAGGTGTGAAGCAAATATTCCCAAGGAGTGCTAATAAACCGTCTGGGGGAATATACCTATAACTAAATCATATCTCTATTTTACCTTGAATTTTGCGTGTCTTTTCACTTACATTAGTTGAAACAATCATAAACTATTTTTGACTGATTGGACATAATTCGGTTACTATATCTAAGCAAAAACATATAAAACTTACCTCAACAAACACAACGATCGATGACTGGCGGTCCGGGAACGCGCAACCTCCCCCCACGGTGACACTACGCGACTAATACGCAAGACGCGCAACGTGTACGCAACGTCTACATGTGCTATAGAAATTTTGCAAATGGTACACACATTTATGTTGTGGCAGTACGAACTTGAAACTGTTTGTGTTAGGACAGTAGATATAGGTCTTCATATTAACCGTACAGGAATACCGCGCTTATTTACGTAGTGGCAAATAATGTAAGCAATTAAACCACGTAAATGGGCGTAGTGTCATAACAAAAAGTTTAAAAGTCACGAAAATGGGCGTACTGTCCGCGAAAGTGTTAAGCTGCGAGTACTACTATAAAAGGCTTCGCCTGTCCGGAATCGACTGATATTAATAAAAAAAATAATCATTTTCATCGTATGGGTTGTAAGGTCGACAACCGGCAAACCATGGTGTCAGTGTTAAACCAGGTGTTAAAGAGCCACCAAACGCCAGTAACGACTGGATAGTAAAATAAGAAATTTGATTACTTACATCGTACATTTGAACACTCACAAAGACATCAAAACAATAAGGTTTGTATTAAAAAACTGCAATTGAAGTTTAAGACAAATAAAAATTCTATATTTTTACAAACGAGTCGAGTAAACAAAACATGTAAATATAGACAAAATTGATTTATAAACTAAGATATTCAAAACGATGATAAATAGAAATGATTTTAAAATGTCAGGTCAAGTCAGAAGTATAGTCATCCTTGGCAGCTGCTGTCATGCATTACGATTTGGAATAGAGATAATTTTGTACCCTGGATTGACACATAGGATACTTTTTACGGGGAAAAAATCTAATCTTATTTCCACAGAGAAAATCTTACACAAAGCGAGCGTAGCCGCGGGCGGAAAGCAAGTACAAAATATTTTTTTTCTCGCTCTGATTTTGAGTTTGAGTTTGAATTTTTTTACGCTTCTCGACCCGTGTTCTTTGGAAACAGTTGTTGTTTATGACTCTCTGAATAGCATATTATACCTATAATAAGTACATTTAAAAAATAATCTCAGAGGAACAAAAGACGACCGCTATGCGCTAGCGCGAGGCGACGCGCATCAGAAATCTTTGAAAATAACCTTGAATATGCGATAACCTGTAACGAGGCATTCGTCCTATTTCCTGTTTCATATCAGAAAGATACCCTACACATGCAAATCTGTTCAAGTGTGCTGTCTATGTGTTAAATCTGTTCTGTGCAAGTTACGGTGGAATAAAGAAACTCACAATATATTCATGAATCCTAAACTCATTAACTCCTTTTTTGGGCCGTCGTAAAACAACCCTTTTAGCTATTTCTTGAGTCTGCAATAGATAGAACTGTAATTAAATAAAAATAACAAACGGAAAGTATCAGTCTGAAAAGGAGAGAGTAATTATATTAAAATAACGAACAGCAAGCTTTTAATTAAAGCCCAGTGTAGCATGAAATCTTTGCAGAATTTAAAATATTAAAACAGATGTTGGCAGAGACTTAAAGAAATGATGACGAGGGGCGTATTTATCATTTTGAATCTTACCGTAATTAGGAGTTTTTTTTTACTGTTGTAATTTTACGGATTTTCATTATAATCAGTCCACTTAATTCAATCAATCAATCAGCCTATTGCAGTCCACTGCTGGACGTAGGCCTCCCCAAGGGCATCACCCGTTTTCCTCATCCAGCCACCACCAGCGACCTCCCTCAGGTCATCAGGCCACCTGGCAGGGGGGCGTCCCACACTACGTTTCCCGAGACGTGGTCTCCATTCGAGAACCCGTCTGCTCCAACGCTTATCGGTTCTGCGACATCCACTTAATTACTGCATAATTATTCTTATGCTCCTTATTCTCCACAAATATCTTAATAGACTCTGATTTCGGGTGTTCGTTTCCATTACGGAGGTACCGCGTGTTAAAATTCCGGTGGGGATACAATAATCTCTTTGTAAGACCTTCATCGTGAGAGAGCGTCGGTGGTCTAGTGGCTAAGGCCGCTGCCGGAGACGCGGGTTCGATCCCCACCACGTACCAATGTGTTTTCGAATTTTGAATTCATATGTACATATACGTTTATTCAACGCTCTTACGGTGAAGGAAAACATCGTGATGAAACCTGCACACTCCTGTGAATAAACTCAAAGGTTGTGTGTGAAGTCGACCAACCCATACTGGGCCAGCGTGATCGACTAAGGCATAATTGCCCTGATTCAAAGTAGGGTCGAGCCCCTTGATGGGGACGTATATGAGCTGTTGTTGAATACCTTTATTTATTTGATTAGGATATTGCTGATTGTCCGAAAGAAAAATGTATCCGACCTTCACAAGTTAAACTAAGCTGTGGGTCCCACTCAGCTCGTATCTACTAAGGCAATCGTTACATGAGTCATGTCAGTGGAATTTTGCGGCTCTCACAGGTACCAGGATTCATTGTAAGATGGGTGGTCAGCTATACAACCCACACGATGAAGAATATTATCACCTACTCATGATTAACATAACAGTTTTTTAAAAGTGAGTTCTATAAAAATTGTTTTAAAATAAGGTCTCTTGCTTCCTTTATCATGTGGATTGTATTTTTTGCCTTTTTAAGAGTTTCTACTATTATATCCCTACCAGTATTTAACTTACCCTCAAAAGAACGGAAAACTTTTCTTATTTAAATAAATTGTTAAACAAATAAATCAACCAAGTAAGTAGGTATATATATTATGTAACAAAACGAGCTCCGACATTTATCATCTCTCAGGCAATTAAATCCTAAAATGTAAAAAACGGCTGTTAGGTTAACGCAAGCTATTAACTTCCCCAATGAGTCTGTTCCAGATAGAATTTCCAACAGTAGAAATATTTACGTCAGACTCGTTTTTGATGGACATCGTATATTATAATTATGAGTGAGTGAATCCGCAACAAAGTCTATTTTGCATGCAAATTTCTTGGCCAGGTTGACTAACTTACCCTGCCTCAGATCGTAATACAAAACCAATAGCAAGTTTGTTTTGTATAAAATTATGCTGAAGTTCCTTATTTCTTGGGATCCTAAGCTTTGTTGTCAAGGATGATCATTACGACTACAATTTATACCAATCAGGTCCGCGTGCTCGCTATATTACCACTCTGGTAGAAACAGCGATTAGTATGTCCTAAAAAAAGACTACAATACAAAGTCTTGGTATTTTCAAGGATCTCATTTTACATAATTATTGTAGTTTGTAATGTTTTATACTAGGTCAGATCTGTTCTAACTAAATAATATGCCCCAAGGATTATTTAAGGTTAGCAGATGACAAAAAAGTTTGGCTTTCATACAAAACCGCGCGGTCTATTTTCTATGGGGCCATTTATTTTTTCATTTTACTATAATATTGTTATATTATAAGCTTCTTGTAGAAAGTTGTTCAAATTCATGTATCTACTGAACCAACTTCCAAACTATTAAAATTATCCAAACTAGCAGGAGTGAGCAGGTCTCAACACGATATACAGCATGATTTTGTAATCCCTAGCAAAATTTAAATATGATGTTCAGACCATCATAAGCAACAACTTTTTCCAAGGAACATGGGTTGAAAACCCCAAAAAAATTGACTTTTCATACAAAATACACAATGAACTTTCCTTGAGAAAATTTTTTGCTTATGATGTCTTAACATCATATGTATTTTAAATTTGCTAGGGATAAAAAATCATGCCGTATTTCTTCATCTTTCTTTATTAAAATTAAAAATTTCTTAATAATAAGCTTTTTAGGTCTGCTTCATTGAAAAGGTCTTCCCCAGTTTATCTCAATGTTCCTCATCATTATTGCAGTCGAAAGGTGTCCACTACTGGACAAAGGCCTCAAGACTCTCCTCAACGACCGGCCCTGCACTGACCGCATCCGGTCCCTATCTTCTCATTTTATCCTATGCGTGTTCCAGTCAGTTTTTGCAAAGACATCTGGCCCAACACCTCGTGAAATAACATTCTAATGCAATAAAATAACAAAACCACAAATAAAATGTCAACATTTATTACACGTTTATGACCATATACGCTTCAATATACGTCGTTTAACATAAATGATTTTGTTAATATAGTTGATATATCTAAGAAAAGTTCTTACATACATTTGATTTTTTACAACATTTATTCCGTGGTTTATATACGGAGCTAGCTACCATGTTTATCCCAATAAATAAGGTCTGCATGCTACTGGAATAGTAAAGCAAAGGTTACAATTCGTTTGGATCGCTTTTAAATGTTATTTAAAAATTTTTCGAATAAAGTCGAGTCCATAATATTGTCCCCACAAGAACAAGAGTTGCTTGTATTGCAGTCCTGTTATTTTACCCGATTCACCGTATATAAACTTCAGAAATTTTTATTTACATTTAAATCAAGCGTTTTGTGTTTTTTGCCAACAGAATGTAACCTACAACTTCAATTTTATGTACAATATTTCTTTATTTTTCTACTACGTTATATATATACAATTTAATGAAAATAAAAGCTTTACATTCAATCAACAACGAAGAATCTTTAATGCTATTTAAAACCGCCGCAGGTACTATCTTATATGTGTGTGAAGGTATGTAATATGAAATAGTATTGATAGATTATTAATTACAGAGTTTTCTATATTGATATAAGTTGTCTGATATGTTTTCTTAAAAAAAAAAACATGTTTCTGTATTGTTTTAAAGAACCTTGATACATTTTTAATCTTTACAAGTCGAGACGAAGTAAAAACATTTTTTTTTCTTAAAGGGTTAAACGAGCCGAACCACAACAGAATCATTCCTTTTTGTTCGCTAGCTATACATAACCACCTTTACTACAAGTAATAAAGGTATAGTGGAGATCAGTTCAAATTGAACATTGCCATGCGATTTGTCCCACAAGTCTCGGTCCAACAAAAGAAAGACACAAATTGCATAATGTTTTACTTGATCATGTTCTCCACTGTACATAAAAAATATTGTACTGTTCTATTATATTATTATGGAAGATTGAAGAAGGCGTATGCCAGAGAGACATGCATTGAAATGCATTGTAGACAGACCGTTATAATAGTTGACCAAGAATCTGATGCTTGTTAAATCCTGGCCGTGTAGTTTAATTGTGGAAGTCTTATGTCACATTCTGGTTGAATTGACAAAGCATCTATAGAAACATTGGTGTAGTCTGATTTGGTAAGTGGGCGGCAATAGCTATTATTTCCTTACAAGAACTTTACTGACGTCGTCAAAGTGAATGAAGACTGGCATCAGTGTCGCTTTCAGCGTTTCCTAGGAGGAGCGTAGATTCGCACGGAAGCGAGTGGTTGGGTGGTGAAGTGCGTTGACCTGCCGGAGGGCCGTTGCGAGGCAATAGTCACAGCTCGATTGCAGCCGCGCCTTTCCACGTCACACCGGCTCGGAGGAGGTGGTACAGTCGCAGCACGCACCATATGCAAAGGCACTGCACAGAAAAGATAAAAAATTTGTCCTTGTAACGGTTTATGAGAGCTCAAAGTATTTGGCTCGAAGTATTGGCTATAAATAAATAAATAAATATGTGGGGACATCCCACACACGGCCATCCGAAGCCTGTACTGTAGGTGTCAGACAGCTGATATACCTATACAATTATAGATTCAAAGTAGGAGAAGCTATTCTTCATAAAGTGAACATTAACCTAGGAAACCGCGTACGTGCCAAGGCTAACACACTTGGAACAGAGCTGCCGTGACCTACAACCATCAAAGCCTTGTTATCTAAGTAAGTACACTTACGAAACTTATCGATGTTAAGGTCAAGGGAACATTAAATAACACAACGATGATGAATGGGAAAATGCTTAGACGAAAATGGTACTGATTTCGTGTTATGACAGTATTTTTCTACAGTTTGCACATAGGTAAGTATAAGTAGCTATTGGCCTCGATTCGGGATGTCATGCTCTAATTCTAATTTTAAAATCCAGCTATCCTTTTCGTTTTTATGACCAATGAAAGAGAGGTGATGAACGAATGATATTAATTTGAACGAATGATAACTTAAAATAAGGGCATAGCTGTCAGTTTCAGAGATTTTTAAATCACATGTTTTAAGTGCTCTCTAAAATTGTGCAATCGACACGGCCATAAGGTTCAAATTCGATGTTTGACAGCTCTAATATTAGGATGGCCATCTACTGTCCCTTTTCAATCCTTAAAAGGTAAAAAGGACGGACTAACTTAAAATTAAGGATTAGAGCGTGACATCCCGAATCGAGGCCATTATCATACTTTGATGGGATTATTAGGTCAAATAGATCTATAGTCAGAAATAATATTAATGTTCACCCTGCGGAACCCTTGTTCCTGGAAAGGCGCGGGTGGTATCCACATTAAGTCAACACGGCGGGCACATTTACAATGCATAACAGCTTCAATCTTGCTTGCTTGGATTAATCTAACAAACAGTGAACCACCTGTATGTATATGTGAGTCGTGTAATCGGTTTTTTACGTGCACTCAAGGTTGCGCCTGCGATTGCGGAATGTAGAATCAATGCGACGTCATTTTATTCAAACGAAACTGTACTATCGTTTTTTTTTCTGTGACAAGAGAAATAAGAAGAATGTGCGATCTTAACTGAAAATGTATATTTTATCACATTACTTAACGTTATAGTATAGTCGAGCGAATCTGGCATCAAGACAAACCTACAATGGTTTAATGATGCTCTTTATTTAAATTGTAGGTATGTATTTCTTGTATCATAAATAAAAAAAAAAAATGGTGATTTTTTAACACAATTTATAACTTAGTACTCACATTTAAAAATATCCTTGGTAGTAAAAATGAAATTTCCGCCTTACACATGGCATCGAATTGCTGAAACAAAAACAAAAAGCTGTTAATTTTCCACACTGTTTTTCGTATCAACAACAGCCAGTTCAAATATTTTGCTGTGCAAAATGTATTATTGTAAGAGTTATTGAGTGCCCCTGAGCTTAAGTAATCCTTTTCACACGTTTTTATCTCACTAACGTTTTAAAATTTTGTTATGAATATATTTTTTTGGTCAACGAGCGATTGTGTTATTAAGACTAAAAAAACATAATAAAAAGTCTGACGTTTTCGCCCTTAGTAACTATAACTTCCGAAGTATAGGTACCTGTATTTAAAATAAGCAAAGGCCTACGATAAACATAATTCATCGATCTTTTATCTTTATTTTAAAAAGATCTGTTACGCTCTACAGGTTTCCTATCCTCGACGTTTTCGCCCTTAGTAACTATAACTTCCGAAGTATTTAAAATAAGTTTCATGATTGTAGCTACGACTGGGTCACGCGCGTCAGATTTACTCGGATTACTCGTAACCCGATGATGTCTACATTTGCTACGCCGTAGCCACAATGCCGTAGCAAAGGCCTACGATAAACATAATTCATCGATCTTTTATCTTTATTTTAAGAAGATCTGTTACGCTCTACAGGTTTCCAAGTGTAATTTGGAAAACAAAGAAATTATAAAGTCGATAGTAAGATTTAATGTATATAAAAATAATGATTTTGTCTTTCTGATTAACAAAATGCGTTTAATTTACAATAGGTTATATGATTGGACCAAAGTCTATCTTGAACAGAGCTATGAACTATGATCCTTTCTTCCTGTCAGCCCCTCATATTAAGCATGTTGAGGATCGTTAATTGCTCCCTTCTAATCAACTTAGTTCGCAACAATCTGTCGCCAGCATCAACGATCTTGGACCTTCCTAAACATCTTATTAAAAGTCTTCTTTGCATTGTATGATTGATAGTTTATATTAATCTAAAAATTAAAAGCACGACCGCCCTGCGAAATCTGTTAAAGCATTTAGAAGTAACGGTGGAATAAAGAAATTCACATAAATACATACATACACGAACCCTGAATACATTACATTCTTTTTTTTTTGGCAGTCGTTGTAAAAACACTCATCATCGCTTCTTGGTATAATTGATATCATCGTTAAATTCTTAACGATTTAATTACTAAGTACCTTCGTCTACCAAACTTTGACGCCTAATTAAGCAAGTAATCAATAATGTATCGGTATACCAGCCTATTATTTCGTTGCGAAGTTTGAAACAATTTAATTATTGTATTGTATGTTATATAAAGCGTCAGTAGTCTAGTAGCTAGGGCCGCCGTCTTCCGTTCGGGAGACGCGGATTCGTTTCCCAACACGTACCAATGTATTTTCGAATTCATATGTACGTTTATTCGACGCTCTTACGGTGAAGGAAAACATTGTAATGAAACCTGCGCGCTCCTGCGAAGAAATTCAAAGGTTGTGTGTGAAGTCGACCAACCCGCACTGGGCCAGCGTAGCTAAGGTCTAATTGCCCTAATATGGGGACGCATATATGAGCTATTGACGATGATGATGATATATGAGCTGTTGATGATTTTACCAACCTATTAATTCGTTGCACAGTTTTAAGCAATTTGATTATCGTATTGATGTATGTATTAAAAGTGTATAGTATTTTTACATTACAGCATAGTTATTTCTATAGATAGCTTATTTAATTGTCTCAGACTGCACTTGATATTAAAACATTAGTTGTAAAATTGCAAAAAAAGCTAATAATTACAGTGTTGACGATGAATATTTAAATACTGCTCACTGGTATCCGATAAATCGGTCTACTGGTATTCAGGAATTAATATTTGCGCAGTTCGTAATCCACACCGCACAATCCACACAGCAATTGTGTTTTTAATTTATTGTAAACCTTGATACCCACAATAATAGTAAAATTTTAATTGAATTGAACATTGGACAACATGCTATGTCATCTACTTGTATAAACACCAATATTGTAAATGCAATAAATTTGAATACTGAATGATAAATAGACATTTATTTACAATTTCTTGCATAATTTGCAAGTATAATTTCGGACAATAATAGGTAAAAAGATCCTTTTAATGTATCAATTTGCTGGTTTTGAATAACTATCCGTCTTCGGACTATGGTGTAGTTTACAAAATAATTATAATAATTATTTAATATTATCTTATACTTGAATTGTCTTCAGTAAAATATAATATTATGATACATAAATAATATTTTTTCAATCAATCATTACGCATTATTAATCAATTATAATTATGCTCTGTTTTGTTAAGACTTAACTATTGCAGTTTACAAGTTAACTATAAATTATCACGATATACTGAAAATTTATTTTGGTAGTCTTCCACGTCCCCAGTTTATGTGAGACATGCTTTGTGATTGTGACAGGTCTTTAGGAAATTTGTAGACATATCTTACCTAAAAGACTCTACACTCCGTCGCCGACCCACCAACGTGTCGTTGGGTTAGTTGGTGGCTTCATGTTTCATCGATGTCGGAAACTTTTATAACACAAAATAGCTGATTTTTTGACATTAGAATAGGGCTAGGGATAGGCGATTGTTCCAAAAATATATTATACAGTTTATATGCTTGTACCACAAAGTAGGTAAAGCGGCGCGGGGCCCCTGACAGAGAGTCCACTCAGAACAAAACGTCAAACGCAAATTTTTACGCACGCACACATTGGCGTATCATTTAATTTTATACGCGTTGCCACGTAGTTCCCAAACAGTGTGCAAACAGTGCTCCATAGCGTTTGCCCAAAGAGTGAGTGAGAGAGTGAGTCTGGCAAGATGACGTAATTATTTTTGAAGAAGGCGGGAGTGGCCCTGAACTTTTTATTTTGCGTTTGTACTAAGAGGTTACATCGTTTTTGAAAATGACTTTAGTAGTCACCGACATGATTTTAGTAAAATCTTGTCGCCGACAAATGTCGCCGGGTTGTGTTACCGACTATCGGCAGCTTAGATTTGTAGAGTTCTTAACAATTTCAGCTCAGCAGGTAATGTTAAGTGCTGTCAGTGACTTGGGATTTGAAATTAAAGTTGCTAAAAACTACCAGAAAATACTAAACAGCAATAGAAATATCTGCGTTCACATAAGTGCCTTGAATCCATTATAAAACTAGTGCTATTGCATTAGTTTAGCACTTTTGGACTCACCATACCACTAGTGGTGCGGTGAGCTTGTCACATCTGACGTCGGTTGATCTGGCTTGTTTTCAGCTTCAAATATTTTCCCAAATAGGTCATTTTGAATACTTCTCTGAATAACTACTCCGTTTTTGGCCAACTACGGCCTATTTCACATTCTGTCTACTTCTCAAAATATCTACTTCGCAAACCGTCTACTTTTCTGTGATGTCATTTTCAGACAGCATTAAAATTGTTTTTCTTCCATACGACTATCTCTACTCGCACGTTGCAACCAAGCTCAATTGATATATGGAATTTATAAAGTACTTTGAAACTCAGTGGGAAATATCAGCTCATATCAAATGTACTGGTATCGAAGAGTTCTAAACTCTGAATGAGAGCGATGAAGGCTTTTCGCGCCGTGTCGGTTTGAACCTCAAATGTATGTAAAAAGTGGCAGTGTAGCTCATCATCAGCAGCTCATATACGTCCCCACCAAGGGGCTCAAGCCTGCCCTGAATTCAGGTGCAGCATAGTTATCTGTGTTTTACAAATCATAATGAGTAACATTACTCTCGCGATTTGTAAGTGGTGTTTATGATACGTTGAAAACTCGCTTAACCTTTATTGAAATGTCAGTATTCGTTGTTTTTAGGGTTCCGTTATCAAAAAGGAACCCTTATAGTTTCGCCATGTCCGTCTGTCTGTCTGTCTGTCCGTCCGCAACTTAGCTTAGAGACTTTTTAGAAGGCTGTAATTTGGCATGGATATACATATCATGTCGACAAAGCTGAAGAATAAAATGTTTATGATGAATTTAAAAGGAAAATTATCAACATCAAGTATGCTTTACAGGAAATCAAATAATAGGCCAATTCAAAAAATTTACTTGTACAAGTAAGAAACTCGGTACAAATATCATAGGAAAATATTTTGATGAATGTTAACTGTCTTAAACAGATGTCTATTAATAATACTACTTAGTATTGGACATTGGAAAACTACAGTACCCTACACTTTCTGTGACCCGACACGTGCTTGGCCGGTTATTTTGTTACAATATACAATTAAAGGACTATATATTATATAACAACAACACTGCCACAAGCATTCTGTAATAGCTGCTATGACTGAAACATTTCGACTTGTTAGCATTGTAAATTTGAATTAGCATTTAATATTCAAGGGATCGAATAATTCAAAGTGACAAAAGAAAGTTTGGTGAATTGGTTATTTGACGATTCATGGATGTAAAATGAATTAAAATGGTTACGTTACTTTACACCCCTACGTTTCTAAACATACACTTTTCCCTTCATCCTTTTATAAAATCCTAAGCCTTGAACCGTGTCATGCAGCATACAAAAATTGAATCTGGGACTATATAGTTGTATTTTTCTCCAAAATTTTATAGTATATTACGGTAGTAATGTAATCTTATAATCATCTCGTGCCGATCACTGCTCCTTAAGATACAAGAGATAAGGAGCACCATAGGTATCTGATACATACCATAAGTTACAACTTTTGTGTACCTAGATATAATTGATATAATTACGCCAGTATTATAGTACTCTGTGATATAATTAAGCAATTTGTAATTAGGTTCAATAATACATTTTTTTTTAATTTACTTACAGTATACGTATATTATATACAACGTGTTAGAAAAATAACGAAAAACCTCTCGGGTGGTAGGTCAGCGCATGAAACTGAACAACTTTTGTTCCATAAATTCCACACAATCTAAAAAACAAAAAATTGTATGAAGGTTAAAAAAAAATAAAAAAATATCATCAACGGCCCGTTACAGTCCACTGCTGGACTATGAGCCGCCTCCACTCAAGTGGAGGGTTTTGCCATAATCTCCATGCTTAGCAGGCGGGTTGGAGATCGCAAATTAAAAGGTTACTGTATCAGAGAGCGCTGCTGCCCGTTCCCTGTTCAATGTGTAGTCCCTAAGTCGCCTCTTACGACACCCACGGGAAGAGTAGGGGTTGGTGACAAATGTATTCTACTCTGCCGTCACCACACGGCAAAAAAAAATATATAAAGGTAAAATTATGTAAAGATTTTGCGCTATTTTCCTAACACGTTATATTGCTGGCTTCGTGAATTGCGATCTGTTAAACCTACTAGAATAACATAACTATATAGGTAGTTTCAACACTCCCTCAATCTTACAATGTTAGATTTGGTGTCTTTTGACTCCTCGTTCGAATTTCAAGATAATGAATGTAGAATTTAACCATTTTATGTTCAACATCTTATTATTTCTTCCGTTTTTAATATAAAAAAAAAACATTATGTTAGTACGTTTATTCGGCTGAAAAAATTTTAGAGAATACACTTGCGCAGTACGTCATACATCTTCGAAGACATTAGAGGCTGTTAATGAAACGATTTATCCAGACCTAATCACTTAAGTTAGTGCAGACTTGAGACTTGTTTTAGAGGTCATTGTTATAAGATGTATTATAAGAATAAGAATAATTTATTTGCGAGTGTACAGTATAAACATGAGAAGGAACAACATGATGATTTTATAAACGTGTCGCGTCTCGCGTCGTCGGCGAGGCAGTGATTTCAATAGAATTAAATTGAACCACATTGCTGTTTTTAGGTCGCATTAGGGCGTTAAAACAAGTCTCTGAGGCCCAACGGTAAATTGCACGGTTCTAATTACTAAGGTTCCTCCAGGAATACCTTGGGAGACTGTTCCCGGTTTGGTAAGGACGCTGCGAGCTGCATCATCTGACTGACTGAAGGGTAAGATAATTTCGTGCTTTAGACGGCACGTTAAGCGGTTGAACTCGCTCCCAGCTATTTGTATCTCTCGTAACAACATATTTTTGTAGTCAGGTAAAAAGAGTAACTGACGCTGACTTTAACTGCACATTAGCACTTCCACACATTGTCGTTATTAGTTTGGTTCCAGTTCACACATCATAATTACAGCTTGGCTGGAGATAATTTGAAATTCCTGTCGACCTTGACACGATTCTTTTCGGTAAGAATTAGTTTACATTTGACGTAAGGGTATTATATAAAATACCGAAATGGTATCAGTTTGTTTGCATCTTTTTAATGGTAAGAACGACGGTGGTGTAGTGGCCAAGGCCGCTGCCTCCCGTTCAGGAGACGCGGTTTCGATCCCACTAAGTACCAATATATTTTCGATTTTTGAACTCCTTATGTACGTACAGAGGACAAAGGATATACGAGTAGTCAGGCCAGGCTGCTTGAAACGGATTAAGTTTTCTCTGGTAATTATTTATGCTTTGCATAAAATTTCGCATAATTGTGCAGTTCAGTAAACTATACATGTAAACAAAATTTCATATAAAGATATAAAAAATCTCGTGAACCATTTCAAGCGGCCTATTTTCTTTGTGCTCTGTACGTCTATTTAACGCTTTAACGGTAAAGAAAACATCATCGTGGGGAAACCTGCACTGCACAGTCCTGCGAAGTTTAAAGGTCGTGTGTGAAGTCAACTAACCCGCACTGGACCAGCACGGTCGACTAGGCCTGATCACCCTCATACAGAGAAAGCTCGGGCTCCTTGGTGGGGACGTGTATGAGCTCTTGATGAGATGTGTGAGTCATCTCGTTAGGCAAATATGTGACGTATAAAATTCCAATCTCATGATCACGGCAAGGCCTTTGACATATTATTTGGTGGCTCGCTTCTGAGCATATGTTTTAGCATATCAAAGACACGTTCCCTGTGACGCTACAATCGCCGTTAAGACAACAAAGGCGGTTGCGAAATGCAATTTTCCGATTACAATCCACTTATTGTTCGAGGCAAACATGGAACAAACAACTTCGTTCCTGTTATGCTTCGTATTTGCAGATCTAGGTTATGTTTGCTTACTGAACATTATCCAGAGTAGGGTGTATTTTCTTGGTAATATGTAAGCAAGCTCAAGCCTCTCGAAGGGTTCGTGAGTTGATAACAGAAAAGGTGAAAAAGATTTCAAAATTGAAGCGTTTAGCTTTTGACCCGATGGTTTACAGTTTAGCGTGTGTGAGTCAGTGTAATTAAGTTTGTGTCATTGCTTGTGCACGAGAGTATAAAAGATGTATTTGTACCCCCTCTTTTGCGAAAACGAAAAGCTATCGGGCGCAATGACAAAGTCTTATCATGCATAAAAGGAGTGTGACCGAATCCCGGAGGGTACACTATCCTGGCACAATCTCTTTGTTATGCGTTATGGATATTGTAGGCTGAATCACCTGATTGTCTGAAAAGCCTTGTCAGAGGTCTTTAACGGTTTAATGTGTTTGTGAGGTCGGTTATTGACCCAAAAACAATCTGCATAATAATGATGAGAATGGATTTAGTAAAGTTTAGTTATTTGTTGCTGTACACTTTAAATCATTAGTGACAACATGGTTATTAACTTTTAATGGCTTATGTGTTTCGGAAACTCGGACAAAACTAACTCTTTAGGTTAAAATAAAAAGATTCAGTGTAGTAAAATATCGTATTGTATTGTGTAAAATATCTGTACTCGTACTGTCCCGCAGGTACAATAAAAATATACTATTGGAAACAATGAGATCGCGGAAAAATGCGAATGCTATATAGAAGTCAGTGCACGAAAAAACTATTTCGCGAGAGCTGTATTAACAAATCTAAAATTATATATGCTTTTAATTCAGACCGTCATATAAAACAATTTTAATAGGTTGAAAGACGACAAAAAGAAATAGATTTTCCATACAAAATGCATTTTCGTCTATTTTGTATGGGAGGTTTTTTCTTTCCGACCTATGTTCTTTAATAAAAAGTTATTTTATTATATGACTATCTAAATACGATATTAAGATAAGCGTCATTAAGAAATAACCCTGCATCTAATCTACTATTTTTATTCAACTATTTCTTGTTGATAAAGGGGAGGCTTATCAGTGGGTAGTAAAAAGCTGATGTTGATGATGATGATGATGATGATGATTTTTGTTGCAGTACGAGCGAAGTGTAAATGAAGCGTGTGGCTGACAGCACAACAAAAATACTTTATGCCTTTCATCATCAATGACCCGTTACAGTCCACTGCTGGACTATGAGCCTCCTCCACTTAAATGAAGGGTTTAGCCATAATCTCCACGCTTGGTAGGCGGGTTGGAGATCGCAGATTAAAAGGTTACTTTATCAGAGAGCGCTGCTGCCCGTTCCCTGTTCAATGTGTAGTCCCTAAGTCACCTCTTACGACACCCACGGGAAGAGTAGGGGTTAGTAACAATTGTATTCTACTCTGCCGTCACCACATGGCTTAATTAACTTATGGCTTTATGCCTTTGTGACGAGTAAAACAGGTGTTTCATATAAAATGTTTCATAGGTTAATTTGCTCCCAGCTAATAAAGTCTTAATTTTGCGAACCAAAAGGTAATATAACTCCGTCATACTAGCCATGTTCATTAGTAAATTGCTATGTTGGCTGATTTACTAATTTAACACCACCCACGTTACGTAGGTCGTCTAATTTAGTATCACGCACGCAACACAAGTATACCTACGAGAGTACCAAGGTTTGTAATAAGGTTTTTTTTTTTTTCAAAGAACATTGATGTCGATTGGTGTTGGGAACAAGACCAACATTTTTTTTGTTTATGAGTTTATTTATAGTATTAACCGCCATGCTACATACAACAACGTGGTGAATAATGAAACAATATCAATCCCCATTATTCCCCATTCTCGGGAAAAGTTGTAGCAACAGTTTAAAAAATGTCCCGTTATTTATTATAAGATTTAATTTTAATTTAATTGTTCATTCATTTTGTGAATGATAATAAAGAAAGAATTTGTCGAATATCAAAACCCGTATTTTGGTTAAATGGAACGTGAAGATCTTCCAATCGGTCTCTAAAATTGATATTATACAGCTATACCCTGATTTTTAATTGGATGGACTAAAGTGACAGCTGAAAAGGTAGCCTTTTTTTAATGTTGCAAGCTGAAGATCATAGGGATGTGACATGACTCATTACATTGAGCTAATTCGTTGTATCGTTGCAACAAGACACCTGGATTTAATTTTACTTAATATGGTTGTAATACGAATATAGGTATAGGTAGGTATACGTAATGTACTTTATAACTTTTCACATGTTAATTAAATAGTTAACAATAAAATAAATTGAACTGATTTATAGAAAACTTCTGTAACAAATATTTATGAGTTATATAAAGTTAAAAAAGTTATACAAAAAATATATTATTGCAACATAACTCCTGTCACCTGTGTGAGAGCACCTAATACTCTTGAATTAGCCGAATAGTACAATTACCCGCGGAATGTATATGTAGAATAAACGTTAATAAAAATAAAAATGTATAGCTTTGTCTACCAAAAAAATAAATCGTGTTTAAAAACTTGGAGTGTGACAGTCAACCAATCGTTCATGAAATAATTCATAGAATATTTTTAATAGAAGCAAAAAATGATTCATACAATTTTTGAATAATATGGTAGATGGATCATGCTCTCTAACCGGCGGCGGCGCGTGCGTCATTCGCTCGCGCTTGGTCGTACGAACATTCCTTGCGCTTTCAACGCCAACTTTCTTTTTTACTTGTTGTTAAGTTTTGTTATTTTTTCATTGTTACTTGTTACGTTACGTTGATTTGATTGAATACAGTAAAATTTGATGAACTCTAAATTTATCATACTGTTACAACTCACTTACTCTTGCTCTTTGGATCACTCAGGCTACATCACCATTTTTTATGTTGCGTTAAATGGCAACACTCCAAACGTCACTTTAGTCCATCTAATTAAAAATCAGGGTTTAGCTAGGCACTGCTCTTTTAACCTTAACAATTATTTCCGATTCTGATGACCTTTTTCAATTAATCCTATTACTGAGCCAACCCTTTATCATAATACAAATTGTTTAAGGGTTTTGACGGAACAGATATAACTTTAAGTATATAGAATGTATTAATAAACTGTAGTTACAACCATAATACTACTAACAACAATATTTACGCAAAAAAATAGTACAGATAAAATATATGTTGCAGTACACAAGTGTTGTTATTTGTGTATAGTCACCTCGTTTTACTGTATTCAAGTAAGTAAGTAACTCTTTATTGGATAATACATATATGGGACATACACAGAAAACATTATTATAACATGTGCGCAAAGGCGTATTCAATTCGTTACATAACTCCGAAGTTACATATAAATATTGTTAAAAGGTTGTTTATTTTGAATGACATTTTTTAATGCTATTTGACTCGGAACTAGACGCAAACGAAACAAGTCCTTTATCCACAGAAAAGAAATCAAGAGTTTTTCAGTGCAAAAAGTACCTGGCTATGCCACAGACCATATTATGTGGTCTATGCTATCATTAATCGCTACCAGTTGTATCGCTGAGTCGCTACTCAGAGGAATAAAATACGATGGCTGTATAAGAAATATATATATATATATATATATCTCATCGAAC
This sequence comes from Carpatolechia fugitivella, assembly GCA_951230895.1. Lineage (NCBI taxonomy): Eukaryota > Metazoa > Arthropoda > Insecta > Lepidoptera > Gelechiidae > Carpatolechia > Carpatolechia fugitivella. Next base: position 13,512,023 of record OX579653.1, on the reverse strand, counting down.
GCCTATCTGTTCAGTTCTGTGTTCGCAATTAAAAATTCATTAAAATTAGTTTTTGGTTTATTTTATCAATCGCTGCTGAATGGCTCTCGAAAGTCTCCGATGCTCCTCCTGTTGGCTCCACCGTCACCGTTTTAAGCACTATGTTACGAAAATTTGCCAATAGATGGCACGCGCGAGGCTGAAAAATGAAAAATATCCATCGTTGCTGCTCGAAAAAAGGCTAACCGACAGTCACATTTTTATATTTTAAAATATTTACTTTGAGGTCATTAATAGTGCTGTATTGCATGTGACAGGGCTCCACAAAATGATAGGGTACATTCAACTCACTATTTTGAATCATAATTCTAACAGAACTTGCTAATACTACGGATACAGAGGTAGAGAATAGCATCACGAAATCCACGAACAATTTGAGCACCCTTGTGGAGGAGAGCAAACGGAACGAGCGATAACAAACCGTTGTTTGTTGCAAACAAAGTTAATGTAACAAGCAACGCGAACTGCGATTGTATCCCAGCGTGATTGAATTTTGCTAGTTCTATCAAAATAAAATAGCGATTACGTCTTTTTAGATCTTAGTGACCATTAATCAGATTACATTGCTGCGTTTAGGTCGCACTTGGGACGGTAAGTTAGTACTGCAACAGCAACGACCGATAAATTCGATAACCGCTAACCGTTAACCGTTAACCGCTGCTTAAGATTCTTTTTGTACGTTAAAATTGCGGTTTCATCGGCAAATCAAAAGATTATTCCCCATCGAAATTTTATTTCTGCCAATGACGAGGACCAACACTAACCACAATCGAGGCTACTATTTAACTATTTTATAAAAGAACAGTCTCACAACACAATCTGCTGTACAGCAAAAAAGGATAACTGCATCACTCTCTGTTGAACGGAAATTTAAATAATGAGAAGGTTTTAGAATATATTCAAGCGCGGCCAGTCTGAAATTTTTAGTCGTTTCTTCAAATATTTTCTGAAAATTTATAAGTTTGTCTGAATACACTTGAAATTGTTTTAAGGGAAAACAATTATGTTATTTATTTATGCGAGTATGTTTTCATAGAGAACGTCAGTGGTCTAGTGGCTAGGGTCGCTGCCTTCCGTCCGGGAGACGCGGTTTCGATCCCCACCACGTACCAATGTATTTTCAAATTTTGAATTCATATGTACGGTCGCGGATAGAAAATGTTTACCACCTTAAGTATCACAATTGCCTGCACACATTTGAGTCACAAGGTCGAATGTCTATTTCAATTTATTTAATTGATCATAGATTTTTTTTTCTAATAACATGAGAATCGGTCGCTCTAGGAGGTGGACTGACTACTATCAAGGTTTGATATAGGTATAGAAAGCCTTAATGTTTATTCGACGCTCTTATGGTGATGAAACCTGCACACTCCTGCGAAGAAATTCAAAGGTTGTATGGGAAGTCAACCAACCCGCACTGGACCAGCGTGGTCGACTAAGGCCTGATCGCCCTAATTCAGGGTAGGCTTGGGCCCCTCGGTGGGGACGTATATTATGAGCTGTTGATGATGAGATGATGATGTTTTCATAGAAACCACTAAACATAAGTCTTACCTTATTAACGTGATCTCTAAGGATGTTGGAGTAGACCATAGCCATGGCTTCGAGAGCCATGAAGGTCATGCAGCCTACTACCCACGGCACTAAAAAGGCAACGTTTTCCTGAAAACAAAAATACATTTAAGGCTCTTTTAATAGATAGATATCGCAAGGCTGTAATAATCACTCAACTCAGTCAAGGCTTTTTGGCGGAACATGTATCGATTCGCGTTAGGGAAGCTAGATTTTCATTTTGTTTGGATTGTCAGAAATATTTTGACGTAACTTCCTGTATACAGGGTGTGACAAAACAGGAGTACCAAACCGAAACACAGCGACAGTACTCGTGAAACTGAACAACTTTTCTCAAGGAATATGGGTAAAAAGAAAGAAATAAAAATACATAATAAAAAAAAACTGAAGTCTCCATACTAATAGTGTTAGCCGATTAAACAGTTTTTATCAGAAGTTAAAAATATTTTTTTTATATTTCGACCCATGTTGAGAAAAGTTGTTTAGTTTCATGAGAAAAAAAATACATTATGAAAAAAAAATACTGAAGTTTCCATACTAAGAGTGTTAGCCGATTGAACAATTTGTTTAGGAAGTCAAAAAACTTTTTTTAAATATTTAGATTAGGTTACTATAGGATATCTGATTACTTAGAAGACAGATGTCCATGGGAATAGATTGTTTGAGTAGCAGGCTTTTTCAATATATAATAAGCATTAATTTTGTAATTGACAATATTTTATTTAAAAAAGGAAACGCAAAAGATGCGTCGACTGTGGAGTTTCTTCGGTGAGCTCGTCTCCACAGATTCCGCCATTGTGTTAGTGAACTCACCCATAAAATATAATGACGGATCTAAGTGATGTAATAACATCCTATGGAAATAAATAATTTTGACTTTGAGTTTGACTTCGACCCTTTAGTTTCATGAGTTCTGTTGTTTTCGGTTTAGTACTCCCGTTTTGTTACACCCTGTATAATGTATGTGTTTGTTATCAAATGTACCCTTTTACGTAGTTTGACAAACACTGCCTGTGTTAGTAGCCAACACCAATGACGTAACATGTCGTTCGTATCCAGATAAATTGACACTTAAACCTTACAATTTACACTTGTCTGAAGAACAAAGAAAAATGTTGTCTAGTGACATTCTTGGTTTTAAAAAAGACAAAGAGATGATCGTGAATTGTTATGGAACTAACAAAACATTTTTTTTTTCAAACAAATACTGAAAAGTTGTAAATGTCAAAAAAATTAAAAGTAAGTAAATAACAAAATTAGAATAATAAAACAATTATAAACACTTTTGGGAACCCGGTAGATATGTGTGGTATTAAGAAAACAATTGTGCATAAAAATCTAAAACTATTTTGAAATCTCTGACAAAAGCTCAGTTATAGAAAATATTGATTTAGAAGGTAAGCTTGAAAGAGCAATTTAGTACGTGTATATAGCAATATCAATAAAACTATACACGTACCAATTGCTCTTCAATATCTAAAGGCTTTCAAAAATACACTTTTACCCCTTATTTTTTTTTTATCTGTGCTTATCAGTCAGGTCAAAAAAGTAGAAAAGAGACCTAAAATGTACAAAGAGGTTAAAACGCTTTTATAAAAAAAGATCTACACCACGAGTGCAGGTGACATATTATTATCTCGTGGACAAATTGCAGAAGTTTGTAGATAATTTGTTCATACATAATAGATTTGGAAATATACCCTTTTACGCCTCAACACCAAAACTTTGAGCAGGAAATACCTACGCGCATGAAATAATCAGCAGGAACTCGGAAGCTCGCTGAAATGGGTAAATGTAAAGGGTGACGTTATTTCCCGAGGAAATTCAAAGACAATCGTTGTACATAAATAATAACTACAAACACCCAGTAGGTAGATATTTGAATATTTTGCGCAATGTCAGTGATTGTATTTGGTAATGGATGGAAGACTATGTTTAGAAATGTATAAAAAACGTGCAAATCTTCATTAGTTCAGGCATCTCCTTGAAGGGACTAGATCCCTTAGGTTCAAGCCTTACAAAGGCCGTCTACTAGGGCCTAAACCACAAAGCACAGAGCATAGCAGACTATAATGGGTCAGTAAGTGGGAAAAAAACCGGAGAGGGATCCTCTCCCGGGAGGGAAAGTTAGGCAAAGCGAAAATAAAGGTCACTTAAGTTTGTGAGTTTGTGTCACTCCCACTCGTTTCATTTATTACTATCGCCGTGGCAACGATACAAGTCACACTTTACACTTATTCTATAACTAGTGGTCCGCCCGCGACTACACTCGATTTTCCCGTGGGAATAAGATTTTTCCCGTAAAAAGTATTCCATGTGTTATTCCAGAGTACAACTATCTCTATTCCAAATTTCATTCCAACCCGTTCAGTAGTTTTTGCGTGAAAAAGTGACAAACATTCATCCATCCATCCTCCAATCCATAGTTACAAACTTTCACGTTTGTAATATTACTTAGTAAGGATAGGTATGACTTCAGTTGGCAGCCGGTATGTGATGTCAAAAGTGTGCTGTCTCAAAAAAACTAGTGCTGGTCTTGCTAGTAGAAAAATAATGTATGTAACTTAGGTTTAAATTAACATTACAACTAATAAAATACATGTTCTAAGTACTTACTTTATAAATCCCGTAGAAAAGAAATATGCTCAGCACAATCATGAACATTTGTGTTCCTATAATTGCAATATATGCTATCTGTACACCTGAAACAAACGAAAACATTTATGAGAATTTGAAGAAAAAAAAATAACACATTTTTTACTAAAAACATTAACCCTCGGATTTCCGTATGTATACATACAACCATACATAAGGTAAGGACAGAAGAGCTTTAAGGGATAATGCGTAGTGCTCCTTTTCAATCGGCAAAGTGCGAAAGGCCGTCGATCAATGTGGCCCGACCCTAAGGTTCACATGAGCGTGTTCGTTGGGTTAACATTCGTTTTATACAGGCATATAATCCAAATAACCAAGTATTCAACAATATAAAATTTGACTGCGCATCGTAGGGCGAAAGTACGTTGACTTTTATGGGTTTTAGTGCGTCTAAGTTGTATAGCTAAAAGCTAATCATAGTATGTAACTAAAATTAAGAATTTGCCTATTTTATACGACTTCCACGGGAATACACAGCGCAAAAAGAAAACACAGTCCAGTGTTTTCCTTAGTAATAAACAGGAATCAGCCACTAAAGAGCAATTAAGTGCAATGAATTTGTATCATTCATTATTTCATTCTCATAAAAATACCTAAGAAATTCGTAAATTAATAATACTGTAAATTTCAATGCGGTATAATCCAAAATTGTAAAGTATTTAAATCGAGAAATTTGACGTTGACTGCTCTTAACAAAATAACTTTTTAACCGACTTCAAAAAAGGAGGAGGTTCTCAATTCGTCTGTATTTTTTTTTATGTATGTTATTAGATAAGTCCGCCAATTGTTAACCGATTTTAATGTTATTTTCAAATACGCAAAAAACTCGCGTCTTCAATTTATTTCACACACTCATTTAAAGGAGTATTCTTATAAATTTTCTTTTATTTATAAGTAATTTTCATTTTCTATTATACGAAAAGCATTTTCGTGGTATAATAAATAAATAACGGCATGCATTAAATAAATCATCAATATCAACGGCCCGTTACAGTCCACTGCTGGACTAAGAGCCTCCTCCACTTAAGTGGAGGGTTTTGCCATAATCTCCACGCTTGGCAGGCGAGTTGGAGATCGCAGATTAAAGGGTTACTGTATAAGAGAGCGCTGCTGCCCGTTCCCTGTTCAATGTGTACGAGTAGTCCCTATTATTAAACAAACTAGTATTAAACAAATAGAATATTATTAATAACAAAACAAAAATAAAGAAAAAAAATTCAAGGTACCTCTGAAAATTTGACAAACATTACAAAGTTTGTGTAAGCTGTGTGTATTGTCGTATTATTTTAAGACGTCTTTTATTTTCACAGAAGAATAAACAAATCGTCGAGAATCTAAATTCAGCAAATGTAGTATTATGCAAATACTCTATTTTTAGGGTGAAGGTTAAACGGAATTTTCTTATTCATCCCCCAACATTACTGAGTAAGCTCCTCTCCTGCGCCTAAGAGGGTTATTCTCTTTAAATTACACGTACAATAAAAATCTACAGAAGTATAAATGAAACAATTCTTTGCTGAAACGGTTCTAACGTGCCCGCTTTACTCTGAGTAGCGCCATTCGTCTCTCGAAAAGTAATTCTCCTCAAGACTGTTTGAGGTCTCAAGTTTCAAGTTAATTGAAGCTGCAAATAAAACTTTTTTTGCAAATAAATTGGTGGTCCTACTGGTTCTCAATAATGTCTAAAATCATATTGAATAGGGGATCGGACTGTTCCTAAATTTTATTTTATGAATTATTTTTAAAATATAGATTAGTAGCAGACGATTCGCGAAGAAAAAAACAGAAAAAGCGAATTTACAGTGATTTTTTGAAGTTTCAATATGTCTGTCTCTTTCAAAAACGATTTTTTGTATGGAGATTATATAATGGCGTTACTAACAAATGACGTCACAAGTGGGTATGTGCCTCTCTGTCTAATCTTGAATTTCAAACCTTTATAACTCGGTCAATTTTAAAGAAGAAGATTCTTTTAATGTTCGATAGCAGAAACTAAGAAGTTTGGATTTATAAAATAAAAAAAAAGTAGTCTAATCCCCTATTGAATAAGAGTTTCATTTATTTATCTTTTATTGTAATTTTTAACTGTGATTTTTCTAAAGCCTCCAATAATTTAACTAACCATGCATTTACGTTTTTATATCGATTCGGTCAGAAAGCTCTTTGTCTCCATTATTCAAACATATAAATTACAATTAAGAGTGGAAGTTTGAAAGCGGGTCTAAATTTAATTAACCTCTTTTCAAATCTGTGAACCGGTATTGAAGGCTATAGATTTTACTTTCAAATTGATCCCGCCAATCTGGTTGAGTGGTAATTACAATGAATTGTGATTTGGACAGTATTGTTTCAAATGTTACTTAGGTACAGGTAATATAAAAAGTAATACCTACTTTATGAATTGTCTATGGAGATTGATTAATTTTTAGAATTTAATTTATATTGGCTTGTGTTGGCAACAATTTAATTTAATTTGAGTTGGTATTTTTTTTAAAGTTCGTGGTATATAAACATTTTGTATTAGGTGTAGTCGTATACTGTGAGTACCTATAAATGTTCAGTTTAAAGAACTTTATTCTCATTAAGACTACACAAAAGTCACTTAACATGAGAACTAAAATTATAAAAAAGTATACATTGGCAAATGTTGTTTTGTTTAATTTCTACATCGCCGACCAAACATCGCTTATTGGCAAAAAAATTGAGATCCTTCTGCTGCTAGCGAGTCTAAAAACAGAACTGATTCTGTAGCCTAATAAGGTTTTTCTAGTCTAACGAGGTTTTATCGTTATGGGAACAAATTCATAGCAACCTGAACTACTTAATAACTATAATGTTTTCCTTGAAAAAGTTATTTTTATTTTTATTTATTTATTTATTCAGGTAAGTACATACAGTAAAAAGCTTATTTTCTACTCGCCAAACTATAGCGTTTGATGGCGAGACAACACTCTTACAATTACATATTTAATACCTACCTATACAATGAAACAATTACACATTTGTCTACTTATAATCCATTAATATAACATTATATTATTATTAATATACCTATATATATATATATATATATAACCTTCACTCCCCGACGACACCGCATTTTGATGTCGCTGTCGCCGAGCAGTGACGCTCTCAGCTTATTTTTTAATTGACCAATACTTACTTTAGGTACTTGTCTTAACAGATTTAAACTATTAAATATCTTTGGCACCAGGAATTTAGTAGCTCTTTCTCCGTAATAGTTATTAGTTCTTGTCTGGCTTAATTTACCTTCTCTTATGGCTGGTACGTATTAAGTTGTTTAGTAGTTAACTAAATTTTAACTTAATTTTAAGCAACTTAATACGTGTAAACAGCGAATTTAGTAGTAAGTTGCAAGTTAAAATTTAGTGTGCAAGTAAACAAGTAGATTAGAACTTTTTATATTTTTCGGATAAGTTGGTGGGCGTGGCCTGTCACTTGACACGTTTGGAAAGGCGCGATTTAGTTAATTTTAAGTTAAATGCGAAGTGCGAAGTTAAGTGCGAGTGTTTTATGTTTGTTTTTTGGAAATATTTTAATATATATTATTATATAGGTATATATAGAAATATTCATGATTAATGTATTATTAATACTAAATATTAATCATTAAAATAATAATAATATAATATAAAACAATAAATAAGAATATAATATTAATTATATAAAAATAAATATTTATTATACTTTATTATTTTATTTATTACAGATTTGAATTCGCTGTTTATCGTCCATCTTGAGCTAACTAAAGAGCTTAACTACTAAAATGACGTGTAAACACTTACTTAAAATTTAGTTGCTACTTAACAACTTAATACGTGTAAACCAGCCATTACAGTTATATCTATTATTGCATTTTTTGCTATTGCTGTTAATCATACACGCCACTCACAGATGTGGGTTGGGTCGAGGGGAAGAAAGAATTCTCATTACTCGATGTGGTCTCGCTCACTGGAATTTTGCCCATTGTTTATTGGAGGAGGCAACCCTTTATTTTGAACCACTCTGTTTTAATCGTACCGACTCAGATTTCCATTTTAATGAAACAATTTGTTGCCAATCAAATATCATTGTCATTATTTTATTCTGTATTTTATATAGCGGATGTTAATATTGACGATGTTGCTCGACAGATTATTGGATATTTATTGAACCAGTTTTTATCTTTTTCTATTTCTGATGAGATTTTTTCTAGGTACTTTCTATTTGCATGCCAAATAAGTAAAGAAATCATTGTCCTTTTTTAATCGTAAATTTTCAAGTTAATCAACAACATCACAGAAAATATAATAGTATCTACTACAAAATGCAATAAATACACTCTCCGAGGAAACTAGATGAAGTTTTTATGAGCTTACATTTTCGATATGAAAAGTTTTCTTCGTAGTTAATATTGGAATCCGCTTATAAGAATCTTAAAGTTTAGTTTTGTAAAGAAGCAGCTATTTCAATTTCAAAGTAACATTAGAAATATTTTTATAAAGCATGAAAAGAGATTGCCTGTAAACACGCTGTTATCTCTTATGGAGTAACGAAAGCAGAACATCAAGAGGCCCTAAATTAATAGACTATGTTTAGTCAAAATAGATGGCTACAATTCCATAGAATTAGGTAATAATTTTTGAAGAGCTTGTTTACGATTGCTTTAGTGTTATAAGCGCATTTATATAATTTTAATATTTAAAAATATAACAATTCATTTATTCCCAGTAGCTCTTTATCTACTAACTCTTTCGTCCATACCGTTTTCCTACAAGCTTATCTGAATTCTTAAGCCGCATAATAATGGTATAAATGTTCCTTGTTGGCAAATAGTGGTGACGCAAGTGAGCGATCCAATTTGAATACAACCAAAACATGCCAGATTAGAATAATCAGAATGCGTAGTGCTAGTTTTGCATATACTCTGATATAAGCCCGTTGGGTTCAATATCAGTGTCCATCAAGCTGTCAACCGTCGTCTGCAAGGAACTTTTTCAATAACCAACTTTGTGGGACATAATATAACCTACGTTCACACTCGGGTGAATTATGGTGTATAGTAGGTATCATCTGTTCCCGCTGTCCACGTTGAGCTTGTCCATTTTAGCGTGGATAACGGGAATTGAAATAAATAATTAAAAAATATTCCCGATGTTCACGTTGGTTCTTATGCAACGTATACGGGTGTGGTGTTACCACAAAATTTCAGGGACCAGAATGGGATGGTGATAAAATTCAAACGAAATATTGTTTTTAATAGTAGTTTTTTTCCGGTTTTACTAAGAAATTTTGACATTAACTTGCAACTTCATAAGTGACTGGTCTCTAAAAACTGATATGCATCAAGAATTTGTTAAGATAAATCTATAACGAAAAAAGTTCAAAAATATTAGGGTAACAAAGAAGGTGGGTTTGTAATATTCCGAAAAGAAATTTGCGTAGAATATGGTTCAGAATCCTGGGCTGAACGTATCCTAAATAAAAAGGGAATCGACCATTTTGTGCATAGGTAAATAAATTTTATTTACTTTTCTTTGAATTTGTGGAAACTTGTCACTTATGTATAAGCACACATTGTAATAAATAAAACGTAAATATATACTTGATAGGATATTCAATTTAATTCTATTCATTTATTTAGATGTATGTGTTTCACCCACACACTTCATTTGTTTCACCTCACCACTTGTAGAGTTATCTATTAGTCCTATTCTACTGAGCACATCGTTTATGTATTTATATACAATTGATCCTAAAATGATAAATAACTTTTCTGAACTTTCATTATTCACCTGCACACTTTCTCCGAAAGAAAAACAGTCGTTTGCGTTCGCGGTTGAGTGAAAACTCCAAGTCTTACGTTTTTAACTTCGTCCAACTTTGAAAGTGCCGGTAAAGAATGTCGTCTTTGGAACAACTTTTACGACATTTTTTTATGAATCAGCGTTCTTAATCAAGTAATTCTTTTCAAACTGGCAACGTTGCTGTCTTCGCATACTTGTTATAAAATTAATAAGAGTTTAAAGAAAAAAAAACAGCTTTCTTTCTATTTTTTTTGCTCTGAACTTAATCACGGTCCAGAACGTCTCGTTAACGATGAATATAATTTTAATAATAAAATGAGTTTATTTGCCCGCTTCCAGATGCTTTGAAAAACTAGGAAACAAACTGGCTAGCTAGAAACGTTTTTCTTTAGAACAGTGCTTATTATATTATTTTTTAACTTTTCTAGCTATAATAATTTACCAAAATAAATTCTTATAATATACATCAAGTGGTTTTGCATCCAAAACGTTCAAAGGAACATCCATATTTCAAAGGATGAGATCTTCGTGTTCCCAGTTGAGCGTTATCGGAGTTGCAAACCCATTACTATTTCCATAACACATTCCCTTTCCATTCTAGCCCGCTTTCTTTTCAGTATTCATCGCAATATTTCAAAGAAGTGGGATTGATGTTCGTGGAATAGTTATATGGTTGTTAGGCAATAATGTAATCCTTTGGAATTCGAGAGATGGTGGTCGTGGACTTATCTACCATACTTCCTTTTTTACCCTATTTGCACTTGCACTTGTGTGTTTGTATAAAGGCGAGTTAATTTAATCCGTCAACTAAACTCGGCAAGTAACTGTCAAAATATTCCGGGCTTCTATTTTGTGTTTTGTTCCTAGATACTAATTGACTGTGTGGCTGCGTTAATGGATTAAGTTAACTGCATGGTGGCGAGTTAACTTAATCCATTATTTATCTATAAGTAGTATGCTGACTGCTGTCAAAATAGATGGATGCATTTTGTGCTTTGTTCCTACTTATATGACAGGTTTCAGGACCGAAATATAAATATTAGCAAGAAGTTTAAGCAAAGCCAAGCGAATTTACCTGTATAAACTATCGCTTAAGACTGGCTACTAAATTAAAGTATTCAGTGGTCAGCTATACTTAGCCGTTTGCTTTTTGCTTGCTTTTTATTAGCTAGATTTACTTGTTCTAATACTAAATTCCTTTTTTACTAGAGCTTTAGTTTTTTTTTAAACTTTCGTTCGTCATTGTTTCTTTACTTTTCTAGAATTTCAAAGCAGTAAATTAAAAGTCGGTCGCTCCTTCCAAGTCTTCCAAGTAAAGTTGGAGAGAAGTTTGACCACCTCAACACATAAAGTATTCCACTTCTCTGTAATTAAATAAAAAAACAAACCAACCTGTTTTAATGTTTTGGTTTGTTATTTGATGTGAAATGAAATGATTAGTTTATTAACTTTTTAATGTTTCATCTCTCAGTTTCGTTATTGAATTTCTTTGGGTGAGTTCACTACACAATGTGCGTCTCTGTGGAGATGAACTCACCAAAGAAACTTCACATGCGTCGCATATTTTGCGTTTCTTTTTTTGTCAAATAATAATTTGTAGTCATCTACAAAATTCATGCACGTTAAAATAGCCTGTCATTCAAGAAATTTAATCCCATGGATATTTGTCCTCTGAGTAGAAAGAGTATTTTGTGATAGAGATACCTGAGACAGGTAATTTTGTAACTACTCGTAATAGTACAGATCGCGCCAAACTTCTAGTCCGCTCTGAAGTTGTTTTGCGAATTGCGCGTTGTCGCTTTTACCTATGTTTTGCAGTAGCAAATCGAATCGTGCCGTGTTCAGAGCGGACTGAAAGTTTGGCGCGATTTATACCTACTCTTTAAATGCCAAGCTTAGCTTAGCTTGAAATGCCAAATTTTATAGCCTTTTCCAAAAATGTGACTACACTAATAAATTCTTTAAGAAAATAATGTTTCAGGAGTTAAGGATATTTTAAAAATAAATATCGTAAAGTCATGTTTTCTAAGTTATTTAGGTACTGGTGAAGGCAAAGTATGCGGTCAATGCCCGAAGGATCTGAAACCGTTTGCGGTGAGTCATTAGGAGTTGAGCAGCTAATTTATTACAGTCAAAGACAAACCCTTTGTGTATTTATATGAGGATACGTTATGTTTTTGTGCTAACAAAGGCTCGCGGCCTCGGCAGTCCCTAGACCCGCGTGCACATGACATTTACGCGAATAAGGCTATTGTACAAAGATATTTACAGGGAGGGTTGGAGCGCGACAAATACGATATACCCTACCCATAATCAAATATTTGTTTCACCTTATTAATCTTGGTGAGAAGATAATTTGTGATGAAGCAGTACTAGGTTATTATCATACTTAAAATAAGATATAGCTTTAGAGAATGATAAGGCGCATAAAATACTGTCCTTTATTTTGAAATGTCCAGCAGCTACACGACACGGAAATGAAGATGTTGCGATGGATGTGTGGCGTTACGCGATTAGATCGAATTCGTAACGAACACATCCGTGGCAGTCTCGGAGTCCGTGACGTAGCGGATAAGCTTCAGGAATGGTATGGCCATATAAGCCGCAGACCGTCAGACTATGTAGGAAAAAGATGCCTCAACCTCACTGTCCAGGGCCCTAGATCACGTGGTAGGCCTAAAAGCGCTGGCTGGACGTCGTGAAAGCGGATATGGAAGAGAACAATCTCACACCTAAGGATGCCGAAGACCGGGCAAAGTGGAGAAGGTTAAGTAGGAAAGCGGACCCCAGCACTAGGCCGGGAAATCGCTAGGACGAAGAAGATTTTGAAAGAATGCGTAGTTTTACACCAGATTCTAATGTTGTACTTCCCTGCCCGACCACGACAGAACGAAGTTCTAGGCGATCTAGCGCGAGTCGCAAGAGCTTTTAATGTTATTTCGCTAGACGGTCCTTTCTCGTTATTAGGGTTTTTTTCGTTTAATTTCTGCTGAGGTGGGGATCTATTGGCACGTTTTGAAATCACTCTTTTACAATTTATTTATTTTATTTTAATTACGTGTCGTAAATAAAGCTTCTTTCATTGTACTCTCGATAATAGCGTTTGATAAACGTGATATGGCATCAAAAAAATGCAAGGCTTGTTTTTTTTTTCAAAAAGTAGGGTGATAAGTTATTCTGATGCAGACCAGTAGTTCAAGTTTAATTAAGTCCGCCGGCCGTCTGTGTCAAGGGCGAAGCGAGTCTAACTCTGTTAACAAATTATAACTTTAATGGAAGTTACAAGTGCATCTTTTTACGAAAAGAGGACTCGCGGATACAAATTCCTTGTTTCGTCATTATTCTGAAAATAAATGGAAAATATTTGAGCAACTTTCAGTAGTATTCGGTCAGTTTAGATGTTTGATGTTTGCTCCGCTTTCACGCTTATAGTACTGAACGGATTTGGATGAAATTTGGAAGGGAGACATTTTATGCCCTGGATTAACACGTAGGATAACACGTAACAAGAAAAAGTCTCATTCCAACCGGAAAGGTCGGGATCATTCGCCGCGTCCGATGCGAAAGGATTTCCATACTTTGCGCGCGTTTTGTAAGGCAAACCGTCGATCGCCGTCGATAAGTGTGGCCCGACCCTTACACACGCGAGCGTAGCTTTGGACGAACAGTTAGTTAGATTTTTTTTGTTATATTAGAATCTCTAACAGAAATGTATTATATTTTACAGTTAGATAATTATTGATAAATAAAGCATTTTGTATTGTTCTGAATTAGATAATGTATTTATTTATAATCAATTTAAAGTTAATTATGAATTAATATAAGCTTAATGAAACAAAGGTAATAGCAACTCGGAATGCTATATGCTTTTTTGCCAGGTGGCGGTGGCGTCTGGCCGCAATGAATACTGGTGGTATAAGAACTAAACCATCTCCCTTAGTTCGCGAAAGCTCACTATAAAACATTACGCCAGAAAAAAAACAAACAGATGGACGGGTAACGAAGTAATCCTTCGTTTTTTCCTTTTGAGGTACAGAACCCTAAAAATATCACACGGCCACCGACCTGCAAACTTACTCCAACTTTTATAAAAACTTAAAAAATAAATAAAACAGTTTCCTTACGATTGTGTTTGCAGGAAAACATCAAAGTATTCTGGGCTATATTGTAGTATTCATAATGGCTCGCTCAAGCGGGCGACATAAAGGGCAACCCCACATTCGTACAAACTTCCCAACACGTCATTGCCTTGGTGTTACGGTTAGGGCTGGCGGTAAAGATAAATTTATTAAAACAAAGTCTAAAAAAGCGGCTGATAGTTTCTATGAAGGTGGTATTGTCCAATATTACAATAGGGGATCGGACTGTTCCTAAATTTACCATATTTTATGAATTATTTTTAAAATATAGATTAGTAGCAGACGACTCGCGAATAAAAAACCAGAATCGGTCGAAAAACGAATTTACATTGATTTTTTTAAAGTTTCAATATGTCTGTCTCTTTCAAAAACGATTCTTTGTATGGAGATTATAATGGCGTTACTAACAAATGACGTCACAAGTGGGTATGTGCCTCTCTGTCTAATCTTGAATTTCAAACCTTTATAACTCGGTCAATTTTAAATTCTCGGAAATTAAGAAGTTTGGAACTTAGCCACTTCGACTTACAATTCTAAACGAACGCGGCGTGAAAAAAATCATATTACCTACTTGAAAACAACGAACTTGAAAATGAAGAAAAGCCTATAATATTTTTTTTATATAAAAGAATGCATGAGACGTTATTTTACGAAATCAGTTGAAATGTGTCTATTCTGCTAATTGAAATGAAAAACGGCGTCTAGCTCTCTCGAGATAGACATATGCTGAGTCGAGGCCTTTTCACTGTTGTGCCCTATTGCATGCTATAGTGTGGTTACATAAGTTTTTACAGTTTAGTATGTGCTCTGTCACAACAGTTTGAATAAATGGTTTTTCTTTCTTTCTTTCTTTCTTCTTAATTAATTTGGTGGATGCACGCTACGTCTCGAAATAAGGAATTAGGCAGCCGTTTGTGAATACGAAATATTGCACGAAAGCTACAAACGTAACAAAGCACTTAGGTAAGGTACTAAGTATAAGAACAGTTGGAAGAGAGATTATATTATATTATTCCTATTGCTTATGCGCAACGATTTTGAATCATTCAATCAATCAATCAGCCTACAACATTAGCACCACTAAAATAAAACCTCTTCTTTAAGTAAGATGTGGAGATGAAAGGCATAGGAACCATACAAGTTTTGCTGGTTTGGGCTCCTTACTAGGCCCTGGCCTGAGCGTCCCGTGACCGCAAAACCTTTCTCCTTGCTTGCTCCGTGCTTGAGTATCTCTCTTGCTAACTGTACCTGCTACTAAACGTAACTTTATCGGAGTAAGAATAATGAGCTAAAAGCGGGTACTTGCGTCGTTTTTTTGTAAGAAATTCATTCCTCAGTAATTGCCTCTTTCTTGAACCCGACTCGTTTTAGCGCGAAAGATATTGTTTTTCTTTGTGTTCGCGAACCGTGTTTTTTTTTCTGTAAAACGCGTTCAACAAAAACTTATCTTTGATCTGTTAGGCTGTTTTTGTAAGTCTTGTTGTTATTAAAATAAAAAACTGTAAAGAGAGAAAACAATTTTTTTATTGAAAATTAAATTGTTTCGATTCCATTTCGTTTGTTGTCCTTTCTTCATATTATTTGACATGACGTAAAAAAAATACGACCCTCACTTCATTATATAATAGTAAAAATATATTAATCATATTGGTGTGAAAAAAGAATATTTCAGCAAGTTAAACGCCACATATTTTGTATTCGTGACAAATAACAGTACATTAAAATCTCGTTGCTTTGGTTTAGTATTGTGATTTAGTGGAAATTGAAAGGTAAAGTATAGTTTTCTGTGAAGTCCACCACTCCGAACAACGTGTGAAAAATTACTCCCAATTCGCCCCCTAACTCATCAATCCTTTGCTGTTACTTTGCGAGAAAAATCAACAACTCAAAAACCTAGGTAATTGAAGGCAACAAAATCAAGATTATTTTACATAAGAAAATAAGCAAAATCATTTTTAAAACACACATACCTATCTACCGGGTAGATATGTGTGTAATTAATATTAACAACCGCGAAAACCTACAAGTGTTTATAATTTTAAAAGTTAATTTCATCGGCTTCTGTGATATTCGTAACAACAGCGTAGAAATGTGATTCAGAATTTACTTTTTTACCTCTAATCAAGTTCGTTTGTGAAACAAAATTGTTATGAAGTAAATGTTACTAGGGTGTAATATTGTGTACGGTTTCCTATATTTCGAACTTTAACCTTTACCACACTTTTACCAAGCCAGACGCCAACGCTTGCGCACCTTAAAATATCCTGCGCATCTGACCGCTTCCGTCTAATGGACTCATCATCACCAAGCCAGGCAAGCAGTAGGTACATTTTGCTTTTTATAATTTTAGTACCTACATTAAACAAACAGGGTCTGAGTATTAGGTCTTCACAATATAATTTCATCATTCAGACAGACTATGATTCTAAATAATTTTCTACTAGAAAGCCAAATTCATTTTTTCAGATTTACATTGCGTAGAAGCAGATATAGATAATATTTACAATCTTCCTGAACTTTTTTCGTACGTCTATTAGTACTATATAGTAGTATAATGATGAATAATAAAATAATAACAATAATAAAATAATTTATTTTTGCAGCTTAAGTAAATACATTTCTGTATGTCACTGTGACCTGTACTGTGATAGCATATAGTTTAGTATAATAGTATAGCTAAACTTAAAAATAAATAAATCCATCTCTTTCATTGGTTTAAAAAAATGAAAAGGATAGCTGTATTTTAGAATAGGATAGAGTAGAGTGTGACATCAAGAACAGCTTCAATGTTTTATAGTTCTGCTGCGCGCGTGGCCCATAGCCACCACAGCTGGTGGACCAATTAATCCAAGCCATCCATCTCCAGCTGCACAGACACTGGAATTACACGCAGTGACGAAACACTGCAATCTACAGTATTACGATCCCCTGACTGTGTGTATTTCAGCTGGATTTGGTGAAAATGATTGTATTTTATACAGTTGGGGAATATTTGCAACCCTAAATAATTATAGTTATGTGTGTCTGTATTTGTAAATACTTATTGTTGATACTTTTAAAATAACATCTGATGATCTTGTAAATACTAATTGACAAATAACTAACATTTGCATGCCTAACAAATGAGGTAGAACATAGGAAACCCCAAACCTTATGTAACACCATGTATTACCATGTTTTTGCAAATAAATAAATTATTAATATTTAAAATGGGGATCCCCGGCGGCCGGTTTGGTTTGAGTCTATGGTTTTGTAGGTTATAGTAATATGGTATTTTTGTCCTATTTATCCTTTGTACTTGTCCTCAATATTTGCATTAAAAATTAATTACTTCTCCATGTAAATATGCAAATACTTAGTAATATTTTTAACTTATTAAGTTTTGAGTTCATATTAACATATCTACTTTTTTTGAGTAAGCATTTACGGCGTGAGTAAATAAGTAAGATACTGGTGCAAACTCCTAACGTAATCTGCACCTGCATCTAAGTACAGTAACCACCTCGTGCGGCTGGACACTTTGACTTTAAGAGTGCCTTTTTCCCGTAGCAGGAAGGGCGTTATTCATAATGCGAGAGTCTAGCTGCACATGTTGGCTTCTGTACTCAAGTCCCTTTTTAAAACGAGTGTGACACTTCACAGGGTATTTGAAGCTGAGTGCGGTAAAGCCTTACTCACAACAGCTGCTGACAGCTCGACTACAAAAATATTCCGCTCAGAAAAAATTTAATGTTGGTACTTGTACGCGGGGATATCGAAAGTATAAGGGTTTATTTTCCAATTCCAAGTCCATTCCTTGAGCTCCAACCTACTAGGTTTCCTAGAGAAATTGCTTCCCATTGCTTACCGCGATTTTTGTATCTGAATTGTATTTTATTGTGTAATGTATTGAGTAGTGGTGTAGCTATATGGTGACATGTATTAGTGTAATAAGTCTCGAAAGGACAGTAATTAAAGGATCGTCTTAGAATACACAAGTGTTTTAATTTATGCATCACTTCCACATGGCGACCGTGACAGGACACGAACCTGCAATCTTTGATTTCTTCTTCTTCGGGTTTAGTATTTGTACTGTAATTTATTGTTCGATTTTTTTCTCAGAGTTGGTAGAGCTAGACGTAAACCTTACAATGGATGCTACGTAAAATTAGTATTTTCGTAGCTCTTTGCTACGCACTCGTAGTAGTTTTGAACCCTCAACCCACAGGACGCATCTCATGTTACTTGAATGTGCCCAACGCGCTGTCATTAAAGTGGCTTTTAATAAAAAGATTACCAGTATTCTACTGATAATCTTTACAGTGAAACAAATTTTCTACGCGTAAGACAACTTATTATACTATCTACCGTGCTACGATTCCACAAAGGTTCCCTAAATTCCGCCATCAAAACATTTCGTCGCCTCAAATGGAAAATTCCCACGCTACGTACCAAATTTGCTCGCAAATCCTATAGCTATAGCTTTATTGGTCCTTTCTTATACCAGAAAATAAGAGAACCTAACCTAACTAAAAACATTTGCAAGAGAAACATTTCAAACTGGCTCCGCACACTCAACTACAGTAGTACCGAAGACTTATTGTTATCAATAGAGTGATATAAAATATATGGAATAATATTCAATTTCAAAATTAAAAAAAATTATATAGAATACAGAATGAAGGGAGGGAGACTAGTGGTCTTCCAATCCCAAGCATTTATCTGCGTAGGGCTAGCCTCCCTCTCTCTCATCCCCCCTCACTCATCACGCAAGCACAAACACACCCCCACGTATACATATACATCCTCACATACACACTATCACAACCTCGCGCACGAAAACAGAAACTCACACGTACACACACACTTACATATAATCATACACATATAATTTATATTGGCCTCATTGTATTTAAGGTGTAAATATGGACAGCAAGCACTGTTGTTATTTTTTAGTCTAGAATGTAAGGACATCATGAAAGGAACTAGCCCTTGCAATACAAGGTATCTTAGTGAGGACTAGTGCACTATCTTTTGTAAACCTTTTTGAACAAATAAATTATTATTTCATTTCATAAAAAAAAAAGAATAATCATCGATCTTTTTTGTTTTGCATTAAAATACTTAAATAGTACATTACTGCCGCGGCCGCAACATTAGTTATTGCTGGACGAGGGCACGTTTAAAGTCCAAGCCGCAGGCAATACGAGTCCAGCAAGAGTTATTGCGGCCGAGGCTTGTGTAGTGCTTTTCTCTGAAATATGCGAGGAAATTATAAAATGCCGAATCGACACCGCACATTTAAAATTAAAATCTATCATTAGATAGATTAACATACCTTGTTTACATACATACTTTATTCACACTCGTATCCCCGAAGGGGTGTGCAGACCCCGTTTCATTCATAATAAAAGATTGGCATGCTTGAGGATATAATTTTAAGTTATTATGATTACCCCACAATTCGTTTTTTTTTTTTTAACTTTACAAAACAGCTTAATATATTCTCGTCGTTGTCTATCTTCTACATCAAATCGATGCTCTGCTGGGAAATAAAATTGATTGAAGAGTCCCTCGTTTGCTTCAAAAGTTCTTAGAATTTATTTCTCTATTACTTTGAAAGATTTCTCCGTCTGTCTCTAATATGTTTCTTTTCTAGTTACAGAAATTATTAAAATGTTCTTTGTTGTTTTTCTTTTGATTAAATAGCTTTTTTGAACAAAAGTTTAACAATTTCACAAGCAATTACTACGTTAGAAAGTATAATAAAAACGACCGCATATTTTTTTATATTTTCTTTTGCGCACCTTAATAGATTAAAAAAAACTAGGTGATAAGGAGCGTAGTTGATATTATACCTCCGTACGAAGCTCGAGGCCGCGGGTTTGAATCCCATCTAGAGCAAACCTTTGTGTGATGAGTACTTGTAGTTGCCCTGAGTCTGAAGTATGTATTCGTTATGTTTTTATTTAGAGGTACTTTATGCAAGTATATGATATTTTCTTACAAGTGCAACCTAGTTCGCTATTAGACGACCTCGCCGTTTGTAAGATGCCCCACGTTTTATTATTTATTATTGTTCTATCCACTATAAAAGAAAACAATTTAAAAACATACTGCAGAATTAATATTTATTTAAGATTAAATACTTTCCAATGTGTCACTTTATAAACTTCGACAATAAAAGCTCAAAAAACAGCTATTTGTCGAAAAATAGATTTAACATAACGGAGACATGACTGACAGCGAATTTGACATAAATGTCATCGAACCCTCTGTATGTACCTATACTTTAATGATATTACTTATTTGTTTTAAGCTCTGTGGTCTGCACACATCATAATAATATCCTTTAGTATATAATACCAGGTTTGAGTCTTCTAGCTCTCAAGTTAATTGAAATTTCAAACAAAAAAAAAACGAACAGAGCGAAATTCCGTAATTACATTGATTTCTCAGAGGGTTTGCCTTATACCTTACAGACATGATAAGTAACAGCACACTGCTACACACAAATATAGCACGTTTTCTAATGTTGGTTTGTTTACCCCAGCAGAAAGGTAAATGTGCAAATGACATGACAGTCTTCTGTGCTAAAGTCGGGTTCGATTCCCAGGCGGAATTTTAATGAAGAATTTGAATATTAATATCTGTTTTGGATTTGAGTAATATTTTATTTGTAGGTATGTTTCCATGGCATGGCATCTTTTGCAAAGGGAACTTTACATTTTTTAATATTGACGGCTCCGTAGCCCAGGTGGTATAGTTATCTGCCTCCGACGCACGGGGTCGGAGGGAAAACATTCGTGTGATGAGCACTTGTATTTGCGTTGTGTCTGGTTGTTGTTTATTTTTAGTTGTTGATATTTATCTATTTATGGTAATGTTTATCAGCTGTCTGGCGGCTCTGCTTAATTTGGGATCAGATGGCCGTATGTGAAGATGTCCCCACATATTTATTATTATTATTTAATACAAGGGAGGGGTCCGGGTGTTGTTTATAAGATACTAATAGAATTTTAATTTAAGGGAATGCTTTATTTCGCGCGACCGCTACCGGTCGCGTGCCAGACCAGTGGATAGAAAATATAATTAACTTTATCGACAGTTTTCCTTTTTCAAAATCGTAATTCGTAATAAATAATTGTTAACAGGTCGCAAACAATAAAAAATAGTAAAAACTGTTATTATACTACTCATAGTTGTTTGGGACATACCCTCAATAAAAGTGATTAGAATTAGTTGTCCACTCTGGGCCAGTGCGGTTTGGTTGACTTCATACACAACCAACTTCACAGATTGTGCAGGTTTCGCCACGATTTTTTCCCTTACACTCCCAAATAGGGTCGAACCCTTCAGTGGGGACATAATATATGGGCTGTAGATTATGGTACGTACCGTAATAAACATCGTCTAACTCCTTGTACCTCTTGGCGTTGACACCAATCCTCCAGCTATATAACAGCACCACCAGTATTGATATATTCTGAAACAAACAGAACTCATGAGTTAAATAATTACATCACACCACACTATAACATTATTATATTTTTAATATTATAAAATAAATGTGAAAGTATATTTAGATGTTTGGATGTTTGTTCCGCCTTCACGCTTAAAGTACTCAACGGATTTGGATGAAAGGATCATGCCCAGTAATGGTACCAAAAAATCTCATGCATCACTATGAAATAAAAAAAACAGCCAAGTGCGTGTCGGACCACGCATAAAGTAAGGTTCCGTAGTCATTTTTGACACCGCGCTGTTTCGCATTTCTTGCATCATCATCATTGGAAAAAAAGTATATATTTTTATTTTATTTATAATTTCAAAAGTATTCATCACAAGATACCCGAAACAATTTTAATTAAGAGTTTCCGCGCCAGTTTATTTACGTAAGTGATTTGAAGTTTATAGGTCCAAGACTTTAGAAATTACAGGGGGGGGGACACCGTGTTAACGACTTTGGCGTGCTATATCTCACATATGGTAAAGCTGATAAAAAAATGTTGTACGGAAACCCAACTTCATTTTTAAAGACGATTTCAACGATACCCCACACAAGGGGGTGTGCTCAAAAAAAAAAAATTTACCCCCACTTTACATGTATGGGGAGGTGTACCCTTAAAAAGGGGTAATTTTAATTTTTTGTATTTTTAAAATTGAGATCTATATCCAAAGTATCGTCGAACCGAACAGGGCACAACGCCATGTTTTCAAAGAAACTGCTACAATATGGCTGTGAAAATCTTTAATAAAGTTCCAGGACATGTTAAGAATCTGCCTGCAACTAAATTTAGAAACGCGTTTTACAATTTTTTAATGGAGCGATGTTTTTATAGCGTTGAGGAATATTTAGAACATAGCCGCGGGTGGACCGCTTGTTTATGGGTGTATAGGTGAAATTAAGAAATTAAAAAAAAAATAACATTATTAATTTATCATTGTACCAATCTTTGTTCATCTTCTAGCTCCACATAAACCTATGTTACGTTATTGCGAAATAAAAGCCTGAGAATTCAATGTTACTTACATTTCCGAACAATTGAAAATTTAAGTTACCTACTACTAAAAAATAAAATAAAAAAATTTAACATTAAATACTAAAGTTCGCACATATAATCATCGATTCAAATGGGGCATTTCATTTGATAACCTTTTTAAATTTTCCGTTCCTCCTAACTTTGCTTATAGCCGCACCTGCTCCGAATTCCCCGGCCATAATTCAATTTCGCTTCTATTGTTGTAATTTTTCCCAGCGGCCATTGTTCTAGACGGTAGCATCGTTCAGCACCAAGTACCGGAAATTTAATAGGACATAATGTACCCCGGCTTCCACTCAGTGGCGTTGTTTTACAGATGGGGGGGCACCGTCTGTTGTTAGTCAAAATTAAATAGACTTTGAAATATTGGCGCTTATACGAAATGTCTTGTACCTAAATAAAAAAGCTTGTCTTTTTGTAAAGATTTAAAAATAAAAATTAATTTTATCAGCTTGTGAATGTAATAATGAACCTATTATTTTTAACTAAGGATCTTAAATTTTTACATTTTCATCATTGGCTTTCATTAGATTTGTTACACGACATAACATTCTCCTTTTAGCCGCCACACTATGGGTCCTTATCATACATAGTGATGATAAGAAGTCAAAGTAATCAAATAGGATAAATATGTAAATATTTATTGTTTTTCATACTTGAAGGTATGGACAATGTTAAGATTATTTTATTTTATTTCTACCCTCTGTTATATTATGTATATTGATGTTCAAAGTTCACATACGGCACTAAGTGTTCGTTAAAGCAGGGTGAATTCAAGATTTTGTGTTGAATTGATTGTAGATTTCTCGGAAACTATAGTTATTTACAATATTGAAAATGGAATTTGTAGATGGAGGTATGTAGATTTACGTATTCTAAAGAATATAATATTAGATCTACGTATTCTAAACAGCCTAATCTAGATTCGACTTTCGAGTAATCAATCATCAACAGCTCATATACGTCCCCACCCACCGAAGGGCTCGAGCCTACCCTGATTTGGAGTAATAAGATTTTAATATTAAAAAATCAATGTTTTGTGTAAATATTCCATTATATGTTCTTTATTTTATGATAATTTTAAATGTAGAATAGTAATCGACAAAAAAAACATAATTATTATCACAAACGTATATTTTTGGCCCCACTGTGCGCCATAGGGATATCCTGGCTATTTCATCTAGTCGTGGCAATGGGCAGACCATATAGCTCGACGAACCGATAACCGATGGGGAAGAAAAGTTCTCGAATGGCGACCATCGGCCGGTGGGCGTAGCGTTGGACGGCCTCCCATAAGGTGGACAGATGACTTGGTGAAAGTTGCTGGGCGCCGCCGCGCCGGTAAATGCAAGTAGCGCGTAGCGTTTATCAGTTTCGAGCGGCACTTTATACTATCTCCTTTGCAAACTGTACCAATATATTTTTTTCTGCCGATTTGATTTTCAAGAGTCTTGACGGGCTCCTATATTCTCTATAGATTTTACAGAAAGCTGATATCTTCTGCTTTAGTAGTTTGCCAAATATTGACTACAATTCAATATTTATAAAATGGCTTCTGTCATTGGGGTGACAATACTGCCAGAGTCAGGGTTGGAGAATACACATGAATGCTTTAAAACAGCAATATTTCATTCGGCCAAATAACCAGTAGCACAATCTAAAACAAAACAACACAATATTTAATAAATATACTTACATATATAAAAGAATAAGATAAATAAGTACATAACAGTTAGAGTTTAATATTAAATCTTTCAATATATTTAAAAAGAATAGAAATAATAGGATTTTCCATAGAAGAGAGAACAGAAGACATGTTAAAAGGGCGAGGGAAAGTACGAGGGAGGACATCATACAAAAAACAGGGAATCTGGAGCAATCAAAGAAAATATAGTCCACAGTACCTTCATCAAGGCCGCATTCACATAATGAGTGATCCCGAACCCTAATCTTGAACAAAAAATGAGGGCTACAATTATGACCATTATTGACTACTATAATTATCAAACTTGCTAACTCTGCATAGGTATCGGTAACAGTTCCCATAGTTACCAGTCTCATTTAAAGAAGAACTATTGTAAGTAACGAAGTTCTTGTTATGGTAGACACACAAAGTAGACATGTCACAGTAAGGGATTATAAATTCGATCACTCAAACATTTATAATTATCGGCATTTAAAACTGAACATTACTCGTTAAATGCAGATAAATATAAAACAGATTGTGATTTTTACTTCAAATACAATAGAAATTTAACATTCGTGGCTTAGTGTATCAAATTGACACAGTAAACAAAAACTTTATAATATATTATTTTATTTTGTATAACCGCGTAAAGTTTGACATAGTTCAGCCCTCACAAAAACTATTATTTCCAACAATTTTGCCGTCGCGCCGGGCTGTGAGCAGTTTCTGCGGAATTCGTTTTAAATAAATTCCGAGTTTTGAATGAGAGCGTGGGCTTGGTGTGGGCTGTTATCTGCGCCAACTGTATGCGTAGTTTTGTTTCCATTTAACGCTTGACTGATTTGTGTTTTACTACTTTTTCATTCACAGATCACAACAAATTGGAGGGATTTATATCGCTGCGTTGGCTATTCAGAGCGTCGTCGTTGCGTCGCGTCGATGGTGTATTGGCTAGGACCGCTGTATTCAATCTGGAAGACTCAGGTTCGATCCCCACCATGTACAAATGTGTTTTTGAATTCATATGTTTACGTTTATTCGATGCTCTTACGGTGAATAAAAACATCGTGAGGAAACCTGCACACTCCTGCGAAGAAATTAAAAGGTTGTGTATGAAATCGAACCCGCACTGGGCCAGCGTGGTGGACTAAGGCCTGATCGCACTGGTTTAGGGTAGGCTCAAGCCTTTCGGTGTACGTATATAAGCTGTTGATGGTTGGCTATTCTGGAAGCTATAGATTTGAACGTATAAGAACCAGCTTGTTTTCTTAAAAATGTCGAAGTGAGTCAGCTAAGCAATGCTTTAAACATTTTTCGTTCTTATTCTGACCAATTTGTCGCAGCTCTGAGTACGGTAATGTACTCAATGTACTATATGAGTACTCTATGTTGATGTAAATCGAGAAATTCCTATTAAAGTAAATGAATTAATAAATGAATAATTTATGTGGAAACATCACACACAAAGTAGGTTAAACTCTGCCAGTAGATTTTTTTTATATTAACATTTGTTTTTATAATAACAGTAGACCAACTGATAAACTTTTCAGAAGACTATCTATATCTATCTGTTTGTCTTTCAGCATTTCAGACATTTTATGACCATCACGACCAATATAATAAAGGGTAACATTCTATGGCTGTTGCTTAATATTGATTTTGCTGTAAACTGGGATGTGACGCTTGGTTTAAAAGTCTCCATTTTCAAAGATAACAGAAAGCCGATACTCAAGCGCAATTCAACGAAAAGTACGTGCTCAAAAGGCACTGATGAAGTGATGATAGACTAGCAATTTTCAAACGCTAAGAAAGCTTCACTGAACTTTGGCTACATTCGACAGTTTCCTTCACAGGTTTCAACACATTGGCTACAAAATTAATCCTTTAAGGGTGTTTATATATATATATATATATATGTTGTTTTCAGAAATAGAAGGTAAAGAAGAGGTCAGTAGAGCTACGGAGGAGTACCTACAGACTACGTAATCAACCACTTCGCGTAGTTGGCTGTTTTTTTGTGTTACTGAAACATAATATAAATTAGCCGTGTGGTGACGGCAGAGTAGAATACATTTGTCACCAACCCCTACTCTTCCCGTGGGTGTCGTAAGAGGCGACTTAGGGACTACACATTGAACAGGGAACGGGCAGCAGCGCTCTCTGATACCTTTAAATCTGCGATCTCCAACCCGCCTGCCAAGCGCGGAGATTATGGCAAAAGAGGCTCATAGTCCAGCAGTGGACTGTAACGGGCCGTTGATGAATATAAATTTTCCTTCTCTGTCCCACAGCTGAGCAAAGGCCTCTTTTCTTTCCACGTCGAGAGCATGTCCGTTAAAAAACCTTTTGTCAAAGTATCATCGTGGAAAGAGCTTCCGTCAAGCTTATATAAATACGCTTAGAGACTGGCTTTCATAGTTTAAAATGTGTTTACAATCCCATTGAACAGAAGTCAAGAGGTCCGCATGATGGGTTGATAAGTACCTAGTGCGGAAGAAAGTTTAAAGTTCAAACAACGTTTTTCGCTAAGTCTACGATTCAACTTCGATGTGAATGGTAATGGGTGGCTCTGTGAGCTGTAGACCTCGCGAGCCTGTCTTTTTGCGTTTTTGTCCATTTTTTCTACCACTTTACATTCTTGACCCCTTGAAGTAGATGTGTCTTTATAAGGGTAACAAGGTCTTTTGTCAGCATCTGACAATGGCGGACGTGTCTTCGTTTTAATTTTTTAATTTTAGTTTATTGAAGTGTTTAGTGTATAATTTCGATAGTGTATTATCCAGTGAATGTTTCGGGTCTATAAACTTTAATAGAACAATTGAATCGCTTACACTTTGCTGACATTTTTAGATGATGCCAAGAGGCCTTGTGGTGGCTTCAGTAATTGTACTATCACATTACTGAGCCCAATTCACCGAACAATCATCCAAGGATATATATCTTAAACCTAAAAATATCACTCGACACTGGCGAAATACGTCTACATAAGATGTGTCGCCATTAGCTAGGAAGAAGAAAAAGAATGTTATAATTTTGAACATTTTTCGAAATAGCTGAAATGTTTCCGTCGTCATTTTGAAAACTGAATTGTTGAAAAAGTTCTTTATAATTATCAAACCTAACGAGAATCAGTTTAGAAATGCAGCCTGTAGAGGAGAACACTTGGACATCCGGAAATCCGGAAATATGCAAGCATTTTTGCCCAAGCTGAAACGGAGATGCTTCGCGGTCGCTCGGTCGATAATAATATAATATTTGTGAAAAAATTGCTTAATTTATGTGTTAAACAGTAGATAATTATGTTGAAAGCAATTATTTCAGGATTATCTTCTTTGTAGTCTATGGTGAGTGCAACAAAGTCAAAGTCAAAATTATTTATTTCCATAGGATGTTATTACATCACTTAGATTTGTCTTATGTCCGTGCTTTTTTAGGTGAGTTCACTAACACAATGGCGGAATCTGTGGAGAAGAGCTCACCGAAGAAACTCCACAGTCGTCGCATCTTTTGCGTTTCCTTTTTTAAATAAAAAAAGAAAATATTACAAAATAAATGCTTATTAAATATCGAAAAGGCCTGCCACTCAAGCAATCTATTCCCATGGACATCTGTCCTCTAAGTAATCAGATATCCTATATAGTAACCTTTTTTATACAATAAAGCGTGATAGCATGGACTCAAGCTGTGCAGATGATCGCATTAATTTAGTGTTCAGTGACTTGAAAAGGAATGAACCCTGTACTATAATAAGCATTAGATTTTGGTCTTTGTACAGAAATCGCTCTAACTAAAGGCTTAACGGACCCAATTCTTTATAGAAGTACAATGAAGCATATGCCCTTTAGGATTTTTTCAAGCGCGTGGAAATTTACTTAGGATTTACTTGTGGATTTACATTCTGGGAAAATATCTCATTATTATAAAACGCACATACTGCATAAATCTCATATTAAATTCAAGACATTATTTTACCTTATATAAATATTATCCCTCTTCCCAGACTTTTTCCACTTCTCTTGCTGCTGGGAAATATCTGAAAGAGATTGCTGCTTTAGCTTTAAGACAGCCTCTTGACTTTTCTTTGAGATGTTTTTGTCGTTTTCTTTTGTTTTTATTTGGTGTAATTTTCTTTTGTTTCTATTAAGTGTCAATATGAAACATTGTGTTGTGTTGTATCTTCACAGTCCTGTCGATCATACCTATTTAATTAGGTCATCTCGCCATTGTTCTCGGCGTCGATTTCCGTCTTGAAAGGAATCTATCGCATAAGGCAAGTCTATATTGAGTCAGCCCCTGTATGACCTGGGGTATCAGCCTTCAAGTCAGTCAGTCAGTGCTGACCTGCTATTCCATCGTGTAAATAAATTGGTGATGACGATGATTTTTATTACAATCGTACTCTAACTCTAATTATAATTTTAAAATCCAGCTATCCTTTTCGTTTTTATGACCAATGAAAGAGAGGTGATGAAGGAATGATATTAATTTGAACGAATGATAACCTAAAATAAGGGCATAGCTGTCAGTTTAAGAGATTTTTGCTCTCTAAAATTGTGCAATCGACACGGCCATAAGGTTCAAATTCGATGTTTGACAGCTCTAATATTAGGATGGCCATCTCCTGTCCCTTTTCAATCTTCAAAAGGTAAAAAGGACGGACTAACTTAAATTAAGGATTAGAACGTGACATCCCGAATCGAAGCCAATAGCGATATAATATGAGAGCGTTATGGAGAAGTAATGTTTTGCGCGACAGTGTCCGTCTCGGTGACTACGAGTGTCGCTACGACTATTACTACGATGTGTCATATATATTTTTTTCTAGCCTGAGCTGTCCCACTGCTGGGCAAAGGCCTTCCCTTTTTTCTTCCACCGTTCTCGATCTTGTGCTAGTGACTTCCAATCATCCTCGAAAGCGTCGAGATAGTCTCGCCATCGTTTTCGAGGTCTGCCTCTCCCAGGTCGGCTATCATTTGGCACCCACTCGGTAGCGATCCTAGCCCATCCGGGTGCATCCTGCAGACGTGACCCGCCCAATCCCATTTTACTTGGCAGCCTTTTCACCCACGTCTTTTATGCGGGCTTTGGAGCGTAGGGTGGTGTTCCGGTTACGGTCAATACTTTTTACATAATATATGCGAAAAATATTGATATAATGCCGTGCTTCGACACGACGACGACGCGCGTAACGTCGCTTCTCCAAATCGAGGCTTACACGACGGAAATACCAAGTTAGCGCTGACTTGGCGACCGACTGACGCCAGTAACTGACTCAATATAAACCAACCCTTAAACCTATCGTTTGCTAATAAATATATCTTCATTATATACGTCAACAAAGCTTAAACGCAACGTCTAACCGCAACCGGCTGCCTGCATGCTACTGGGAATTCGCTCCATTAAGCCCATGATTCTGCTAATTGGTTTCACAGACACAAACCGAACCAAATGCTTCCTTTAGGTATAGTATTGTCTATAATGCTGCTGAGAGCTTGAACACGGTGGCGGCGTCCTGACCGCAGACCACTGACTGGAAATATACCGTGTGTTTAGCTAAGCAGCTGAATTTGCTATCAGTGGAGTGGAGCTGGAGATATTATAATTTAGATGTAGGTAAAAAATAAGTAGCAAAACATGATATTATCTACGAGACAAATGTGGCGACTTTCCATATTTACACCACTATCTTTTCTTTAGAAACACATGAAAATATTGCTTAAAATTTATCTTTCTTACCTACTGATAAAAATCACACTATCACACTAATATAATGTGAAAATATATTTCAATGTTTCATATGTCATATAGGATACTTTTAACGGGAAAAAGTCTTATTCCCACGGGATAATTTTACTAGAACGGGCGGACGGCTAGTGTAGTATAATTTTAGAATCTAGTGGTTTTGTGAGCTGTAGACCTCGCGAGTTTTTTTTTTTACATTTTTTACATATATTTATCAAACTTGCTCACAAAATTCCACGAGAATCGATTAAGAAACGACCTGAGACCAAACAGGCAGATGGTCATACAAAAGCAATTTTGGCCAAACTAAATGGAGACGCTTCGGTCGCGCTTCGCTCTCGCTCGGTCAAAAAACTTATGACCGCGTCCACTATACTACCACTTCGGTAGAAATAGCGATTAGGTCCGTCAAGAAAAAAAACGAAGTGCTCGTATAAAGTAATAAATAAGATATCACTCTCCAAGTCTTTATCAATGCTTACTAAAATGTTATATTCTGTTACCTAGCAACAAAACAAAATTAACAATAGTTTCATGCACGAGCTGCATCAAATAGTTTTTTGAAGCTTGGACAGAGGTCGTGCCGCTAGACTTCACCGGCCACGCTTCTGTGATTGACAGCGCGCATCGTCATCGAATTTATTGATTTAGATTACTCGTAAAATTTCTGAAACTGAAGGAACTTTTTCTGAACTATAATAATAACTAGAAAAATACCCGTATGTGAATAAAAAAAATGAATTACAACTCTTTCTCTAATATATTTCATCGGTTTTGACTCATGCCATTAAAATTGCCAGTGAAAGCACTAGCTCTCAAATTAGCTTCTCTTTTACCAGTGCTTAATGCTAAACCTCCTAGAATTTGTGCTAGACTTAACAAGTCAAGAATAGTCCCAACCACTTGAACCAGCACATGAAAAACAGCTAGGATTTTTATTTGCGTAGTAAGCGTGCATGACTCTTATCCTTTCTGTATCAAATCGACTATCCTACACCATTTTAATTCTGAGGCACACGGAGGCTGCAACAGAAAGAGCCATAGAAAATAATTTTAACAAAAAATAGAAACCTCCTTCAAATTGCCTTATATGGTTATCTCCACTAAAAAGTAACAAATAAAATAACATTCCAGATGGAACATGAAAAAAAATATTGCCAATATCCTCAATTAAATAGATAGGTAGTGTATTAAGTAAATATTTAGAATTTTGTACTTCCTTTTGGAGTCGGTGCCAGCCAAAAATTGAAGATGACGAAACTACGAGTATTAATTATTTATCGAATGAAACTTACCCGGACTTTCTTGGTAGTCGCTCCTGTCGTTATCCCTGCGTTTAATCGGGTGCGGCATTGCATCC
Organism: Carpatolechia fugitivella; assembly: GCA_951230895.1. Classification (NCBI taxonomy): domain Eukaryota; kingdom Metazoa; phylum Arthropoda; class Insecta; order Lepidoptera; family Gelechiidae; genus Carpatolechia; species Carpatolechia fugitivella. The sequence continues at coordinate 13,480,497 of OX579653.1, read as the reverse complement.
CGCGCAGCACAACAAAACATTTATATCATAAGCGCCCACTACACTCTCGTCCGAAGTTCTTCGACGAAGTCTCACGAAGTGTCAAATTGGTGTAAAAGTGAAGTCCGAAGTTGCACGAAGTGCCTCTCTATACTCTCGTCCTCGGCTTACTTCGATCAACTTCGCGAGTAGTGTAGTGGATGCTATAGACTATCAAAGAATTTTATTGATAGTCATATAGAAATATGTACTGACTTAACGACGACGACGACTTAAAACAGTTGCCCACGACTAATCGACGATTTTTTGGCTGGCACCGACTCCAAAAGGAAGTACAAAATTCTAAATATTTACTTAATACACTACCTATCTATTGAATTGAGGATATTGGCAATATTTTTTTTCATGTTCCATCTGGAATGTTATTTTATTTGTTACTTTTTAGTGGAGATAACCATATAAGGCAATTTGAAGGAGGTTTCTATTTTTTTGTTAAAATTATTTTTATTTTATGATTTTCAGTGTTTTATTCAATATATTTTATGTAAGTAATTAATCCTAACCGCGACACATTTTCTATTATTTTTCTTCATTATCCAAAGCTAGGTTTTGTTATTTAACAGTTTCAGTACAAAGATATTATATTTTTGGTATTTGCTTAGTTTAGACTGCGTTTTTTTTGCAACCGCGTTTAGTTGTTTATATAATAGTTTCTAAAATAACATAAGTTAAACTGGGTAAGAGGCTACGAAGTAAGAGGTCATTTAGTAGTCCAGCTGGCCACTAAACTGACAATGCTAAGAGGAAAGAATAGCTTCGCGATCCTAACGAAATAGGTATTTAGGAAAACATTTGCTATCGCTCGTGCGCTCATACCCCCAGGAGAGAGAGAGCGAGAGCGTTGCAGCTCGCCGACAATAGATACTTTTCTTGATGAAATTCCCACTACGGGAGAAAACGGTTTCCAATTACTAAATTTCAACAAATCACTTTGACACAGTTTTAATCAAAAAAATTACGTTACTTGAGGTGCCTATATAAGTTTGAATCTATTGAGAATTTTGAAAAAAGCAAAAACTATAAACCTAGTCATTCATTGTGTCAATAACATACTAAAAAATCATGGAGATTGGAAAATATATATAGAAGTGGAAAAACGTTTTCTCTTTTTGTATGGACGAGCACGTACTATTCTTCCCTCTTAATTAGCTTACAGTTTACCCCGATACTTGGGCTATTTCTAAGGAGTTTCAGGTTTAAGATGGTATCTTGAAAGTCTATCGTTAGTTGATTACAGACAGTGAACGTAGGCTGGCTTCTTCTTTTTCTTCATATTGTGGATTATAAGGTCGACAACCAACCTCACACACCCTGGTCACACAATTAATATAGTATTGGGCCCTTATCAAAACCCACTGACTTAGCTCGAGTAACGACGCCTTCTGTAGATATTAGAGCCGAGACACACGGCTTAACGTGCCTTCCGAAGCACGGAATAATCTTTCTTTTCAGACAAAGAGGTGATTCAGGCAGCAATGTCCCAACTAAACTGGAGAAAGTCTCACAAGGACATTTTCGTTTAAGAGTGTCTTCACCGGGATTCGAACCCGAAACCTCCGTAAAAAGATTAAAACACTCGACCACTCGGCCATAGAAGCTAAATTATTTGTGATTTCCAATACAATATCCGAAGATTGCAGGTTCTTGTCCTGTCACGGTCGCCAATAATGTGATAAAATCGAATAAATGGAACAAGGGAAACGTAGATTTTCAGCAAACTGACAAAACAAATTTATTTCGTTGCCTAGCAACATTCCACCACAAACGGTATCGCGCGCGATGCATGTTGCTATCACTGGTTGAGGAGTTTCCGCTTTTATCTCTTATTCCATCATCAGATTTTAACAAAATTGGTATGGATCTATCCCTAAAGCACGTTCTATCGAATGAAAAAAAAAATCAAGTTTTACCTCATGTTCCACCATCTGATCTTGACGAAATTAATATGGGACCACCTCGAGAGTAAATCCTATCGAATGAAAAAAGAATTATTAAAATCGGGTAACAATTGGCGGAGATATCTAATAACATACATAAAAAAAAAATACAGACGAATTGAGAACCTCCTCCTTTTTTGAAGTCGGTTAAAAAGTAGTTGCTTCCTAAACAAAAGATTGCGGATACGAACAAGTAGGTATTAACAATAATCACGCATTCACGCTCTCGCGTCGCTTTGCTTCTCAATTTTCTATACCACTTTTTTATTTTGTAAGTGAGTGTCATCGCTTTTCAAAGAGGTTGTGGTTTTAAATACGTGGTTTTAGTGTAGCTTAAAGATATACCTGGGCTTGATGTAATTATTAGGTGCAGAGGTTAATAAATTAAAGGTATTTATATGAATGCACAGGTTCTTTTATTTATTTAGATTTTAGACAGTTCTATAATAACAATCTGTTTTCCGACATCTTTGTTGGCTACGAAGCAGTGTTGCCAGTTTTATGCAAGTCCGTTCTCTATGAACTACTAAAACATAAGTATGTTTTCATTGCTTATTTTTAACACCCTTCCTCAATGAAAACACACTGTAAAGTCTACAACTATAAAAACTTAATTAACAGAGTTACAAACTTTTACTTTACAACCGTTCAATCTTACTCTACATTACAAACTTAAATTATGTTTCTGAAATAATATCCTTGGAAGCAGTTTAGTGAATAAGTCTGCAGTCTGTTCGTTTGTACCAATATATTCCAAAGATACTATTCCTTCATTAACCTTATCCCTTATCAAATCTTTATGTTTAAGTCTTTTATGTTGCTCTGGGTTCTTAGCGATATGAATAGCAGATTGGTTGTCTACATATAATTTAAAATTACTAAACTGTAAACCTAACTCTCTCATTAAGTTTCTGATCCAACAACCTTCTGCAATTCCCTTGCTGATAGCCACATATTCTGACTCAGTCGACGATAACGCTGTACACTGCTGTTTGGATGAACACCAGGAAACCGTACATCCATATAGTTTCATGACGTAACCCGTAGTTGACTTTCTGTCAATTTTCTCTCCTCCCCAGTCTGCATCTGTATATCCGGTAAGTACTTCTTTTCCATTTTCTTTATATATAAGTTTATAGTTTAATGTCCCTTTTATATATCTGAGTATGCGCTTCAATGCATTCCATAGTTTTTCATTTGCATAAACTTGATATCTGCTCAAGTAACTTAATGCATAACAAATATCAGGTCTTGTACCTAACATGGCGTACATCAAGCTTCCGATTAGCTGTCTGCATTGATGTTCCAATTTCTTGTCTGTGGTAGGCTCTGTAGTTAACTCTATGCCTGGTTCTATTGGGGTAGATACTGCATTACAATCTTGCATATTATATTTCTTTAGTATATTTTCTAAATACTGTATCTGATCTAATTCAATAGTCTTTCCTCTTCTTTTGATATTTATGCCTAAGTATTTGTTGTTATTCTCTCCTAAATCTGTTATCTGAAATTTATTATTTAGTGCCTTCTTTAGTTTTTCTATTTCCTCTCTGTTTTCGCACATAATCATCAAATCATCAACGTATAATAGTACATAGAACTTCTTCTTTTCTTTGTAGTACAGGCAATAGTCCGCTTTGCTTCTTTTGAATCCTTCTTCTATCATAAAAGCATTAAATTTATCATTCCAATTCCTCGGAGATTTCTTTAGTCCGTATAATGACTTCTGTAATTTAAAAACTTTATTTGTGTATTCCTCTGGACCTTGCTTTATTTTTATATATACTTCTTCTTCTATATCACTGTAGAGAAAAGCACTCTTCACGTCCATCTGTGTCCATTCCAAATTGTATTTCATAGCAATAGCGAGAAGAATCCTTAAAGTAGGTAGTTTTGCAACGGGTGCGTAGATATCTGCATGATCAATTTTGTCATTCTGTTGAAAGCCTCTTGCCACAAGTCTTGCTTTATATAATTCTTTATTATTATTTTCCTTCTTTACTTTTAATACCCATTTTGTTTCTATCACCTTCATATTTTCTTCTTCTTTAACTTCTATCCAGGTATTATTTCTTTCTAATGCTTCTAGTTCCTTCTTTATTGCTTCTTTCCATTTTGCTGAATCCTTACTCTGTATAACTTTATCATAGGTTAATTCTTCTTCTGTTATTGTAGCTAAGCCAATATCATAGTCTTCCATCCATTTTGGTGTTTTAATCATTCTTTTTCTGTTTTCAGGTTCATCATCTTCTGTGCTGGAGTGGTAAATATCAACGTCTTCATCTTCTGTGTTCAGTCCCTGATTATGCAGGATAACTGTATCATCTGTCATTGAAGAATCTGTTGAAGAATCCCTTCCTGTGTCTCTGTCTTCTGTAGTAACATCTGTAAACTTTTCTGTAGTGTCTTCTGTATTATGTTCTTCTAATACTTTTGTCTTGTCTTCTTGGTCTTCTATAATTACTTCTTCATTATTTATTCTTCTAGAATACTCTCTTCTATCTGTCTTCTTTCTATTTCTGTCTTCTACTGTTCTTTTGTTCGGGTAGTAAATTCTGAATCCCTTTGTATCTTCATATCCTACGAATATGCCCTTCTCGGCTTTAGAATCCCACTTTCTTCTCTTTTCTTTGGGTATATGAGTGTATACTTCTGTTCCGAAGATTTTGTCAAGCCTTGTGATGTCATAATCTTTATTTTCCCATAGCTGATACGGTGTCTTATCTTCTTTGCCTTTACCTGTTCTGTTTAGTATACATACTGTCATATTTATAGCTTCCGCCCATAAATTCTTCTCTAATGTTTTTGCTTGTATCATAGTTCTGCTTGCTTCAACCAACGTTCTCATTTCTCGTTCAGCCTTTCCGTTCTGTTCGGGGGTGTACGCAACTGTGGTTTGATGTATAATTCCTTTACCTTTTAGAAATGTTTGAAGCTCCTGGTTCACGAATTATGTTCCATTGTCAGACTTAATAATTTTTATTTTATGACCCATCTGTCTTTCTGTAAATACTATAAATTCTTTAATTTTGCTTACTGTTTCAGATTTGTGCTTCAGAAAATAAACCTGTCTGTATTTTGTGTAGTCATCCTTCAGCAGCAAGAAAAATCTGGATCCTCCTATCGACGGCTGTTCCATTGGTCCACATAGATCCATATGGATTAAGTCTCCGGGTGATTTAGTTACCTGAACCCTATTTTGAAATGGGAGCCTATGCTGTTTCCCTTCAATACATGCATGACAGTCATCAATCTGCTGTTCATATTTAACATTATTTTTATTTAAAACATCCTTTACATAATTTATATTTTGATGTGCTAATCTTTGATGCCAAACTGTAAGAGTCGCTAAAGCTGTTGTTTTTATAGGTTGAATATTTATTTTGTACATATTTCCTATTCTGTTACCTGTCAAAACTGTTTTCCCGTTCACAGAGAATTTACATCCCTCTTTAGTTGAAATCATTACATAATTACCCTTTTCTATTGCACTCACTATAGAAAACAAATTAACTTTTAAATCAGGAACAAACAAAACATGAGAGAGAACTGAAGTTTCATTGTTGTCAGACTTAAAATCAATTTTACCAAAACCTTCTACCTTCAATTCTCTTCCATCGCCAATGATAACAAATCTATCTGTCTTTACCTCTGTATACTCTGTGAATAACTCCTTTTGATATGACATATGGTCAGTCGCTCCAGTGTCCATTATCCATCCTGTCTCAGCAGTCTCTGTAGTGATAAACGCACGCGGTTCACTTTCTCTGTTTTTGTTTAAGCGCGAACGACAATCCTTGTAGATGTGCCCGACCTTTCCACAATAATTACACTTTCTTGATCGACAGTCTTTCTTGAAGTGTCCTACTTTATTGCACTGAAAACAACTCATTTCTTCTTTTTTATGGTACTGATTCTGGTTGTTCTTCTTAAAACTTCCCTTGGCAAGCAACGCTGTAGTCATCTGTGGTCCGCTGTCATCTTTTAGTAATCTTTCTTCTTCTATTAGTAGCCTCGCTGTAAGATTCTTTAGTGTCTGTTCTTCTTCTGTAACCGATTCCCATGCAGAGGAGAAATGTCTATAGTCATCCGGTAAGCTCATTATAATCTTAGTGATAATCATCTTTTCTGAGATTTCTTCGCCTTGTATTTTCAATTTACTTACTATGTCTTCTGTCTTGGAGATGAAATTCACTACTGGTGGCTCGAACTTTAGATTGTAGAACTTCTGTTGCAGCAAATGTACACTTACTTTGGATTGAGACTCGTATACTGTGCACAAATTTTGCCACATATCGTAAGCACTTTGACATGACAATAAGTACGCGAGCACCTTTTCTTCTACTCTGGTCGCAATCAACTCTTGAGCCCTGTTGTCTTTTTCACTATCACTTTTCTCGTCCGGTGGTTTTCCGATGCAATCATACAGTTTCTTTGATTTCAATGTGATTGACATTTGAAACTTCCAAGTTTCCCAGTTTCTGTCGTTTAGAACAATGACTCCGTCTTTCTTCTCCATCCTCTATCCTGTGATTCTCTTCTGTCTGTATTGGTAAACAATTTTCTTTTCTGTCCTTTCGTCTGAATGAAGTCACGTAGCGAATCGTAGATTTGTTTTACCAAGATCGTAATCCGTTGTAATCTTCACTGATTTCTTCTGTCCGCATCTGGGCCCATAACCTGATGTAATTATTAGGTGCAGAGGTTAATAAATTAAAGGTATTTATATGAATGCACAGGTTCTTTTATTTATTTAGATTTTAGACAGTTCTATAATAACAATCTGTTTTCCGACATCTTTGTTGGCTACGAAGCAGTGTTGCCAGTTTTATGCAAGTCCGTTCTCTATGAACTACTAAAACATAAGTATGTTTTCATTGCTTATTTTTAACAGGGCTGATTGATAACTGGCCGAAACGACGAACTTAAAAAAATGATACGCAAAAAAAAAAAATTACATTATATTATGGCATCTTTTTGAAAATAGAACGCCAAATTTGAATTTAATCGAACTGGTGGAATTTGTTTGATAGGACGTAGAACTTTCTCTGTCGTAAATTTTCTTAACAATGGAAAGAAACGAAATTCGTGCGGTGATAAAGTTTTACGTTTTAAAACAGAAAACAGCAACCCAGATTAAAACCAAGCTAGACAGTGTTTTAGGTAATTCTGCTCCTGCATTGAGTACAATTAACACCTGGGTAACTGATTTTAAACGTGGAAGACAGAGCTGCGAAGACGCCCACAGGTCTGGCCGTCCAAATGAAGTCACGAATCCGGACATGATCAAAAAAATTCACAAAATTGTATTGAATGATCGGCGCTTGAAGTTGCGAGAGATAGCAGAGATGGTGAGCATTTCATCTGAACGCGTTTTTAATATTTTGCACCAACATTTGGGAATGAAAAAGCTTTGCGCGCGATGGGTGCCGCGTTTGCTCACTGTTGACCAAAAGCAACGTCGAGTGGACGATTCATCGGAGTGTTTGGCGCTGTTTAACCGAGATCCTAACGAGTTTTCGCGGCGTTATGTAACAGTCGATGAAACCTGGATACATCATTATACTCCCGAGACAAAAGAACAATCTAAGCAGTGGACTGAGAGCGGAAGACCTGCGCCGAAGAAAGCAAAAACGGTTTTGTCGGCCGGCAAAGTGATGGCGACTGTTTTTTGGGATGCTCGAGGAATTATTTTAGTGGATTATCTGCAAAAAGGAAAAACAATAAATGGAGAGTACTACGCAAGCTTGCTGCAAAAATTAAGTAAAGAAATCCAGAAATAACGACCACATTTGGCCAAGAAAAAAGTTTTTTTCCACCATGACAACGCACCTGCACACACGTCAATGGTTGCAGTCGCCAAACTCCATGAATTGCGGTTCGAATTGCTACCGCATCCACCCTATTACCCGGATCTGGCCCCGTGTGACTTCCACTTATTCCCAAACCTGAAGAAATGGTTAGGTGGCCAGAGATTTTCATCAAATGAAGAAGTCATTGTTGCCATGGACGAGTATTTTGAGGGGTTGGAGAAAACATTTTATCAAACTGGTGTAACGGCATTGGAGAAGCGCTGGACTAAATGCATCGAGGTAGAAGGAAACTACGTTGAGAAATAAATTTATTTTAAATAGATTTTTAAAGTTTTTCTTTGTCGTTTCGGAAACTTATCAATCAGCCTATGACACAAAACAAAAAGTAGACTTATATCATCAGCAATAATTAAATTATAATTAAAAAGCCTGTGATGTAAATATCCGTCCGGGAGACGCAGCGTGGGTTTGATCCCCAACACGTACCAATGTGTTTTCGGATTTCCAATTCATAATGTATGTTTTCATTACTCATACTCGGAAAGTAGGTCTGAAGTTGCCTGAGGAGTGGATTGAAGGTTATTTTCAGCCCGGAGGGAGAATCGTTTTCAACTGACAGCTGTCAAATTATAAAAAAAAACTAGTTCTCATTTCACATTTCTATTGAACTATATTCCATCTTTCTATACAGCCACTCAACCACAGCGCAATGTTAAATTGAAATGACATAAAGTTAAGTATTAATTTAAAGAATATATATTTTTTGAATGACTTTATTCAATTGACTTTCAACTATTTCTTTAAAATAAAATAGATTTGGGCAAAATATTAACCATTTTTCAATGATGGAAATGAAAAATAATGGCTCAAAAGCTGGCCGGCTCGGCCACAATAAAAATAGGCGGGAAAGCAGTGATTATAATTTGTTTCTCGAGTAGTAGGGTTTTGTTTACAAAGAGTTCATCTGATTCAGATATGAAAGTCACTAATTTTTTCTTTAGCTGATTCGTGTTTTTATTTTTACTTTCCTTGTATTCGTAATGAAAAGTACAGTGTTTACCTCTGGTTAAAGACTTATTTACTGCCTCGAACTATTAGGGCTCTCGCTATGCTCAGGCCCCAAACCACGTCTCGGCGCTAAATAAGTTACTTTCACCCCTCGTATAGCAATGTACGCTCTTACGGTGAAAGAAAACATCGTAATGAAACCTGCACACACTGCGAAGAAATTAAAAGGTTATGTGTGAAGTCGAACAACCCGCACTGTGCCAGCGTGGTTGACTAAGGCCTGATCGCCCTAATTCAGGGTAGGCTCGACCCTACTGATGAGATGAGAGCTTGATGATGTAAATATTTAGACTAATTTGATTAGAGATTGATTATTGATTGGTATCTGTTTATAAAATAAAATTATTATTCTACATGAATAGGTCAATACCAAAAAACTTCATATTTATTATGGATTTATCAAAGAAAGCATACTTAATGATACCTTCAATACAAGTCAACATTATCACCATTATACCAACCAAAAGGCAAATGGACGTCCACTGCTGGACAAGGGCCTCCCCAAGGATCCTTTTCTTGAATACAAGTGAGCTTAGAAAATAAATTAACTCCCTAAAACGACTCACAGCAATTAATCAAAATGTTAAAAACAAAGGAAAAACAAGCCTAAGGCTAATAGGGTGGCACATCGCGGACACTGTTAATCAATTTGTAGAATCAACAACACCGTCAAGTGATGAATGAGAGACTATAATTGCTCGATCTATTATCCTATGTGTCCATCGACTTGAACGACATTAACGATTTAGAGTTTCATTGCCGACTTTATTACGACGACGCTTCTACGAGTATTGCCCCCGCAATGTACTATATTACCTATTACCATCTCCTGTTATTGCTGAGATCATACTGTTTAGTCGTAGTTTACTCGTAATTGAAGTCCTAATGTTTGATGTGTCTTGATTACTTCAGTCACATTAGATGTCTTTTGTTTTACCAATTTTATCTTAGCCGACCGGTGAGCACTATCTCTTCGTTTCAATGCTAACAATCTTGGACTCTTTCTTAGCATCTCGTCATCACCTACATCTGTTTGTAAATATAATTCTGTTTTTTTCATCCAACTTTAGATTGTCGGCATTTGGATTTAATAAGTTTTTTTTTTTAAATATATGAATGCAGAATTTCTTAGCACTGAAATTGATGACATGGTCACTTAAAACGGATCATTGTATGTCTTATAATTTCAAAGTTACTCATACTGACCCATCTAAATGCACCACCCGTCACAGAATTAATAAAGTACTAACGTAAGTGAGGGTGTACATACTTACTACTTCGTTAATGATCTTGTTTGTCTGGCAATGGGATTCCAAAAAGTCGAGTTTATGTCTCGGGCACTCTCGGGTTCACTGCTTTGTAAGTTTGTAGCCTTTGACGCATTCTTGTCTCCGCACGGGCCGCTCGTAAACCTTTCGCGATATTGCTAAGCTGAGTTCTCTCTTACTGAGGCATGCACTCTAGTAGTGCCTTTTCCCGTATTGATAGAGTCAGTGTAATTGTTTAACACGGTGATTTTATATCATCATCAACAATTCATTATATACCCCTCCGAAGGATTCGGGCCTATTCTATATTAGGGAGATCAGGTCATACACAAGTTCATGCTACCTTTGAATTTTTTTGCAAGAATATGCAGGTCTTTCACGGTAATAGCGTTAAATTAACGTACATTAGTTCGACAATGTCGGCCTTGTATCCTAGTCGGTAGTACGCCTGCCTACGAAGCACAGGGTCGCGGGTTTGAATCCCGCCCAAAGCAAACATTCGTGTAATAAGCACTTGTGTGTGTTTGCCTTTTGTCTGGATGTTGTTTATTTGTATAAGTACGTATTTATCTATTTAAGCAATATACCTATATATCAGCTGTCTCATATACAGCTCTAGATAAGAGCGGTGTGTGTGATGTCCCCATATATTATCATGGTTCCGGCAGAATAATAGCATCTCCGGTCTAGCCAGCGCCAATATGCCGAAGCGGGACCTTTTTTTAAAAAAATAAAAACATTCTAGAACACACAGGCCTACCACAGAATCTGTGAAATGGCCAGAGTTGGAACTACGACCATATAGAAATGTCAACTTTAGGAAGAGTCATGATTGGTTGAAATGCAATATTATATAGCGTCACCGTTCATTTCACAGATAAGTCGGTGGGTCTGTATATGTTGCAGTAAATTTTCTTACCAAGGTGTAGAGGGCACTTGCGTACGCGGCGTGTTTGACGTTTAGCGTTCTGCAAAGCGTCGTGTCTTGCTCGTGCGCAGTCCACGCTTTCATCTGCAAACGGAAACGTCATGGTTATTTATATATTTAAGGGTCTGAGCCTTCTGCTCCTCCGCAAGTCACGCCCGCTAAATTACCACTTTGATAGTATTAGCGATAAGGTCCGTTTTTTTTTTTTTTTATGGAGCTTCTTCATTGGAGTCATTCGGAAAGTTTTGCTCTAACCCTAATTTTAAGTCAAGCTAGCATTTCGTTTTTTAATAAAGATTGAACGAATGATCTTATTTTGAATGATCGTTAACCCAAAATAAGGACGTAGCTATCAAGTAAAAATGTTTTTAAGTCTGATGTCGTTGCGTCCGCTGCTCTGTGGAATCGACGCATTTATACGGAATTCAATGTAAGACAGCTCAAATTAAAATTTTCATCTCCTATCTCTTTTGTATCTTTAAAAAGCGAACATGACGGGCAAATTTAAATTAAGAATTGGAGCGTAACTGAGATTCTGTGATTTTAACCCCAGGGACTATACTCGGAAAGAAACCTGCAGGTGAGTAGCCAATTATAATGACCTTCCATCTTCACTATTTAAATATCAAATTAAAATCATCACCTGACTGATGATCATGATGATCAAGATCGGAAACAAAATAAATGCTACCGCGTAAATATGCTACGAGAGCCTGCTACAGTAGTTTTGTACTTGTAACAGCTACGGCGTAGCAAAGTTGTGTTTGTTGGTTCATACTATTTGGTTTCTGATTAAAGATTTTCGAAATTTGGAAAATCAGTTTGTTACTGTTTCAGAACTTTCCCTGTAAATTTATTTTTTATGGAAAATTGGTGAATCGAAAAACGGTACTACGCATGCGAAGGCTTTTCAAAACCCTTACACAGATAAAAATCTAGATGTTTTATTATTTGAAATAGAGAGCATGCCCCCAAGCCCCCAACCCACATCATAATTGAAATAACTTGCCTGCTTTGTAATAATTCTACATTACCTTACACTCTCATATCAGCAGCAAGCTTATTATAATAACTTACGTAGCCTAAGTTATTTACTCTTCTCCAAGTAACAATTTATGTTTAACAAGTTTCTTTTCGTACATAAAAATGTTTTTTGTTTATGTTCCATATACAATACTTACAAGTTGAACTAGATGTTGTGGTAAGAGTTGTTGCTTCTTTCTACCATTTTTTTATAACTTTCAAGATTTAATACCATTTTACATAGAGCTTTTTTTGGCACTAACACTGACACTAGCGTTTGTACAGTCAGTTGTAAGTCATAATTATATCTTCTTCAAAATATATTTCATTCAAATACAGATTACAAATATACAAAATACCTACAATTTTATTTATGTACTTTGCAAACCTCACTTTACATTAAGCGTCCCGCTACGAAAACCTCGTAAGAATTTTCCTTAATGACCGCGTAGACTTATGTACTCCTAAAATAAGTCAGTTCAACCTGTTGCTTTTTCATGGTGGTAATGTACTCTGAATATACATATTCCCAGCATGCGAGATCTTTGCCGGTTTATGACGCAAACACTGAATTATGTATGTGGGTAGGTAAAGCCAGGTAACTGAACTTTGGTTTTTATAAGAAGCTTAGCATTAGATACTGGTGCAGGCTATCTTCATCATTGTTGGCCTATGATGTAAAGGACGGATCTCCACAAACTGGTAAGGTACATTTATAATATTAATAAAAATAATAATAATTGCCAGGTAGACTGATGACTTGATGAAGGTCGCTGGTGATGGCTGGATGAGGAAAGTGGATGATCGCGCGCTTTGGCGTGCCCTTGGGGAGGCCTACGTCCAGTGGTGGACTGCAATAGGCTGATTGATTGATAAAAAAATATCATTATTATTGCCTTCATCATCATTTTTTATAATCATGATTCACTGTTTCAGGAAAAAAAATGGTTCATATTTAGTTTTACTTAGTTTTCGACATATCATAGTTCTGTTTTATTATAAGGCGTTTGCCTTATAATAAATAGTGAAAAAAAACACTTGTTTAAGTGTTTTTTTTTTCACTATTTATTGTAGTACCTATCGGATTTGTCAATCGTAATATAAGTATAACACCAAAGTACCAACCTCGTAAGTTTCCTATTTAAATAGTTCACGAGAATTAACATGAAGCTTATTCTTTACATTAAAACTTTTTAGAATCTTAATATAATCAATGTTCTTAGCGTGAGATGTTGGCTTAACAAAAGCCAAAAGTAAATTATTTTATAATTAAATTGTATTATGAATGAGGATAAGAATATTTTAAACGACATTTGAAATTATCAGAAAACCATGAACTTTTTATGTTCTCAACTTATATAAATTCAAACAAATCCAAACTAAACCGAAGCAGATAAATTATGTAATATAAAATAAAATGACTATTTTAATGGGGTGTGTGTTGAATTTCAATATTTAGCAAGAGGCAAGATTGTTAATTTTTCACCATCATTTCGGAACAAAAACGGAAAACATAATCGGATAATCCTCATAAAGTACATGTTCAGTTTTAATTTAACTCATATAATTATTCGTTTATCCATAATATTTAAATAATATTCTATAAGTATATGGTATTACACTGTTTTGATTCTTATCAAAACATTGTTACTGTTACAATCAAGATAGGTTTTTTCCACCACTTTACTTGTATTGTTTGATATATTCAGCCCCGTATGGATGCTTCCATCAAGGGACACATTTTGAACAGACTTCCAGTGTTATCTGATACATGACAAACTTCGTAAATTTGATATAAAAATGTCGTTTATGTACCTTTGTGAAGATCCCACGAACACCAATCACATGGCATGCTAATGTGTTTCGAATCAGTTTTCACATGTGCGTGTAGACGAATGTTTTATCGTTTACGTATATAGAAGGTATCGCGGGAAAATGCGGTACGTCCACTCGGTTGGAGGCTTACGCGTCAACTGACGGAAAAGCGTAGCGGGTGGCGGTAAATATGCTACGATAGCCTGCTACAGTAGTTTTCTAATTTGTAACAGCTACGGCGTAGCAAAGGCGTGTTTGTTGGTTCATACTATTTGATTTTTGATTAGTTATATACTCAGTAATTAATGACTAGCCGTATGGTGACGGCAGAGTAGAATACATTTGTCACCAACCCTTACTCTTCCCGTGGGTGTCGTAAGAGGCGACTTAGGGACTACACATTGAACAGGGAACGGGCAGCAGCGCTCTCTGATACAGTAACATTTTAATCTGCGATCTCCAACCCGCCTGCCAAGCGTGGAGATTATGGCAAAACCCTCCACTTAAGTGGAGGAGGCTCATAGTCCAGCAGTAGACTGTAACGAGCCATTGACGAATTAATGATTCGAATGAATCGAGAATAAAATGTACATATCCACATCATTTACCGTATGGATTTTTCATTGATATCAGTTTTGAATTTTAGCATCAAAACCAAATTGAGCGGTTTATTTTCGAGTTAAAAATCACTTTTAGATCGTACTATGATCCCTCAAAACGTGTATTTTTTTAAATATCTATGGGTTCGTGTTTATAACTACAGTCTTACCTGATGGAAAGTGACGAAATGGTCTAAGATGGAACACTCTAACCCAGAAAATGCTAATTCACTCGGGCCTTGAAAACATCTCGATTGTACGATTTGGGGAATAATGACGCAAGAAGAGCTTTTCATTCTTGCCAGTGCGTATCAGAAATGACGCACCAAACCATTTGGTACGAACTGTAGAGAATTCGACCACATGAGATATGCCTAGTAATATGATCTTGGATAAATCTTATATAATATGATGGTATAGTATAGATAATTATAAGCGCACGCTGAAAGGCCGCCGAACAAGGGCGGTCATAAATACTAACCTTATCACTTAATGGATTATGTTTATTGAAAAAGGCTTAAAACATTATATACATAATATAGTCGATTATATAAAATCGATTACATAGAGATTCATTTATTATTATATACTTAATACTGACGGTCCGCCCGCGGCTTAGTTCGCATTGGAAACGATTTTTCACGTGGGAATAAGACCTTTTCCCGTAATAAAAAGTAACTTATAAGTTAAGATAGATCAATATCTATATGCGTACCAATTTTTATCTACATCTGTTTAACCGTTCTTGAGGTAAAAATGTGAGGAAAAGGTGGAGGCGGTATTATTAAAGAGACAAATATATGCAAGAGATTCCAGTGATTTATTTTTATCACGAGATCAGTTTTTACCAAGGCAGTCAACAATAGAATCCACTCTTGTCCATCAATAGTACATTACTGCCGCGGCCGCATAATTAGTTATTGCTGGGCGAGGGCACATTTAAAGTCCGAGCTGCAGGCGAGGACTTTTATTGTGTACGAGTCCAGCAAGAGTTATTGCGGCCGAGGCTGGTATAGTGCTTTTTTCTGAAACTTGCGAGGAAATTACAAAATACTAAAAATATTGTGGTACCTTGAATTTAGATGTCTACTTGTATCGCACTAAACTTATAATTTATAATCTTTATCACTTTCTACTTTGATTTCTTGAACCATTCATTGTTGTAATATTACCCCAATAGGGAATATGCATAAAAATAATAATAGTTTTTTTCATAGTTCATCTGAAAGTATACGAAAATAGAGTACTGACAGTCAAAACAGAATCGAAATTGATCGAAAAACAAACTACATACAACATTATTAAACAAATATATATGTCCCTCTTTTCATCATCAACGAAAACATAATTTTCTATGGCGAATGTATGGCCCGCGTGACCAATGACGTCAATGGTTATGTCGGACCTTTCTGTCTAACCATCAACTTTGAAGCCTTATAACTTTGTTTCAGAGCAACATACTTGAAAAAAATTTTTTTATGTGTTTATCTGGAACTTGAAATATTTCGATTAATGAATTAAAAAAAATGTGCATATTCCCTATTCAATGATTAGTTAACTCCATCATGAAAAATAAATAACAAAATAAATACATAACGAATAAAAGTGGCGAAAATTACAAACAAACCGCCATATTGTACACTTTTATTTTTTTATTAGATTGTGCCAGTGTCATACAGAGCATACAGCCAACTTAAATTACTACGAGTCGTGTACGATTCATATAAAATTTGAATTTAGAACATTAAAACTTATGAAGAGTATGCTATAAAAGCTCAGAGGAAATAAAAGACGATCGCTTCCGAGGCGACGCGCGTCTAAAAGACTCAAAAACATTGAAATTTCTGAACGAAAGTTACTTTGCCGGCCTAGGCCGTTTGAGGGCACATTCCAAAAATGAGTCACTTCGCGTACTGTTTTTTTACAATAATGATCACATTTTCGAGCGTGTCGGAGAAAAGAATATTTTCTTCTTCTAAATTCAAATAAACCCAACGATTCAAAAAGTATTTACGGCCAGCAATAACCAACGAGGCTGAGATGTATAGGTATGAACACATACCTAACAAAATGGTACTACTTTGTTTTCTGTTTTGATTTGATATGTAATGAAACCTATAATAAGTTAGTTATCCTCATTATAAAAATCGTATCTAGACTATTTAAATTTTCTAGCCGTATCCCATCGTTTGATGTCCCGCTTCCGCCCGCGGTTCTCAACTATTAAACCTAACCTCTGTGTAAACTGATCTTGTACATGACTTTTTTTTTTCCGAATAAAGGTATTTGACATAAAAATTTACGAAGCCACTGGTATCCGAACTAGGCCGAGCCTGTGTCTCGGAAACCAGTCCCTTCCATGTGAACATTTTCATAATATTAACCTATTATAGTATAAGGTAATTATGTAATATAAAATAGTAAAACTTAATGATAGTACACATTCGCGTACATATGTCCACCAACGAAACAAGCGCCAAGCGGTCAGTTAACTTCTAACAATATACATACCCAACCCCATAATTTATTTTCCTTAAAGTAAAATTTACCTAGCTAACACTAAATATTATGTGATTACAGACTACGATACAATTACAAGCAGGCTTACAGAAATAATTACCTTACAATAAACGAGAAATTAGACGACCAACGTATTTACGTTGGTTGATTATTATTGTAGATCATAATTCAGAGTCATAATTCAGTAATGGTTAAGGTTTGTTCACTTAGTGATAAAAGAGCACGAGAACTTACTTTTTTGCCAGAAATTCCGGCAATTTTCTTTCTGCTAACTGCGCTTTTTCTTCATTTGATCTGACCTGAATATCTGAATATTCATTCTGTAAGCGAAATGAACAAAATATTCGAAAAAGCGAATCCATGAGTTTACAACGTGTTACAAAAAATACCAAAAAAAAAAAAATATTTTTATCAAAGGCATTTAATTGAAATTTTCCCATCTCTAGTGATCAGCTGTGTCAAAGAATATTCGGACCAGATATATTATGTAATTTTAGGTCAATGTGCCTATTTTTACCGCTATGGTTAAAAATGTTTACGTACTACTTGTACCATAACATTCACATTAGACCAATTAATTTAAAAATGAAAAAACTACAAATAAATAAAAAAAGCTTTGTTCAATAATTGTTATGAAATAATAAATTAATGAAATAACGAACTAAATATTTCAAAATAATAATGTTTGTAAATACATAAACAAGATAATTAAGGCAAAAAATAAAATGTTTTCTAACATAAATTGATTTATGTACTATCTTTTAAAAATGTAGGCACAAATGGGGTACAAATACTTTTCCGTTCTGATAATCGATAGTCTATATTTTAGGTGTCAATTGACGCTAGAGATGGGAAATTTTTAATTAAATGCCTGTAATGAAGGATATTCTTTTTTTTGGTATTTTTTGTAACACGTTGTATAGGGATAAGCCTAACTCATAGTGACTTTCTACACTTTGTTTTTCTAAACAGACGTCTATTTTGTTCATCCCTTTTGGTGTTGCCCCACAAATATGACACTTACATGATGAAGATTCGCTCAATGCAGAACATACATTGCCATCCACCATATTAATTGTAAGGAATACTGAATTTTTAAATCGCAGTAATGACTAAAAATAGTTAACGTCAAATTGCATATTTTTCTTTGCAGTAGATTGCCTCTTCCTCAGATACTTCAAAATTTTCTTTTAAAAATTGGAAACGTATTGGTCTGCAGTATATAATCCAATATCCTAGACTTAGTTCTAAATTGAATTCTCCAATAGTAGTCAATATTTTTAAATAAAAAGCCGTAGATCTAAATCATTAGGTTACTAGGTTACGTTAGGTTGGTTGTGATTTTTTACTAATGGTTTATATTCTCGACTTCTTCAAATGAAGCACTTCCACTCGCGGTATGGCATGCGTGTAATATGACGTCATATTACACATCGTACCTCTCTGTCTAACTATCAACTTTGCAGTCTTTGATATTTAAAAATATTTTAATATTATGTCTATCTGTAACTTGAAATATTTCGATTAATGAAAAAAAAATGTGCATATTCCCTTTGTTTAATGTTATGGGAGAAAATGGTCAAAATTTCCAAACGTTTTGTGCAATAATTATTTATACTAGAAAATATCATCAACAGCTCATATACGTCCCCACCGATGGGCTCGAGCCTACCCTGAATTAGGGCGATTAGGTCTTACTCGACCACGCTGGCTGACCTGGGGTTGGTCATTTGGATTTCATTACCCTATATGAAAATAAAATAACTTTAATAAAAAAAAAATCATAACTTTTTCCTTGCACGAGATCCTGACGGGACAGTTAAGACAAAACCACCTATAAATACATTAAAATGCTGAAATGAAGGTTTATCGAAATGAAATTTAATAAACGTTGGATATTTATTTATCTAATTGTATTTCAAATATTTCTCAGAAATATATCAAAAGTAAGGTTATTTTTTGTCTGCCTAGCGAAACTGCTAAGATGGTGTGAGGTAGACGAGCGTTTTTATACTGTCCTACTAAGTAACTGCCAACAACAACGTGCCGAACGTGGCAGGTTGCGCATTAGCAGACTACTTTTTTCGGGATCTACGAGTAAGGGTACGTTCGCACAGCGCAGCGGCTGTTTCGCCGCGCGGCGAGATATTAGTGTGGCGATAGCGATAGTCTACCGATAGCATCGCAATACTATAGGTAGACTATCGCTACGGTAGACTACGGTAGACTAATAAAATTTAGTTATCCTATCGGTATTCAAATAAAAATCTACTAAATTAAACTATCAATAGTATTGTCACGTGTCTATAGACTATCGATAGTAACTAGATTTGAAGGCTACGATAGTATCCCGATACTGTAGGTAGACTATCGCTATCGCAACAACACTATCTTGCCGCGCGGCGAACGAGCCGCTGCTGTGCGGACACAACCTGACAGGATGCTACGCTCGCTTCAAATTGGAACATTTCGTCATTTTCGACGTGGTGCCTTCGCGGTCATTCTCTCTCACACACACACAGACACACACACTCACACACAATTTTGCAGTCTGTTTGCTATTGTTCAATATTTGTTTTTTGCTGTTTTCTTTCTACATTTTTGTATTGTTTATAGTAATACTTGACGTGTCAATGTACGCCTTATTATTGCTTCTGAGCCTAATTTTGTTAGTTCCATCAAGAAAGGTTGCTGGTGTCTTAGCTCAAGGTAACCTTTTAAGAAACTAGCAGATCAATTAAATATGTCAACTCACCAACATTAAATAATAGTTCCTACGTTTTAATGATAAAATTACTGTAATTATTAAAATTATTATTCTGTATTTACCAGAATGCGTCATGGCGGATTATACAAGTTTACCGCAAGAAACCACAACCAACGTGTACTTTGAGCCTAATAATGTCCAGTACATTCAGGAAAATACTGTGACGGATCACAAAATACCTAACATGAAACGAATCCCGCACGTAAATAGAGTATTTCACTGTTCCTGAATTTACCACATATTATGAATTAATATAAAATAATAGATACTTAACAAGTGGACGATTTGCAAGGAAAAAATATAATCGGTTGAAAAAGTAACTAACTGTTTTATTAATATTTCTGATTTCAATAATCTGTCTCTTTCTAAACGTTTTTTATATAGAGAAAGTATGGCGTACTGACCTGTGACGTCACAGGCACATTATTTGCCTCTTTGTCTAATCTTGAATTTCAAGCCTTTAAAATTACCTTTAAGATTTGCGGTTCTGGTTTACAGGAAATAAATAAAACTGTAATTAAAGGAATTATTGTTAAATAAATTACATATTCTAATTAGTTTCCTAATATTTATCCCGGATTTCTTTTCCCTAACTGCAGCTAAGGGTCGGGCCACCCTTATCGACGGCGATCGACGGTTTGCCTATACAAAACGCGCGCGAAGTATGGAAATCCTTTCGCATCATTCGCCGCGTCCGATGCGAAAGGTTGTTACAATCTACCAAAGTGGAAATATATAGTATAGCGGGCGCGGATTTGATATATACCGGAAATCTTGCGGGGTTCCACTCAATAAAATATTTAATTAAATACTTTTTGAAAATTTATAAAATGCTTGTTAGTTCCTGGAACAGTATAATGTAGTATTATATAGTTGTATTTTTTTTTTATTTATTTATTTATTTGCATTACTACAGCACAAAATTCACAATGACCATTAATATTATATTTTGTGATGACTTATATAGACTAAAGAACTTAAGGTAACCAACTTATTAAACAGCGGACCCTGCACTAAGCCCAGCTTGTATCGCAGGGCCCCGATACTCGATTTTCCTTTGTATTGCTTGCTGTCAAGGAGAACAGCAGAAAAACAGCAAATTTATAATATTCAGTTCGGCTAAGACAATAAAAACGGGCCATTGATTTGATTTGATTTGAAGACAATAAAAATAATAAAAACATGGGTATGAAACAGAGTGTGAGAGGGTGTAGTTGTGGAGTAAGTGTGTGTGTATGTGTATGTGTGTGAATGTGTATGTGTGTGTGTGTGTGTGCGCGTGCGTGCCTGCGGATGAAATCAAGTCTCTGATAGTGCTATGATTTCTTCTGTTTCCGAGTAATTCATGCTTACCAACCACATTTCTATTTTAGATTTAGCTTCGTGGTTTGAGGCGGTTTTGAGTTTTTGCAACTTTTGATTTATGTAGCTATATTGACATATTATGTATGTAGGTATATTATGTAGGTTTGTATGCCCTAAGTATAAGTAGTTTGTTTATGTAACTTTGATTATTAGTATTAAATAGCTTATCCTATTCTGTTTTTTTTGTGTGCACCATCCCACAGTTCCAATGAAGTTTTCTTGTACCCTAAGGTTGCCTGGAAGAAATTGCTACCTTAGTAATAAGGCCACCTATCTGTACACCCTTTTATCTATCTTCTGTACTTTCAAGCTATATCCTTGTGTGCAATAAAGTATATTCTATTCTATAATATTTTTATAAAATTGACCAAGTATACTTTTAACTTGAGATTTAATGGAACTTATATCTATAAGTTCCATTAAATCTCAAGTTAAAAGTATATCTAAACCTAACCACCGCTAATCTTAGCGGTGGTTAGGTTTTATCGTGTTTTGATAAATGCATGCATAACGCACAGCAAGAACATAGATGGAAGTAGAAGCGAAATTGAAAGGATTACTTGTGGGCTACAAAAAATAAAATATTATGTGAAACGAGTACAAGTGTTTTCATCATTAATAATACTATGGAGTTCCACCAAGTACAATGAGAAAACAGTGCACTGGGATAAGTCACTGTTTATAATGAGTCGACGAATTACTCTAAATTAAGTAGCAATTGGACTTACAATGAGTCCAACTCATACGCGTCATGCGTCTAGCTCAATACGTCCGTCTATCCCGTTTTCCTACGTATTTTCTAGAGCTTTGCTACTTATGTAAGGTGTACGGCTCATTAAATTTTTCTCAGTGTGCCGACAATTGCAAGTATAAAACATACATCCATTACATCCATAATTACAAACATTCGCGTTTATATTACTCGTATTAGTAAGGATTTATTAAAATTGATTGCGTAACCAGGATAAATGAGTGGTTCTCCGGTCTATTTCCGACGTCCAATGTACAGATGCGTGGATGAGAGAACTGAACTGAAGTACCTATATTGAAGATTGCAAAAAAAGCGTAATATAATGTCGGAATAATCCAAAACGCCAAAAGAAAGTTTATGTACAGTCGCTTACAAAAGTGGAGTCGTATCACGTGTTTTTATACTTTGAAATATCTTTTCATTATTATGACCTTTATTTATATTAATAAAGTCCCGTACACACCATACGTTAATACAAAATGCAAGAAAAATAACTATAAGAAAATAAGTTATTTCAAAGTATAAAACACGTGATATGACCCCACTTTTGAAGGTGACTGTACAATTCATTATGTATTATTATTTTCTATATATTATTTTGTGATTCATTATACATGTATTGTATAAAAACGAGGCGTTGGTTTTAATACTAACAGTGTTAATTAAACAGTGTCGTTAAGTGTCGAATACGACAACAATAAAATTATTAATTATATTCTATTTAGTAGTAAACTAAAAGACTTAGATTATCAAACAAAAACCATTGAATCTAAATAAAATGCCCAGTTCAAAGTTGATAATAATTGTGGTGAGTAAGCAAGGCATTTTAACGCATAGTTTTAATCAATATTTTCTCAATGGATTTAGATTGTAATCAATTGGAATCAGATAAGTCTAAAATCAACAAAACAATACTGCAAAACAAGATAAAAGAGCATTTTTGCTCGAGGCCATTTGCTGAGCCAATCCAATATGAGGTTGTGTGAATAGAGACAATCCCACTGTCTTCTGACAACTCGTCAAATGAACTATTTATTATCTTCTTTTTTTCTCGACTTGGCGGTGACGTACCATGACTGCCCGAAGACAATCCATCGCATTAGATTTTGTTTTCTATTATCATAGATATTCCATTTAATAATGTGACAGATTGTTAAACACGTAGTCCTCTCACTGCTAACAGTGCAACATCGTAAAATATTGATAATCTTTTCTGTCCCCATCTTCTTCTTCTTGCGAGTCGATGGCTCGTCAAAGATTTTATATTTTATTTGCCCAGTATGCCGCCACCCTGATTGCTCCATCTGAGGCCTCCGTGAGCTCCTCCAGGGAGCACGAGTCAGGACACGATAAAAGGTGGGCCATTGTCTAGCGCCACACTCGCACCGAAGGTCCGCCCCGTCTAAAAAACCCCACCTGAGACGGTTTTCTTTAGTCCGACCGACCTGAGTACGGAGTCTGTTCAACGACTTCCAAAGAGTTCTTGGAAGTTCACACCCAGTGGGGAGACTTTCCGAGAGCGGGACGAATGGAGGAGATAGCGAAGTTTGCGCCCTCCAGAGGTCACATCCGGCTTGAGAGGCTTCGCCATGAATCTGTCCCCATTAGAAGCTATAATGTATTATGTTTTACTGATTATATTCTAAACTGGATTGATTGTCAAATATTTCATATTTTAGGTTGCACAAATTTTATACATGATTCAAGCCATGCCAAAAAAAGGTAAATATACTCATCAAATTAACTGAAATACTATCCGCAAAAAATATCATACAGTCGCTAGTGGAGTCATTTAGTTGCAGTTTTTGTCTTCTAACGTGGTTCCATTTAACGTTTCAGTGAATATGCCGAATGCATGTGAAAAACAGAACTTTTGTTTTGAAACTGACAGCAATTATCCATACGACAAAATCAGATCACTCATGGAGAATTATGTAAGTGTGGAAAGCTTTAAATTTAGCCCATAATTATCTCACATTATTTTGTTTACAACATCCGTTCGAGGGCCTTGAGCGATAATAAATAAATAATAGGTACCCATAATCGAAGGCAAGTATTATACTTATACCTACTCGTTATTGAAACTATTCATCAGAAAAATATATTGGTATATCCTACTACGGTGGGAGTGGGCTGGCCACGTCTGGCGCAGAACCCATGAGCGTTGGAGCAGACGGGTTCTCGAATGGAGACTGCGTCTCGGGAAACGTAGTGTGAGACGACCCCCTGCCAGGTGGACTGATGACCTGAGGAAGGTCATTGGTGGTGACTGGATGAGGAAAACGGGTGATCGTGCACTTTGGCGTGCCCTTGGGAAGACCTAATTCCAGCAGTGAATTGTAATAGGCTGATTGATTGATTGATTGATATCCTACTAGCTTATTTATGACTAGCTGTCCACTTACGGCGTTGTGTAAGATTTTCCCGTGGAAATAAGACTTTTTCCCGTAAAAAGTATCCTGTGTGTTAATCCAGGTTACAAACTATTTAAGCGTGAAGGGGGAACAAACATCTAAACATCCAAATATATTTTCACATTTATAATATTAGTGTGATGTGATGTGATGTGATATTAGTGTGAAGTGTGATACAATATCTCTAAATATTTGCAGAATATAGACATCACAGGCGAAGAAAAAGAGACTGAGATACGATATGCAGACCCAACAGATCAATTAAACCAGCCTTGTAATTCCATAACTATAGTAAGTTTAGACCAGCAGAGCATTATTTTATTTTTAAATCCTCTTTGTTTTTACAGATACCTAATACACAGACATTATATTAATTTTATCAGACCTTTTCTTATCTTTGTCAATTTGTTCTATTCGGTAAATCTGTTTTTTTTTTAAATATAAATCTGAAATATTTAAAACTAAATAATTTTCAACTGTTTACAGACGGATCCCATATATTACATAACAGACATACACGGTGATGTCCGATACGTCATGCAAGGTGATAACAGTGGAAATGTTTTGCAGAGATTTCATGTTGTCAAATGCAGGTATGAATCAGTATACTTACTTTTAATAAATTATAAAGCGAAAAATAAAATAAAGTCATATATCACAAAACACACGACACATACACACATACGTATTCACCAGACGTATAATATAGTAAGTATAGTTAAAATTATCTATGAGCAATTAGTTTTACTCTCGCACTCCTAGTATTTTTTTCGAATTTTGAAAGGTGTAATAATTGTATGAGTATATACTTATTTGAATTTCTGAATTATTGTATTTTAATTGATTATAAATGTCAACCGAAGGCGTCCACTGCTGAACAAAGGTCTCCCCCAAGGATCTTCACAACGATCAGTCCTGCACTGCCCGCGTCTCTGTAGTTGAATTACACAAGTAAATAGAAAGCTTGGGGCCGTTTACTATCCGTCTTTACAGTTTTTTTTTATTCATCGTACAATTTTTTTTTAGTTACCCTGGCCCAGTGCAGCCGTCCAAGTTATTTAACTCGGATGCAATATCCCGAAAAAACATAAGATGCGTCAATCGGCTCGTACCTGTCCAGTTCCTAGTGTTGTCGCATGATGGGCTGGGTGTAGAGACGGTTGCAATCAAAGATGGCCTCCCCATGGCTTGCTCTTGCGAGTACGATGTTTCTGATGTTCCTGATTACCAATTTGAACAAAATGGTCCTGAAGATGTAGCATATAATGCATGAGAATAGGTTTTTGTTTTTTTTTTTTGTTATAGGGTAATTATTAATTTTTAATTTACAAAAATGTACATACTATTGCTGGCGCACCACGTATGTACTTCGCATGACATTTTTATCCATTTTATTATTTACCGTGTATGCTTGTGAATAAATATTTGAATTTGAATTTGTGTTAGAAATTAAATAGGAAAAAATTATAATATTGTAAACAATAACTTATGAAATCTAATATTTATAAAACGAAAACCAAACGTAGGTAAGGAAAATAAATCTATAGAAAAATATATATTTTTCATTACTCATACTCTGAAAGTAGTTCGGAAGTTGCCTGAGGAGCGGATTGAAGGTAATACTTTTCAGCCCGGAGGGAGAATCACTTTCAACTGACAGATGTCAAATTATAAAAAAAAACTGTTTTTCACATTTCTATTGAACTATGCTCCATCTTTCTATACAGCCACTCAATTACAGCATAAAGTTAAGTATTAGTTAAAGAATATGAACATATTTTTTAATGACTTTATTATAATTAACTTTCAACTATTTCTTTAAAATAAAATAGATTTGGTAAAAATATTTGTCATTTTTCAATGATGGAAATTAAAAATAATGGCTCAAAAGCTGGCAGGCACGGCCACAGCAAAAAATAAAAATAGGCGGGAAAGCAGCAATCCGATTATCATTTCTTTCTCGAGTTGTAGGGTTTTGTTTACAATGAGTTCATCTGATTCAGATATGGAAGTCACTCATTTTTTCTTTAGCTAATTCGTGTTTTTATTTTTACTTTCCTTGTATTCGTAATGAAAAGCACCTCTGAATAAAGACTTATTTAGTGCCTCGAACCTGAACTATTAGGGCCCTCGCTACGCTCAGGCCCCAAACCCCGTCTGGGCGCTAAATAAGTTACTTTCACCCGTCGTATAACAATGTACTTAACGGCATTATAGTTTGCGGAGGGCAGAATTCTCAAAATTGATTTAATCGGCAACTTGAACTCTAGTTGCGTAATTAATAATTTCCCTAAACCTATTGACTTAAATATTCCATCTTTTAACTCCAACCAATCCGCGTTTGGGGAGAAAATTATTTCAATGAAATATTTATTCAAATGTCGGCAAAGTTAGGAATTCCCAAGTATGGTTCAAGTTCAACTTAATTTGAGACAAGTATATTGAGAAATACAAGGTGTCGATTAAGTTTTGTGAATGTGTTTTCAATGATTAAAGTGTTATTTAAGTAAAATATTGTCTTAAACACATAATAAAACCTTATAAAATAAATTGAAATATAAAATAAGTTAAGGAATTACCTAAGTCTGTAGTTTTTAGGTAGTTTTATGCCCTTCTCTCTCAAACTAATCAAAAGTTAAACCTTAAAAGAATAAGAAAATACATATCATTAAATTCATATAGTTATCTTATTTAAATTTAAAAATAAAATATACATCTGTAAGTACCAAACTCGACTGTTTTTATTTATTTTCAAGGAAAACAAAAGTGTCTATGTTCCACTAGAATACCCACAATAAATACAAAAATCTTTTACTTTTACGAATATTGCGAAAAACATCGGGTATAGTTCAAATATGAAATCATTGGAGTCAAAAATTATTAAAACAAAAAACTCATTTTTATTTCGCATTTGTTAATCTACTGTACTTTATACGCTGTGGTGCAACTTATCGCCGTCGTCCGCCGTCGTTCGCCGTGAATCGCCGTGGATTGCCGTCGACACCTGCGGGGTCGTCCGCGTTTGACGTTGGGATCGTCGGGCGGCGTCGTCGATGCGAAAGGATTTCTATACTTTGAGCGCGTTTTGTATATAGGCAAACCGTCGAACGCCATCGATAAGTGTGGCCCAACTCTAAGCCGTCGACCGTCTTAGAACTCCTTGCGCAGCTAAGGAGGTCGAATCTTTTTGGCTGTGACCTACGAAAATCTACCTCATACACACACCGGCACAATGGGGGATTTTCCGACAGCCAATAAAAAAAAATATATAGTTCATGAAACTTCAATAGATGGCGTTGACGATTTGTGCCGGTGTGTGTATTATTATTGTATTGTGCTCGAGAAATTGCAGATATTCATCTACTGTTCGATCTGTGGTCGCTAAACTTTTATCCTGAACACTTTGGTCTTGGTCTGAAACTCGGAACAAATATGGGCTTAGCGCACATTTGAAATGTAACAAACTGTCTTTGATTTCAACACAGGCATGAAATACAGTTCGCCCAAATATCCTCAATGTCGGTGTTTACAGCGGGTAATGTAGTTACCTTGTTACAACGTAAACTGATATTATTGAATTAATTAAACCACCAACTAACGTCGGGTAGTTAAGTTTGCTCCACGGGTGTAAATTTTATACCTTGTAAACTAGACAAGCAGACTTTATTACATATTGTCATCACACTAATATTATAAATGTGAAAATACCTATACAATTGGATGTTTGGATGTTTGGATGTTTAGATGTTTGGACGTTTGTTCCGCTTTCACGCCTAAACTACTAAACGGATTTGGATGAAATTTCGAATGAAGACAGTTTGTCACCTGGATTAACACATAGGATACTTTTTACCGGGAAATGTCTTATTCCTACGGGAAAATCTTACATAACGCGAGCGTAGCCACGGGCAGACCGCTAGTAGCATATAATCCGTATTTAACGTCCGTAATGCTGAAACAAGAGCGCCATTTGAAGTCTAAGATGTGCAAAGTACGGGTTCATAATATTATTTAATTGTTCATATTTTTCCAAATATATTATATAATCAAAACGTTTACACAAGGAAACTTAATGAACTATTATTATTACAAAAACCTTTTAAACACAACCTAATGTAATCAATACAAATATTATAAAGAGAAAAGTCCGTATTGATTGTTGATCGACTGACTGACTCATCAACGCACAACCGAAACTACTGACTTAGGCAAGCAACAAGATCGGGTTTCGGAAAATTTACGCCCGTTTAGCAAAAAACGCGAACCGAATAATTAACTCCAAGCAAGTCTTTTCTGTTGGCTTAACAAGAAAATTAACCAATTTATAACTGTCCTAACCAGACGTAGTGCACACAAATTTTTTAGAGCTGAAAAATTGTAAATAACAATGTTGTGAGAGTCATATACGTCCCCACCGAGGGGCTCGAGCCTACCCTGAATTAGGGCGCCTTAGTCGACCACGCTGGCCCAGTGCGAGTTGGTCGATTTCACACACAACCTTTGAATTTCTTCGCAGGAGTGTGTTTCATCACGATGTTTTCCTTCACCCTAAGAGCGTCGAATAAACGCACGTAAGTACATAAATGAAATATGAAACCGAACCCGCCGCGTCTCTCGGACGGAACAGTGAAAATTATGATGAATAGTGAAGACAGTTTTTTTTCTGGTATCACAGAATAGTAAGTACTACGCCGTGTGGTGACGGCAGAGAAGAATACATTTGTCACCAACCCCTACTCTTCCCGTGGGTGTCGTAAGAGGTGACTTAGGGACCACGCATTGAACAGGGAACGGGCAGCAGCGCTCTCTGATACAGCAACCTTTTAATCTGCGATCTCCAACCCGCCTGCCAAGCGTGGAGATTATGGCAAAACCCTCCACTTGAGTGGAGGAGGCTCTTAGTCCAGCAGTGGACTGTAACGGGCCGTTGATGTTGTTGATGAAGTACTACCACACATTACCATGTCTTTTTTATGGGGGGAATGTAGTAAGCCTTCTCGTAGAGCGACACCTATGCTCGGGCCCCCTGCGTGAGTAGCAGCAGTCCATTTTGCAAGCCGGCTCTGCGTGTCATCTCGGTTAACATCGAAGTATTTTAAACTCGAAAGAAGAAGAAGAAGTCTTTTTTATCTACATAATCTTTAATTTAAACTTTAAGCTACTTTAGTTACGAGTCCGAACTTACTTTCGTATTTGTGGAAAAGATAGAGAAATGTTCATGGAAGTGCTATCTGGCAGTAGAACGCGCTAGGCGACAGTTATAAATCGTTTTCCAGGTGCTAGACGGAGAGAGAACTATGGAAATTAAATGAGTAACGCTAATAGGGGATCGAACTACTATTTTTTATTTTATAAATCCAAACTTCTTAGTTTCTGCTGTCGAACAATAAAATAATTTTTGCTCTATCTTTAAAACTGACCAAGTTATAAAAGTTTAAAATTCAAGATTAGACAGAGAGGCACAGAGCCACTTGTGACGTCATTTGTTAGTAACGCCATATAATCTCCATACAAAAAATCGTTTTTGAAAGAGACAGACATATTGAAACTTTAAAAAATCACCGTAAATTAGTTTTTCAACCGATTCTGTTTTTTTCTTCGCGAATCGTCTGCTACTAATCTATTTTTTTAAATAATTCATAAAATATGGTAAATTTAGAAACAGTCCGAACCCCTACTAAACTATTTGAATTTTAAAGACCCATAAAAAAAAACTTCAATAAACAAAACACTCGTCTCGCGGAGACGTGCTCGAGAATTTACTCCTTTTTAGGGTTCCGTAGTAAAAAAGAAACCCTTATAGTTTCGGTCTGTCCGTCTGTCTGTCTGTCTGTCCGCGGCTTAGCTCAAAGACTCTTAGTACCAGAAGGCTGTAATTTGGCATGGATATACATATGAATCATGCCGACAAAGCTGAAGAATAAAATCTTAAAAAAATATTTTTGTAGCTTTTCTCTGGTACACGTCAAGAGGGGGTTATTTTTTTTTTCACGATTACCTTATAGTGTGAGGTTTCGTTGGATAGGTCTTTCAAAAACAATGGGGATTTGCTAAGACCATTTTTCGATGCTAGTGTAAGTTTAATAATAGCCCAACTTATAAAAAGTACTAGTACAAGTAAGCAATTTGGTACTACAAATATCATAGAAAAATATTTTGATGAATGTTAGAAGGCTGTAATTTGGCATGGACATACATATTAATTATGCCGTCAAAGCTAAAGAATAAAATCTTAAGATTTTATTAGATTTTTGTTAGAGTCAAGTCCCCCCCCCCCCCAGGTAGGGTACCAGCGAAACCGTTGTATTTTGAAATGTGAAAAAATTTACGGTAGTAATGTATATGATGAATTTAAAAACAAGGTACAAATATCATAAAAAAATACTTTGATAAAGTTTAAACTGTCTATGTAGTAAATTTAAGTACGAGAAAAGTAAAAAAATGTGAAATAAGTAGGCTTGACTGGTTAACGAATAAAATACCAACTTTAAAATGTACTTGTGCTAAGTAAGAAATCAGTCATTACTTATTAGCTCCGTGTGCTAACTTCTGCATATTAGGCAACTACGGAACCCTACACTTTGCGTGGTCCGACACGTGCTTGGCCAAATTTTAATTACTGTTTGGACTGTTAATTATAATTTGTATGTAATTACATGTATTGGATGTTAATAAACACTGGTTGGGCTACTGATTTAAATTTTCTAAAAATATAAAACAAGTGGAATTGTATATAAGTATATTGTTATTTACTTAAATGAAACCGTGCGGTGTACAACAATGAAAACTTACTGACCAGTGGCCTAGAAAATAAAATAAACCTCGCAGGTTTGACGTTAATATTTTTTTTTGACCTAACCGCTATTACTACCATAGTGGTAATATACCGTGCGCCCTCATCACTAAAAGCGCCGACTCCGGCTTGGCTAAAGAAATCACTGCAAAATTCCATACTCAAATCATGGTTAGTTTTAATTTAAAATCCTTTTTAAACGCACGCCTTTGAATTGCTGAATATACTGGTACCCTCAATTCAAAGTGTCGAGTTCGTGCAACTAACCGTTGACCAGTTCCCTCGTGCGGAGGCAGTCTTGACTGCATTATCAGGATATTTTTATAATTTTTATGCATTGTTATCGGAATTTACCAAGTAAGTTTGCAAAATTTCAAATTCATAAGGAGGAAGAGGTTCAGAATTCAGTTGCAAGATATGACCCGAACATACAAACAAACATTGCAAGTTAAAAACAATAATAATAATAAAAAAACGCCGACGATGACGTACCATCATCTCGGGACATGAAATTTTCTACTACACAAAGAACATGAGGTCATTAAACTTTGCTACCCAAATGATAAGAAGGTGTTATTCTAATGAAATAGGGAACATCAAAAATCCATATTAGGAAGTATTGTTAAACTTTATGACATATAGGTACTTATATAACTAGAACAATGTATTAGTAATATTTAATATTATTTCCCTATTTCCCAAAGAGTTGATCAGAACTGCGGTAGAGCATGAATCAGGCTTTTTTAAATTGTATGTCACGTCAGTATGTTGTTAGTTACAATGTGAACGGTGTGGTAAATAATATGAAGGTGAAAACTGTGATTATATTCACTTGGTGTTATTTTGGATCATATTTTGGTAAGAAAGTACAATCGTCATTGTTCTAAGTTAATCAAAATTATTATAAGCTTCTGCAATTACTTTGTATTCAGTTCTTGTTGTAGTTTACCACTAGTAGATACAATCTGTCTGCTATCTCTTGGTACCTAAGTTTACTTCTAATATAAACATTATTAATCTTAATGAGGTAAACGAGTTTTGTATTTCTTTTTATAATGTACTTGAATATTATCAGTTAACTAAAATAACATTATTATTTTTTTTGTTTAAAGACGATGCTGGCCGTCTTTCTTCTTCTTCAATTTAAGAGCTTTACTCTTGTCGGTGGAGTATCCGCCATTCCTCTCTGTCTAAATGCCAGGGATTTGATCTAAAAAACTTTGCCTTGGTCTTCCTCTTTTCTCTTCCAGCTTTCCTTCCATAATGTTTTTAAAAATTTGTCGAGCCGTATCAATATTTCCCCTTCTGCTTTCGATTGTCTTCAGCAAATTTCTGTTCTCCCCAACTAACTCCGAAACATTTAAGTTTCCGTCCAGCTTATCCATTCCATCCTTCACCATCTTTCACGACTACATATTACATCACTTCCACTTCACACCACTTCGACTCCTCCGAAGATGGCTTATGCAGCCGATCTTCGCAGATAACTTTTTTTTAGACCACTAATAAATCAAAGTATGTCTTTTTATAGGTCTAGCTAAACTACTTTTAGGATAATTGTGACATAAAAGATGGAGGAAACATCATTTGTTGTTTCTGGTCTTTTTCTGTTTCTAAATCTTATCGCTCCATCTATATATGTGGAGGGAGATACATTTATCGTTCCGAGTGATGGCGACAGATATTCAGTAACGGGACCCGAAATGAAAAAAACAAATCAAGGTAAGAGGAGCTTGCACCGAATCATGACAACATGTACATAATAATAGATGATCAAACGAACTTCGGGAAGCGAAGTTCGATCACTCTTATATGAGTTATTTCATTCGAAGATATAAAAGTTACCAGGTAGTCCCTCTAGCCTACAAGGCAGCTCGCACAATATTTAGAGGATCGATTCTTTAAAATCGATACATTTTTTGTTTTTAAAACTAAAATCGATATTTATTTTAAAAAGAAAATCGATATTTTAAAATTTTTATGCTGGTAACACCGAGCCCTGCTATTCCCACTCCACCTCGGTAATCCTCATTTTTTTTAGAGAGAAAATTAAATAAACATTTTTGTTTGAAATAATGTGGATGGGTGGGTTGGGTGTTTATATCTTCGAATGAAATAACTCATATAATAGTGATCGAACTTCGCTTCCCGAAGTTCGTTTGATCATCTATTATATTTCGTTATTTCATTCGAAGATATAAAAGTTACCAGGTAGATGTTCAGAGATTCAATATCTAGATTTGCTACAACAAAAAAACAACCAATTATTTATTCTAGAATATAATAAATTATTTGTAACAAATCAATTCTTTGGATGATTCCTGTCATCGTCGCCTAATGTACATACTGACCTAGCAAATTGTCCATTATCTGCGATAGGCCTATTATAAAATCTCGCAAAAGTTTGAGATGAACTTGACCAACCAGCCGTCTTGCGTATGACATCTAAGCTTACGCCAGCAGAGGCCGCCGCTGACGTGGCCGCGTGGCGCGTACTGTGTGCGCTAAACACGCCCACGTCAACGCCGCTCTCCGCCAGGGTCTGTTTTATCCACCGGCTAATGGATTGTGCGGTGGCTTTCCTATATGGTCTCTTATAGGTGATTAACAAGGAGTCGGTATTTGTAGGACGTAAGTCCGAAGTAACTTGGAGATAATCCTTTAAAGTACTAGCTGGGCAAATATCAGAGTTTTCCCTGAAAAATGGCAGAAACAAAACGGGCTGTTCTTTACCAGCTCCTGATGTTTTTATTATATCAATAATAGAAATTTTTATTCTGTCAAAGCAGTCTATCACATTATTAACTTTCATAGGGGATAGGGTTTGAACCCTGTGCGCAGTGCAAAGCGCCAAAAGAACTGTTAATTTTTTGGTTAACTTTTCCAAACTTAAATTTAGGTTGGGCGTCCATTGAGAAATATAGGTTAATATGATTTGGGGATCCCAAGTAGCACTGTACTTGGGCCGTTGAGGCTTTTTCTTGTACATGCCCTTCAATAACCTTTTTATCCTATTGTCAGACCCAATGTTGTTACCTAAGAGTAACGACAACGCTGACCGATGAGTATTGATGGTACCATAACTAGAGCCTTTGTTAAATTGCTCTGTCAGGAAGCAAATTATTTCAGAGCATGAAGGATTAAAGACATCTAAATTATTAACCTGCCAAAAAAGCCACCAAAGCTTAAATGAAACATTATACTGTTTCATGGTATTTTCCGAGATCGACGATAACATGAGGTCGAGTGCTATAGGTGGGACCTTTTGCTGGAGGAAGGCG
This sequence comes from Carpatolechia fugitivella, assembly GCA_951230895.1. Classification (NCBI taxonomy): domain Eukaryota; kingdom Metazoa; phylum Arthropoda; class Insecta; order Lepidoptera; family Gelechiidae; genus Carpatolechia; species Carpatolechia fugitivella. The sequence continues at coordinate 13,446,116 of OX579653.1, read as the reverse complement.
CGCCGGAGAGCATCGCTGCACCCAGGGTAAGGGTCTTGTGCAATGGATGAAGTGACCTGAAACGGGAGTGCAAAAGATCTCTATTAGGGTTAAAGATTATTTCTGAAACTAACATGTCTTTAAGAAGTGGAAACCATGGTTGTCCAGGCTAATAGGGAAACACGACTATTCCAATAGCTTGCTCATTTATAATTTTTCGCAGACACTTCAGAATTAGGGCAAAAGGCGGAAAAGCATAGAATATGTACGATTTCCAATTAACAGTGAAAGAAAGCATCGATTGTTTCGGCATCAGGATCTCTCTTCCAGGAAATGTAACGTTGGCATTTGGCATTAATGCGAGAAGCAAACAAATCAATATCTGGTTGTCCTAAATTGTCAACTATACACTGAAACGCCCAAGATGAGAGTTCCAATTCAATGTCAATATTTAACCTTCTGGATTCTTCATCGGCTTCGACATTATCGCGAGTATTTATGTACGAAGCAAACAACCAGATATTGCGGCTCTCGCACCACTGCCAAATGGCTTTTGCTAAATTGTGCAAATGTGGGAACTGGACCCCGCCCATGCGGTTGATGTAACATATTGCGGTAGAATTATCTATCCGCAATAAAATAGTACAGTCCGAAAGATCCTGAGCAAAACATTTTAATGCCATAAAAACGGCTAACAACTCCAAATAATTGATATGAAAACATAATTCGTCATCTTTCCTCCATTGACTCTGTTTCCATCGCAAAAAGCACCCCAACCTGTCCTAGAAGCGTCTGTGAATATTTCTAACTTATAGTCTTTCTCTGGTCTCAATAGATTTTTGCAAGTCATAATACTATGAGACCACCAATTCAGATCGGGAAGAATATCTCGGGGCAAAGTAATTTTTGTTTCATAATTATCTGATTTTAATAAAGCTGAAAATTTTACTCTTTCTAATCCTTTTGTGTAAAGCCAGCCGTATTTAACGGCTGGGCAAGCAGCGACAAGAACACCAATCAGCTGCGAAAATTCTCTGATCGTGCACATTGGTAACATAGAAAATTTATTGATTAATTTTGTAATGTTGATCCTTTTGTCTACAGGTAATGATAGAGACATATCCACTGTATTAAAAACGAAGCCCAGAAACTTGCAAACTTGATGAGGCTCTAATTTACTTTTTTCAAAGTTAATAACGAAACCAAGACATTCTAGTAACTTCAGAGTTGCCATTACATTTTCTTTGCATTCAGAATATGTATTACCTATACAAAGAATGTCATCAAGATAGATAACAGACTTGTAACCTTGACCTCTTAAGTAATTCATTACTTCTCTCATTATTTTATTGAAAACACGCGGAGCAACGGACAGACCATAGGGCATAGCATTAAAACAATATGTCACGTTATTAAACTCAAAACAAAGATATTTACGATCTTCTTCACTAATCGGTATCAGGAAATATGCTTCTTTAAGGTCAATAGTGGCCATAAAGCCATTTTCTGGTACCAATCTTGATGCTGCCCTATGGTCTTCCATTTTAAAGTGGAAATTTTAAATAAATTTATTGAGCGACTTTAGATTAAGTATAAATCTTTTTCCTCCATTAGATTTCGGAGCTAAAAAAGTACTTGGAACGAAACTGTTTTCACAATTCATACATGGAGAAACAGCTCCAAGCTCAATTAATTTACTTACAGCTGTATTCATGTCAGTTACTTCACCATCTGAAAGCTTATTACGAGGTAAAAAACTCTGATGCGGCATACTGCAAAATTGTAAAGAATAACCTTCTTTGATCAATTTTAGAATTAAATGATTGTTAGTTATTTTAAGCCAACAATTGTAAAAATGTTGAATCCTACCAGCATGTACCTTTACTGCTGCTGAGTTGGATGAGGGCGCTCTGCGGTTGGTCGTGGTTGCAGGAAAGGTCTTCCTCGACCCCCCTCGCCCCCCCCTGTTTGTCGGCAAGCGAGGAGGGCCCATCCAGTTTCCCTGGGGTCTTGGTCGACTCATCGTCGAGTAAGACGTGGAAGTGAAAGGCGTTGGCTTCGGAGCATGAGCGGGTTTCTTAATCTGAAGGCCCTGCTTCTCAATGACCTTTGATGCTTTAATTTTGTCCGATAGTTTGTTGCCGAACAGCATATCGTCCCGTTCAACGTCTTGTACGATGTTCATAAAAAAATTGTCCAGGCCAGGAGAGATGCACTTAATTCTGGTCTGGGTCTTCTCATAATGAAGGTCACAGAGTATGCGACAGCTGTCACTCATTAGTTTAATGGCCTCGAGCTTGCTATTATCGCTGTTTACTAATAGGGTCAATGCTCTATTTAAGGCAGTGATTCCCAGCCCTAGCTGTTGCTGAGAAGCCTCTATTTTCTTATCTCGCGCTCTAGAAGTGTCATTTACAGCTGACACTATTTCTGGATTGAGCTTAGGCGCCTGAAGTAGGGGACAATTTTCTGGCACAAGAAATTGCTTCATGAGTTTATCCTTTAAGTCTTTATTGAGCCCTTTACGAAGAATAGGCGTCCACAAGCGTGCTAAATTATCATGAATTTTGTCACCGAACTTGGGAGTGTCTTCTGTGCATTCTCCTAAAGCACATAAAATCTCAGTATCTAGAACTGCAGGCAAGTCGTCTGCTGGAGCTACGTCATCACCAGTTTTATCTTGTAAAGGAGTATCGTCCTTCGAAGGGGGAGATTCCGCCTCCGGTAATTCATTATCACCCTCGTTCGCAGGATTTTCGTTCTCTGGAGGGTAAACCTCGGCATCTTCGTCTAAAACAATCAGTAAAAATATTATTTTTACAGAAGGTAGAACGAAAATAAAATAAAAAATAAGCATGATATAATGTGAATACGTGGTATAAAAAAAAAAAAAAAAGCTTATGTGATGACACGCGGTCAACCTCAAAGCGGTCTAAAAGCGTCTTTTTGTTAACACACGGTTAACCTCCAGACCCAAAACTTGCCATTGTGTAGATTCGCAGTCAACATCTAGGCTATAGCAACATTTTTTGTGCCTTAAGTAGCAGAGAAACATTATAAATAAAAAATTAAAGTCATATTAAGTACATACCTGAATTTTCCTCTGACTCGGACGAATAAATTATTCGACGATGTCTTCTGGTCGCCTGTTCTTCCTCCAACCTACGTATCTTTCGTTGGTATTTTGCAATTTTATCTTCACTACTTCTTTTAGGCATTGTACCTTTTTTTTGCACTGAACACTAGACTTGAACACTAGTCTTGAACACTTTTGAAGAGAGCGTGCGTACGCTGCCTCGCACGTAAAAGGAATGAGGATTACCGAGGTGGAGTGGGAATAGCAGGGCTCGATGTTACCAGCATAAAAAAGTTAAAATATCGATTTTCTTTTTAAAATAAATATCGATTTTAGTTTTAAAAACAAAAAATGTATCGATTTTAAAGAATCGATCCTCTAAATATTGTGCGAGCTGCCTTGTAGGCTAGAGGGACTACCTGGTAACTTTTATATCTTCGAATGAAATAACGAAATATAATAAAGTCGTAGGCTCGGGCCACACTTGTCGACGGCGATCGACGCTTTGCCTATACAAAACGCGCGCAAAGTATGGAAATCCTTTCGTATCGACGCCGCGTACGCACCCCGACGGCGAAACGCGGTCGACCGTCCGCAGTTATCGACGGCAATTCACGGCGATCCACGGCGATCGACGGCGATAAATTTCACCACAGTGTCAAAGTACAGTAGATCAACAAATGCGAAATAAAAAAAAAATGTTGTTTGACTCCAATGATTTCATATTTTAAGCACAGTTTTAAGCTTGCTAATGCGAAAGGCCGTCGATAAGTGTGGCCCGACCCTAAACTAGGGAGGATGGCTTTAGTTAGCTCACATTTTTTTGTATTTTTTGTGTAGCTATATATTAAACGTGGCGGCATTCCAATGTACTTTTTAACCGACTTCAAAAAAAGGAGGTTCTCATTTCGGCTGTATTTTTTTTATTTTTTTTTGTCAAACATGGCAATTGAATAAAACCTGATGGGTAGACCGTTGGATGCGGGTAGCGCAGGACCGGACGTTGTGGAGATCCTTGGGGAAGGTCTTCGTCCAGAAGTGGACGTCTTTCGGCTGACTGAGCTGAATGGGTAAAAGATCATCATCGTTATTTTTAATCTTTCAAGATTGACTTTTTTTTTCAGCGCCGATAATGAAAGTAAATGAGACCGAGAATAATACATTTTATGTGGAATGTAATTCGTCAAGGAAATATGACACTTTGGAGATTTATAAAATTATTGGTGGGTAATATTGCTAATGTGTAATGTTACTATAAAATCGCTCTAAATAAGCTCTACATAGTTGGGACCAAATGGCCATATTGTGTGTCCATACACTTCGATTATAAAAAAAATATGTCGTCTAATGTGACGGCACGCCGCCGTGTGGTGACGGCAGAGTAAAATACATTTGTCACCAACCCCTACTCTTCCCGTGGGTGTCGTAAGAGGTGACTTAGGGACTACACATTGAACAGGGAACGGGCAGCAGCGCTCTCTGATACAGTAACCTTTTAATCTGCGATCTCCAACCCGCCTGCCAAGCGTGGAGATTATGGCAAAACCCTCCACTTAAGTGGAGGAGGTCCAGCAGTGGACTGTAACGGGCCGTTGATGTTGATGTTGAAGTCGTCTAAAACAACACTTTCAGTCAGATAATACGACTTCCTTGAGAAGAGTCTTCTATAGGTACTGGTGCAGCTGCATTCTTTGTATCATAAAATTCATACGTATAATAGTCCACGCACGATCTGAATGCAGCTCTGATATATGTGACATGATGATGATAATGATTTTTCCAACCGTTATATGGTGACCACTTGGATTCCTAGTCTACTATGGCCACGAACGCATTCACATCTCGCGCGCGGACAGTTCATTATAATTTGTTTTTTCATGTTCATTTTCTAATACATATTATCGCAAAACTAAACTTTTTTTCACACCAATACAGGTAATGTCTCAACCTTGGTACACTCTTCAAATTCTTCAATTGCAACCGCTACTATCACAACATGCGACAATTATACTAATGTGTACTGCCGAGGAGTAACTGGAGAAAATCGTGAAACATTCTATAGCTCAAACCACACAACTTTGTTTATCTACAACCCAGGTAGTAAAAAAATTTCTTTTATTTTAATGCAAAAAAAATAAGTTTATAAGCATTTTAGTTAATTATAAGTGCATTGTTAAGTCGTGCTTACATGTATAAGAAAGAAGAATATAATATGTACCCGGGAATTGCGAAAAATATATCGCAAAATGCACAGCTAGGGTTAAATATAGACCCCAATGGTCTATGAGCACTTAACGAAAACGAGGAAGGCTGTACATATACTGTACCTCATAATATTGCGTAGAGTATTTGAATGAATAAAAAAAATTGTGTGAGATGTCTCCACCCACATATTTATTTATTATTTATGTTTTTTTTTTAGTAAAATCCAGCGTTTGTCAAAACGCCACAGCAAGCGATCAATGCGTCACAAACGTTTGCTGCCTCAAGCAAAGCGACAACGAGTCTTCTGGTAAGGAATTTTGTTTACTTTTTATCATATTGATACCGAAACCCACTGTGCAATTTTAATATCAATCAATCGTATTATGTCGTAACAAAAATCTGAAAGAAAAGTTTTAGGAAGTAGAGCAGAAATGGATTTTCGAAACCAAAGGACATGTAGCTGTGCGCGGGTGCCTTTCTCCAATAATTTCTGAATCTGAATATCGTCACACCATGCTCTATTTTTAAGTAAAATTCAAAGTTACGTGGGTACTCTGTACATTTATCACGAAATAACTTCTATTAGGAACCGATATTCGTTTTGTGATAAGTGGTAACTATATTGAAGTATGTACATTGTGATTGGTTTTTTTTTTTTATCAATCACTTTCATTTTGATTTGTACGAGTGTGTCTAGAATTTCGAATTAATGTGTATTTCGACGCTTTAACGATAAACGAAAACATCGTGAGGAAACCTGCACACTCCTGCGAAGAAATTCAAGGTTGTATTTGAAGTCGACCAACCCGCACTAAGGTCTGATCGCCCTAATTCAGGGTAGGCTCGAGCCCCTTCTCGGCGGGATGTGACCTGGGCCCCATTTCACGAAGCAACAATTTACAAGTAACAAAATACAATGTGATATTCATTGCGTAGCCAATTCACCTAAACTGTAAGCCCTTATCGTTTTATCTCATTGTCTACGCAATGTACATCGAATTGTACTTGTAATTTGTAACTTGTAGCTTCGTGAAACGGTCCCCTGTTGATGAGTATGTTTAACTAAGACTATGTCAAAAAACTATTATTGTTTTCAGACACTGAACTTATTAAACTACTAACAATAGTTGTGCCTTCTACACTTATTGGAATACTTTTAATAACAACAATAACATTCTTCACCTGGAAAAGGTACCGGATGAGAGTCGATCGTAGAAAGGAACTAAAAGTAAGAACCTATAAAATGTTGTTTTAAGAAGAGGATGTACACTTAGAATACCAATATTCAACTATAAACTAAACTGTGTTGTGGTAATATCAATAATATTACAATACAACACAAGTGTGGTGATATTGATATTATTATATCAAATCAACGGCCCGTTACAGTCCACTGCTGGACTAATGAGCCTCCTCGACTTAAGTGGAGGGTTTTGCCATAATCTCCACGCTTGGCAGGTGGGTTGGAGATCGCAGATTAAAAGGTTACTGTATCAGAGAGCGCTGCTGCCCGTTCCCTGTTCAATGTGTAGTCCCTAAGTCGCCTCTTACGACACCCACGGGAAGAGTAGTGGATATTATTATAATATATTAAAATTTTCTTTTCCCCATTAGATATATCTGGCTTACAATGCAACTATGGTCAATCCTTACTCCCTTTCTGATACAGAAAGTTATGACACGGTTTTTAGGGTGGCCTATGGTGGAATTCCATTTCTAACTTTATGGAAGTTCTTTTTTCGAAATTATGTTGTTATTGTTGTATAACTGTACAATTTCATAGGCTGAGCAATCATCATTTATTTTAATAATATTGATTTCAGGTTTTGTACGCAGATATACAATTATCAGAGCAATCAAATGTTGAGATGCCTAAAAGAGAAGAGACGCCGTACGCTGAGATAGTAGGCGTTCTGTACCCGGCCAACAATGATAAACCAAGACGAAAACCGAAGCAAGTTCCCGTAGAAGAATCACCCTATGCCGTTCCTTATGTTAACCATTATAATCTTGCCATTAAATAAACATAATTTAAGCGAAAATAATAAAACAGTTAATAGAAAAAAAAACATGTGGGATCTTTCACACGACCATCTGATCCCAAACTAGACGGAGTACCACGAGCTACTAGTAATGGGTGTTAAAACAGCTGATTTACATATAGATAATAACAATAATAAATATGTGGGGATATCTCAGATGAAGACATAAATAAATAAACTTAAATAAAATAATTAAACAACTTCCAGACATTATGGGAAATGCTTCATCACACAATTTTTTACCCTAGGATTCGAATCCGCTACTTCGAACTTCTAAGGAAGCGTCTACCAACTAGCTAGTTTAAAAAAATATCTTTGCCTGGAAGATATTGCTGCCTTAGCAATAAGGCGGCCTGTACAATCTGCTTCTTATGCGTGTTTCTTGCGTCCAATAAAGTAAATTATTCTATTATCTTTTATAATATAGTAGGTACGTACATGCAACATTGTCACAAAAATAGACCACAGATGTGAAACTAAAAATAAAAGGGAAACAGATAAGCAGCTCTGCTTATGAAATATGGATGGCACGTGCCACCTTCCGATTTCCCGGAGGATGAGTGTTGTACCACAGTTGTACTGAAAAGGCTAAGCTTTTGAAAAGGGAGAAGTCAATGCAAGATATCCACATCCTCACACTTAACATTTGTACGTGTTGCTTCCTTATATTATTAATATTATATAGGTAAATGCGAAAGTAACATTGTCTGTCTTCTACCATTGAACCGGATTTTTTTATAGTCTTAGAGTTTAGTTAGAGTTTTATAGTTTTTCGTAAGTTTGGTAACTTACATTCATAAAGTAAAAATAAATATGGTTTTTCATACTAACCGAATCGATTTGTATAAAAATAACAAAATAGGGAATCTTGAAAAGTTGTAAAGTTGTTTACGAAGTTTATTTACTAATTTAAACGTTATTTAAACCTGAATTTTTAATTTCATGCCAAAGTTGTAAACAAAGAAACTTCACTGTCAAAATGACATTCCAGTTATCAAAATCATTTTTTGTTGTATTTTTTTTTAGAAATAAGACAAGAGTCTCTTCATATCACACAAATAATTGCCCGTAGGCGGGTTTGAACCCTGCCTATAGAGCTGACAACATCAGCGTCATCGACATATCGACGGGACTTTACAAAAGTCGCTAACACCATTAAGGAAGGTCCAAAAATAGACTTTCGACCTATTTTTCTTGGGAAAAGTTGTTGTAAATGGCGGTCTAATCTAAATACTACATTTAAATATGCCAAATGGTTTCAAAATAACCTGTATAATGTATTGATGAGGATGAAAAATAAAAACAACAATTTCATTCTGAATCTGATAAACTTTCTTCAGATTCGTCTGTTACATTTATTATAAATTGCTCTACTACGTCATCAATCAGGTGATCGAGTTTGCACATTTTATACTCCTCCAAAAATGTTGTGAACTTTTTTGGTGTTGCAAGTTCATTTTTTATTTTGCACGAGAAAAACTAATTTCCTTTAAACAAAATGTATGTTGCAGCTTTTTACAAATTTATCTGAGTCATTATGTTTGGTTGTTAATGAAGTTTTATAACAGAGATGAAAATAAATTTTAACAATCTTTTTTCGCAATAATTGTAATCTTTAAATTTGCACTAATTTTTCTACAACGGTCATACCTTTGTTTACAACTTTGGCATGAAATTAAAAATTCAGGTTTAGGTACTTAAAACGGCTACGACTTTTGAGGTTAATTTATAAATATATTTTAATCAACAGAAGGGTACTTATTTCATGAGGAAAACAACACATTTTCTTTATTCATATTTTAAACGTTTCATGAAGCCGATAGAGATAGTTTATTAGTTATTGGATATTGCAATTTATGTTATATTTACTTTGGCTTGATAAAATTGTGCTCACAGGCCATTTAAGGGCTCTAATATGATCTCTCCAGTTCTGAATCTATTTTTAAAATCTTTATTTTGTTTCACATGATATTATTATGCATAATCATGATTGTTTGGTTCAAAATCCTGCGAGCCAAATTTGAACCACTACGAATTTTAAATAACAGCTTGATGATTAGGAATAACTTGATGCTGCTGTCTGCTGTTGATGCTGTTGATCTGACTGGATGCTGATGCTGTATCTCCTCAATGGTTAGTAACATAGATGGTAAAACATGAGCACGACATGAGGTTAAAACTGTTTTTAATAAAAACTCATTTATCTGATAAATTAAAGAGACAGACGAAGTTAATTTTTAAACCTAAAACCTTTTACTATCGTAAATAAATATAAATACATAGATCATATTATTATAATCTTAACAACCTAAGGTTTCCTGATTCATAAACGGACTAAAGGTAAATGTCTTGGAATGTGTATTTTAACTGTTAATAATAGTTAAAACAATACAAAAAACAAAGTAAATTGTATCAAAAAAGCATAAAGTCCAAACTGATTTTTCTTATGCAATGCATTTCTGTCTTTCTGAATAAGATGGAACAAGTATTTTGAGTCAAAGTCAAATTTTAATCCAAGTCACCTTTGCCGAGGTGGGCGGAGTATTTAGTGAGGTAATCCGAGATAAGGGAGGTGCTTTGCCCCATAATGACTGTTTAGGAGTCTTAAACATTGAGCAGCCAGCGTATTCCTGCAGCAACTGTGGCTAGTCCATGGTTATACTTCCATTCATTAATTTTTCATTCATGATCAGCTTCTCATTACCTACTGCAGAGCATAAAACTCCTCTTTTTCGTGCCAACCTTTGCGATCCTGTGCACGCCTCAGCCAAGTCTTTCCAGCGACCGCTCGATATCATCGACCCACCTAGTTGCAGGACGACCGGATCGTCTTTCCCACTGCCTTGGTTGGCATTCTGTTAGGGACTTACTCCACCTGGGTCCCGTTTCACGAAGCAACAATTTACAAGTAACAAGTTACAATTTGATATTCATTGCGTAGCCAATTCGCCTAAACTGTAAGCCCTTATAGTTTTATCTCATTGTCTACGCAATGTACATCGAATTGTACTTGTAACTTGTAGCTTTGTGAAACGACCCCCTGCCATCTCTAAATCTAGCCACATGATGGTTAAATACTGGGTTAGGGGGATAGAATGTGCAACGGTGCACAAAAAAGGATTAATGTCTTTTCTCTTGTCAACTTCTTAACCACTGACTAGCATTCGTTTTGTTTTCTATGACTAATGTTTTTTTTTTAATTATATTTTTTTTGGTAAGTAAATATTAATAACTTTTTATATTAATTGTATTTCTTATATTAATTGTATTATTAATTGTATTTCTGGTATCATTTATAGTACTAGGTATGCTAGGACCACGCTAGGACATGCTCATTTTTTAGAGTAGTACAGTCAGCTGACGAATCAGCTGACCCCCCCCGCTCGAAACCGATGAAGTTTTCTTGGGTAATTGTTTTTGCTTTATCATGAAATTTTGTATAATTGTGCAGGTTAATAAACTGTACGAGTATATAAAATGTTATGTAAAAATATTAATAATCTCCTGAGAAAATCTCATCGGTTTCGAGCGGGGGGGGGGGTCAGCTGATTCGTCAGCTGACTGTACTGGTATTCTAAAGATTTTATAGCCTTATTACTAATAAAACCTTTGACCTCTTAACGTTTTTTTTATATTATGTTGTATCTACATAAATAAATACGAGTACGTACATTGAGAGCGTCGGTGGTCTAGTGGCAATAGTGGCTAGCGCCGCCGCAGCCTCCGGGAGACGCGGGTTCGATCCCCACCACGTACCAATGTGATTTCGAATTTCGAATTCATATGTACGTTTACTCGACACTCTCAGGAAACATCGTGATGAAACCTGCACACTCCTGCAAACAAATTCAAAGGTTGTGTGTGAAGTCGACCAACCCGCACTGGGCCAGCGTGGTCGACTAAGGCTTAATCGCTCTAATTCAGGGTAGACTCGAGCTCCTCGGTGGGGACGTATATGGGAATTTTTGTTCACTGTATATAATTTACAATATCATACAGGACTTCCCAGAGTTTCATAGCGACACGAACCGATTACTTCAGAGGCCAATCTCATCAGCTGACATGCCATTGTCTGCTCCGATGGTCTGTGAAAACGGGACAGTAGACAACCGTCTCATTATCGCCAAGATGAAATAACAAACCTGAGCCTGGTGCTACGACCTGAAACATTTTGCTTTCACGAAATAGGTACTTCCTTTACCTTTTTGTAGCTTCTTATCTTGGATAAGCTGCGTCGAAGTGCCTTTGAATGAATTAGTCAATTTTTGTACGAAAGTGTTTTACAAAAGTAATGTACGTACGTTATATAAAAGTTTTTGATTACATGCCATTTAGCGTGAATTATAATGAAGCCTACAAGATGGTAGCGCTATGTATGGGTTTGTAGCCGAGGTTTGTAGGTATTACTTGTAGCTATAACTTTATAAAATTCATTTATAATATAATTTTATAAACCCTCCACTTAAGTGGAGGGTTTTGCCATAATCTCCACGCTTGGCAGGCGGGTTGGAGAGTTACTGTATCAGAGAGCGCTGCTGCCCGTTCCCTGTTCAATGAGTAATCACTAAGTCGCCTCTTACGACACCCACGGGAAAAGTAGGGGTTGGTGACAAATGTATTCTACTCTGCCGTCACCACACGGCGCAACTTTATAAAATTACTGACGATGAAATAACTTGTAAAAATAAACCGACTTCCCATAAATTTGGAGGCGTAAATATATGTCTAATTCATTACGTTGAGTACGCTTTCGGAACGCCATTGAAAAGGAAAAGCGACAACGACGATGTGGCGGCGGCAGCACAAAAAATGCATTGTTAAACATTTCACGAGATCTGGAAATTTTATTGAGTGCTTTTCAATGTTAGAAGATTTTATCCGCAAGCAGGTTTTACAAATTGCTGTAGGTAGAATTCATAAAAAAAACTTTTCTAAATCTAAAAATATACTCGCACCAGGAAAACAAAAGCACTTTATTGTAATTTTAAACCAATCGAATGTTCTCCATATCACATTACTTACTTTATCCATCTACCTTGTTATAATATTTTTACTTCTTGTAAGTTTGGTTGTGATATCTAAGGCATTATTGCATCGAGACTACTTCGGTGATTTAGAGACAATTTTGTCTCAGTATTTCGACAAAACAACGCGATCGGAAACTGAGGGAAGTTTTTCTTAAAAGTTACTCGATCTTAGACGCGGACTAACAAATTACTGTAGAGTAATTTGTTTGTACCAGCAGGAAGGTTGTAAAATAACCTAAAACTAATAAGAGTCTCCAAGGTCCAATAAGACCTGTCAAGCTTTATTAAAACTCCTACACAAGTTGTGGTACCTCGTAATTTGAATGAAGTACTGCCACGAAAATCCCCAGCTAAAATATCATGAAACTTTCTCGGCTTGTAGGTTGGTGGGTATAAAATGAATGTAACATGAAACCTCGAAACGAAAACACAAAGTTTGCTCATTACTCCTACGAGATTCCGCAACCAATCTGTTACGGAAGATAAATTAACTTTTAACGGCAATACACGCGAGAAGTGCTTCACTAATAAATTTTACAATTCGAGTTTTATGAAAATTCGATTCGACCGTTCGATGAAAGCACCTTGTTTTGAACCTAGAGGTGAAAATTTTTGTGCTGGCGGTGGCGGCGGCATCTTGACATTCTGAAGCGATAACATAATTTAAGACCTCCGTTGAAACTCGATAGCCACGAAAGAAAACCTCTTGGGTACTTTTTTCCTTTTACATTTCCATTTTATTACTGCTCTGCTGTGATTGAAATGTGAAACAAAAAAGAAAGATTGATTATATATTTTATTGGGCACTTAAATACAACATATTTACAAAATACCTAAGCTATGATTTTTTTACCGCGGGACATCTGCAGATATATCAGCAATGACGTAAGCAACAGCGGTCCAGAATGCAGTGGCTATATCAAGAGTATCAGGGTCTTCTACATTCATCGTATCGCCTTCAGTGTGATGGAACCAGAAGTATTTATCATTAGCGTTATGAAGAGATGCACCTGGTACACCTTTTGCAACAATTACTGTAATATCAGATCCAGGTGAATCATCTTCAACTAAAGCTGACGAGTTTATGGAAGTAAACAACTTTAACACTTCAGCTACAATACATCTAGCTTGTTGTGTCCCCGCAACTCTTAATCCGAGTGGTGTGAAAGTGCCCTCATCAGATTCCATAATAAAATTGATATTATCACTTTCATTTCTATGCTTTTCTTCATACGCGTAGGCACCAATCAAGCCAAGCTCTTCAGCTGTCCAAAATATTGATCTAATAGTCCGCTTCGGATGAAGATTAAGACGTTTCAAGATAACCGGTACTGCCCAGCTAATAAACAGACCACCACCGTCGTCCATAGCTCCCTGCCCAACATCCCAACTATCAATATGGCCTGATACAATGACAAGCTTTTCAGGGTGCTCACGTCCTTTTACGTCTATCAGTGTATTCCTTGAAGTCCGGTTAGTGTCAAGTGTCGAGGACATTTTTATGTTTAAAACAATTTTTTCTCCCCTATCGTACATTCTCCGCATCAAATCAGCGTCCTCAAGGGTGATAGCTGCGGTAGGGATTTTCGTCACATTTTCTCCGTAATTTTGGGATCCGGTGTGAGGAGAGTTGATTGAAAAGGGTGCAATCGATCGCACCAAAGACGCAACCGCGCCTTGTTCCGCCGCTTTAGTGGCTCCTTGATACCGATATACTACTGTTTCACCGTAAGTGGTATATTGAGGATCGTACAAGACAATTTTTCCTTCAATGTCCGTTTTTGACATTTTCGTCAAGTTGTCGAAATTAGATACGACAACAACTTCAGCCGTAATGCCTTCCGTTGGTGTGCTTACACTTTCACCAAGGCCTAAAACGGCAATGTTTTTCTTGCGCGGTTCTAACATCGAAATTATTTCTTCACCTCTTTCCCAACGAGGTACCTGTAATCACAAACCGTATTTATGATAATTACCATAACAATGAATGACATCAGTTGCTGTACCTAACTATAACTATTATGTTGATGAAGGATAATAACTTTATGAAGTGGGTAGGCATAGTGTTTAGTAATTGCAGGTAATATTGGTAGAGTATGTAGGTTGTTTGTTAACAATGATAAATTAATTCATAAGACTTAATCTGTTTTCTGCTACGATAAGTGATAAACAGGACCAAATACTACAAAAAAATACGAAACTGCTTGAGCGTCTGCCGTAAAAACCTGTCCATAGACATAATGAATATCTTACTTGAACTTCTTCCGTAGTGATGTCATTAATGTTCTCATCCTTGGTCAACTGGATCATGTAGTCAATGGATCGTTCCAGCTCATCAGTGCCAGATGGTCTTGCGCCAAACGTGTCGACAAATTTCCCTAACCTGCAATAACCATGATCTTTTAATTTTGTTAAATATTTATAATTACCTAGTTAAAACGCTATTTCTTTGACAACCAATTGCCTTGCCTAAAAACGAAATAATTTAGTTAATAAGTCTGTGTAAAAACTCAAATAATAAATTAACCTGCCTTTATAATAACAATGAATGGCGAAACAGATTTAAATTTATCTACAATGTTTTGCTCAAATGTCAAGTTTGTTTCGGTCAACACTCTATCTGAGGTCTACCTATCTAATACATAAATTATAACACATAACTCGTTTAAAGTTGAAGAAGTGAAATCATCTATATAATATATTACGACGTATACCTAAGTAAAATAGATAGATAGATAAAACGTATATTGTAAATACCATACAAAATTATTAAAGTATTAATAAATATATTTTTATTTTTAAATATATACATGCTTACAATATATACTAAGCATTTTTTACCACACACACACACGTTAGATCGCTGTGCCACAGTAGCAAGACAAATACACAATACAAGAAAAAACTAAAACTTATAATAGAAAACATAACCCTCCTTCTAAAGCAGTCGGGTAAAAAGAAACACACATACCTACAAACTTTTTTGATTTTACCAACAAGAGGTACCTATTCAAAATAAAATATTATGTGAAGCTCTTATCGGATCATATGAGTATCGAAAAAAATAAAATATTTTTCCTTTACCCTTTTGAAAGATCTTATTGAAAGATAACAAACGGAATTTTTGTCCTCCATCTATCCCACACTATCTAAACAACTTATCATTCTTATCGGGTCTTCAAACGCCTATTGTTATTTACTTGAGTGCTTTTTGTAGATATTGAATACACATGGTCTTTCATCCACTCAATAAAGTCTCGAGAGCGTCTTTCTTAGATAAATTTTGAGAGGAGCATTTAGATAAACAGGTAGGTATTAAATGTTCTTCTTATATACATTGTGAGCTGTTAATGATAATGATACGTACTTACTCGTTAAACTAAAACGAAACCGGTATAAATTAGCACTACTTTTTTGTTTTTCTAACAAGGCTTATATTTTTTTATGATTCCTTCAAAACCAATATTTTTTTGCACTAATCTAAAAAAATGGTTCTAAAGATTTTAATGGTCCGTATACAAAAATAAACACAAAAGTATAACATATAATAAACAACTTGGATGTAAAGTTTGGGTTTGTTTCCGTGCCGGTGAGTGTATCAAAAAGGCCACGTAGGTGAGCACAAATTAAAAGATATTTAATTTATTTTTTATTTTTATTTATATTATTAAATAAATTAATTTGGTGAAGGTCGCAGGAACCGCTGGATGCGGACAGCGCAGGACCGCTCGTTGTGGAGATCCTTGGGGGAGGCCTTTGTCCAGCAGTGGACGTCTTTCGGCTGAGATGATGAAATAAATCAATGTCAACCAATAAACACTTAACTTTATTTCTTTCAGCTGTTATGATAATGATCTTTCAAATTACATTTTCATTGGTAACTAATGTGCGCCACTAGATTGATGAATAAATATCATAAGTAATGAACAGACTAGATGAATATTATAATTATTTATTTAACCGCATCAAAGTGCTGTTCTGATGAACCTTTTCAATACAATTTCATAAATTATTTACACTGAGAAAGTATAAACGATTTTATGCTATCTATTTTTAATATTTTATCTACTCTTATTAACGAGAACAATCCGAAATATACCAACAAAATTGATAATAATTACTTAACAAACAGGATTGATTAACAACATTAGTTAATACGAGTACAGATTCCTCAGAAAACATTGTTATCGACCAAATAAATGATGCAATAGAATCACAAAATATGACAATGGATAAATACTTACTCATCATAAGTCTTCGCCTTGAATGGGCCGGAAACCACATAGTCTACAATATCCTTTACAACAGTATCGTAGGACGCAATCTCTTCGGCTAATTCACCAACATCACATCCTTTCAATTCCGAATAAGATTTAGTTTTCTTTCTAGGAGCACAAGATATTCGTTCGACCACGGCGGCTAGTAATAATAAATATGACAGTTTTAAAAACATCATTATGTAAGTGCGGATAAAGCGTGCATACTCTAGTGTGGAAGATAAAATAGTGATGGTAGAAGAGTTTATGTCCCTGTCCTCAATAAGGTTAAATGTGTCTCAGTGAGATAATACGTATAATAGAGTGTGTTAAGTGCAATGTGCACACGTGAGTTTAAGAGCGAAATTAGATAGCGTAAGTAAGTACCTTGATAGACTAAATTGTAGATAAATATTTTTTAATATTTTTTTAGTTCGCTTTTGCTCATATGAAATAGAGGTAAATTACGTTCTTTTAAAAAACACAAAAAACATTCCACAAATCTTGGACAATTTGTTTTTAGGAAAATTTACTTTCCAGTTGTTTATTTTGACATATTTTCATAATTTTGACATATTTTCCTGATATTTTCTACTCGCAAAAAGAGGGGTGATAAGTTTGACAGATTATGTGTGTCTGTCTGTGACACTGTAGCTCTTAAGCGGTTCTTAGATATGTTATGGACCAAGTGATAAATTGGCCATTATACATAATGCCCGGACATTATGAAAAATGCCCTAAATGAGAGTGCAATTTGATAATAATTATTCAAATAATCAAATTGACCGGGCATTATACATATTGTCCATCACCTTTTGGGCAGAGTAATACAAACATATTTAATTACTATTTTTTATTGTTATTGTCATTTAACTTATAAACTAAATGTTGAGACATACATTTCAGAGTGGGAGAGTAAGGGGACTCCCTCTCCCGGAGACTTAGTTTTTTTTTAAAGTCTGTAAGTACATTAGGTGATAAACTCGCCTAGCTCCCGTCCGCCATCCCCTTCTAACTTAATCTAACCAAGTCGGGGTGCCCCGAACTCCCGTGCTCGCCTCGCTCGCACCCGCCTGATGACTTGGCATGTATTAGTTGACAAGCTCTTGGCGTGCATGTGTCACGCGTGCTTCCCTCCCCGCACCGCGTAAAATTTTATTATCAAATTACCCAATTGTCACGTAGCAATATAATAATGACCGTGCAATGTGATAAATAATGAAGTTTAGATCACTGATCACTTAGCCCGATAGAGCTAGACATTATTCAAATGCTCGCACATTATTAATAATGCCCGCATTTATCACCTGGTCCATGAAATATACAAGCAACGTGTTACAAAAAATACCAAAAAAAATAATATTTTTATCAAAGGCATTTGATTAAAACTTTCCCATCTCTAGTGATCAGCTGTGTCAAAGAATATTCGGACTAGATATGTAATTTTAAGTCAATGTGCCTATTTTTACCGCTATGGTTAAAATGTTTACGTACAACTTGTACCATAACATTCACATTAGAACAATTAATTTCAAAATGAAATAAACTACAAATAAATAAAAAAAGCTTTGTTAAATAATTGTTATGAAATAATAAATTAATTAAATAATGAACTAAATATTTCAAAATAATATTTATGTTTGTAAATACGTAAACAAGATAATTAAGGCAAAAAAGAAAATGTTTTCTAACATAAATTGATTTAAGTACATCTCATGTAGGCACAAATGGTGTACGAATACTTTTCCGTTCTGAGAATCGATAGTCAAATGACAGTAGAGATGGGAAAATTTTGATTAAATGCCTGTGATGAACAATATTCTTTTTTTGGTATTTATTGTAACTCAATCGAATTTGATGGCTCAATGATAGTTTTTTTTTCTTATGCTAGCATATAAAGCCATGGATTTTCATAAATATAAATTATCTTCCTTCATCGTCATCATCATCATCATCGTGTGGGTTGTAAGGTCGACAACCGATCTCAAAAACCCTAGTGTCAGTGTTATAGAGCCGCCAAAGGCCACCGACTTGGCTCGTGTAACGACTAGTAGCCAGGATCAACGGCTTAACGTGCCTTCCGAAGCACGAAATCATCTTTCTTTTCGGACAATCAAGTGATTCAGCCTGCAATGTCCTAACCAAACAGAGAAAAGTCTCACAAAGAGATTTTTGCTAGTCAGTGCCCTCGCCGGGAATCAAACTCGGAACCTCTGTAATGTTGGACGAAATCTCAGCTCTGCTTAGTTAGGGATCAGATGGCCGTATATGAAGATGTCCCCACATATATTTTTTTATTATCTCGGTAACGAAGTTAAAATTTTCCTGATTACCGATAGATACCTATATATAGGTACAGGTAGTGTCCAGTTTATGGTTGTTAGTGGCCGAATAGCAATGAAATATGGCGGTGCACGTTCACAGGGGTCGGTCCACATTCAAGCTGAATTGGCTCATTGTGCCACTTACTGTACTGGCCACCGTCCCAGCCACTGGCTGTTCCGGCCGCGTGATTCGATTCGAATAATAGATGCATTGTTGCTGACGGTACTAAATCGCCTCTATGATTGTGATTGTCGGATGGTTGTATGTTTTTATTTATCTGACATTTTGTTAGATTCTGTACTTCAGAAAGCACGTTAAGCTGTTGCTTATACTAACTAGTGGTTCTGTTAGTTATAGAAAATGTGTTTTTTTTTACATTTTCAATCAATATACTCAATACTCAAAGTTTTTATTGCTTTCCATAGGTTTTTACATGGGTGTTGTTATATCAAGCTAATGATTATTGTATCTCTATGGACGACCTTGTCAGCCACGCATTACAAGAGAGAGATACTACTTTTTTAACTGTATTATTTGTTCCTAGATACCTAACAAAGTTATCTATAACAAAATTTGTGGTATCGATAATAAATAATCTAATAGTAAAACATTTAATAGATTGTATTAGGATTAAAAATCCCTATATCACCGCCATTTTGAAAAAAATTGAAAAACTAAATCGACAAACAAATCATTCCTCGAAATCGAACCTCTCACAAAATTTGACCAGAAACGGTTAAGAAATGCGACCTGTAGAGGATAACAGCCGGACATCCACCGGACAACCGCCGACAGAAGTTCGAAAGCATTTTTGCCCAAGCTGAAACGGAGTGTTTAAAAATGGATGGCAATTTTACAATCATTCAATCAGCCTATTGCAGTCCACTGCTAGACGTAGGCCTCCCCGCAAAGGCACGCCAAAGCGCACGATCACCCGCTTTCCTAATCCATGCAATAATCTTCATCAGAATAAAATTCATACAAGTTATTTCATCGTCAGTAATTTTATAAAGTTGCGCCGTGTGGTGACGGCAGAGTAGAATACATTTGTCACCAACCCCCACTTTTCCCGTGGGTGTCGTAAGAGGCGACTTAGTGATTACTCATTGAACAGGGAACGGGCAGCAGCGCTCTCTGATACAGTAACTCTCCAACCCGCCTGCCAAGCATGGAGATTATGGCAAAACCCTCCACATAAGTGGAGGGTTTATAAAATTCATCAACGGCCCGTTACAGAACGGGCCGTTGATGAATTTTATAAAGTTATAGCTAGAAGTAATACCTACAAACCTCGGCTACAAACCCATACATAGTGCTACCATCTTGAAGGATTCATTATAATTCACGCTAAATGGCATACAATCAAAAACTTTTATATAACGTACGTACATTACTTTTGTAAAACACTTTCGTAAAAAAATTCATTCAAAGGCACTTCGACGCAGCTTATCCAAATTTATGGGAAGTCGGTTTTTTTTTACAAGTTATTTCATCGTCAGTAATTTTATAAAGTTGCGCCGTGTGGTGACGGCAGAGTAGAATACATTTGTCACCAACCTCTATTTTTCCCGTGGGTGTCGTAAGAGGCGACTTAGTGATTACTCATTGAACAGGGAACGGGCAGCAGCGCTCTCTGATACAGTAACTCTCCAACCCGCCTGCCAAGCGTGGAGATTATGGCAAAACCCTCCACATAAGTGGAGGGTTTATAAAATTCATCAACGGCCCGTTACAGAACGAGCCGTTGATGAATTTTATAAAGTTATAGCTAGAAGTAATACCTACAAACCTCGGCTACAAACCCATACATAGCGCTACCATCTTGAAGGATTCATTATAATTCACGCTAAATGGCATACAATCAAAAACGTACGTATATAACGTACGTACATTACTTTTGTAAAACACTTTCGTAAAAAAATTCATTCAAAGGCACTTCGACGCAGCTTATCCAAGATAAGAAGCTACAAAAAGGTAAAGGAAGTACCTATTTCGTGAAAGCAAAATGTTTCAGGTCGTAGCACCAGGCTCAGGTTTGTTATTTCATCTTGGCGATAATGAGACGGTTGTCTACTGTCCCGTTTTCACAGACCATCGGAGCAGACAATGGCATGTCAGCTGATGAGATTGGCCTCTGAAGTAATCGGTTCGTGTCGCTATGAAACTCTGGGAAGTCCTGTATGATATTGTAAATTCTATACAGTGAACAAAAATTCCCATATACGTCCCCATCGAGGAGCTCGAGCCTACCCTGAATTAGAGCGATTAAGCCTTAGTCGACCACGCTGGCCCAGTGCGGGTTGGTCGACTTCACACACAACCTTTGAATTTATTTGCAGGAGTGTGCAGGTTTCATCACGATGTTTCCTGAGAGTGTCGAGTAAACGTACATATGAATTCGAAATTCGAATCACATTGGTACGTGGTGGGGATCGAACCCGCGTCTCCCGGAGGCTGCGGCGGCGCTAGCCACTACTGCCACTAGACCACCGACGCTCTCAATGTACGTACTCGTATTTATTTATGTAGATACAACATAATATAAAAAAACGTTAAGAGGTCAAAGGTTTTATTAGTAATAAGGCTATAAAATCTTTAGAATACCAGTACTACTCTAAAAAATGAGCATGTCCTAGCGTGGTCCTAGCATACCTAGTACTATAAATGATACCAGAAATACAATTAATAATACAATTAATATAAGAAATACAATTAATATAAAAAGTTATTAATATTTACTTACCAAAAAAAATATAAGTAAAAAAAAACATTAGTCATAGAAAACAAAACGAATGCTAGTCAGTGGTTAAGAAGTTGACAAGAGAAAAGACATTAATCCTTTTTTGTGCACCGTTGCACATTCTATCCCCCTAACCCAGTATTTAGCCATCATGTGGCTAGATTTAGAGATGGCAGGGGGTTGTTTCACAAAGCTACAAGTTACAAATTAAAAGAACAATTCGATGTACATTGCGTAGACAATGAGATAAAACTATAAGGGCTTACAGTTTAGGCGAATTGGCTACGCAATGAATATCAAATTGTAACTTGTTACTTGTAAATTGTTGCTTCGTGAAACGGGACCCAGGTGGAGTAAGTCCCTAACAGAATGCCAACCAAGGCAGTGGGAAAGACGACCCGGTCGTCCTGCAACTAGGTCGGTCGATGATATCGAGCGGTCGCTGGAAAGACTTGGCTGAGGCACGAAAAAGAGGAGACTTGTGCTCTGCAGTAGGTAATGAGAAGCTGATAATGAATGAAAAATTAATGAATGGAAGTATAACCATGGACTAGCCACAGTTGCTGCAGGAATACGCTGGCTGCTCAATGTTTAAGACTCCTAAACAGTCATTATGGGGCAAAGCACCTCCCTTATCTCGGATTACCTTACTAAATACTGCGCCCACCTCGGCAAAGGTGACTTGGATTAAAATTTGACTTTGTCTCAAAATACTTGTTCCAGCTTATTCAGATAAGACAGAAATGCATTGCATAAGAAAAATCAGTTTGGACTTTATGCTTTTTTGATACAATTTACTTTGCTTTTTGTATTGTTTTAACCGTTATTAACAGTTAAAATACACATTCCAAGACATTCACCTTTAGTCCGTTTATGAATCAGGAAACCTTAGGTTGTTAAGATTATAATAATATGATTTATGTATTTATATTTATTTACGATACTAAAAGGTTTTAGGTTTTAAAATTAACTTCGTCTGTCTCTTTAATTTATCAGATAAATGAGTTTCTATTAAAAAACAGTTTTAACCTCATGTCGTGCTCATGTTTTACCATCTCTGTTACTAACCATTGAGGAGATAAAGCATCAGCATCAACATCCAGTCAGATCAACAGCATCAACAGCAGACAGCAGCATCAAGTTATTCCTAATCATCAAGCTGTTATTTAAAATTCGTAGTGGTTCAAATTTGGCTCGCAGGATTTTGAACCAAACAATCATGATTATGTATAATAATATCATGTGAAACAAAATAAAGATTTTAAAAATAGATTCAGAACTGGAGAGATCATATTTGAGCCCTTTAAAGGCCTGTGAGCACAATTTTATCAAGCCAAAGTAAATATAACATAAATTGCAATATCCAATAACTAATAAACTATCTCTATCGGCTTCATGAAACGTTTAATATATGAATAAAGAAAATGTGTTGTTTTCCTCATGAAATAAGTACCCTTCTGTTGATTAAAATATATTTATAAATTAACCTCAAAAGTCGTAGCCGTTTTAAGTACCTAAATAACGTTTAAATTAGTAAATAAACTTCGTAAACAATTTTACAACTTTTCAAGATTCCCTATTTTGTTATTTTTATACAAATCGATTCGGTTAGTATGAAAAACCATATTTATTTTTACTTTATGAATGTAAGTTACCAAACTTACGAAAAACTATAAAACTCTAACTAAACTCTAAGACTATAAAAAAATCCGGTTCAATGGTAGAAGACAGATAATGTTACTTTCGCATTTACCTATATAATATTAATAATATAAGAAGAAGAAGAAGAAGAAAAAACGTTTATTAGTGTTAACAATACACACACAAAGAGTTCAGTAAACAACTATATTATAGTTATAACCCAATTCTCACAACTGTGCGCCTGTCAACGTCATAATATTTGCATGTTGGTAGGTTTGGTATCCGTTTTGATAGGCGTCGGAGGAGGTGAGGAAGTAAGCGGGCGGGTGAATTCAATGCCACCAACATGACGACTCTGACAGCTCGAAGCGCACAGTTAAAATAATCACACAAGCCAATCCAACAAGATACGAGTATGTCTCTGTACCGCAACACAAAACAGGTCCTAACTCAGCATTATGCTGGGCCCGATAACGTGCCACAGCGCTGTTATTCTGTTAGTACCTTCTTAGTGAGGTGCGCGATCAAGTGGAAATTTATTTAAAATTTACTCTGTTCTATAATAAAATTATAAGTAGGTAACGTTAATTGTAAGACTTAAAAAATGATTTTTAATATGAATAAATAGCAAAGTGTCACATAAACATGAGTTACATGGTGTTACTATATTAATCCTGATTAATATGTTTAATAGTTTTAACCAACTGTCCCAGAGCTAACATAACTTTCCAAGATTGCGGGAAGGAAATGAATTTTGATACCTACTCAATATCGCGATATTATTAGAGAGTAGGTACTAAGATGAGGGATGCCAGCCAACCACTCGCAGATCAGTATAGGCGCGGAGAGCAAAAAAGATAACGAGCTTCAGTGTAATTTACCAAGGTTGTACCTATACGCCCTACGGAGACAGTACGTTCCTTGGGTACGGAGTCGCAGCCACATATCGGTAAAACCCTGGCAAAATTAAAATAATAAAAGTTTCTGACATTAAAACCAAATATAAAATTTGCATGTTAGGTCACCGATATAATGTGATTTAATGAAGAGATAAGGAAGCAACACGTACAAATGTTAAGTGTGAGGATGTGGATATCTTGCATTGACTTCTCCCTTTTCAAAAGCTTAGCCTTTTCAGTACAACTGTGGTACAACACTCATCCTCCGGGAAATCGAAAGGTGGCACGTGCCATCCATATTTCATAAGCAGAGCTGCTTATCTGTTTCCCTTTTATTTTTAGTTTCACATCTGTGGTCTATTTTTGTGACAATGTTGCATGTACGTACCTACTATATTATAAAAGATAATAGAATAATTTACTTTATTGGACGCAAGAAACACGCATAAGAAGCAAATTGTACAGGCCGCCTTATTGCTAAGGCAGCAATATCTTCCAGGCAAAGATATTTTATTTAAACTAGCTAGTCGGTAGACGCTTCCTTAGAAGTTCGAAGTAGCGGATTCGAATCCCGCCTAGGGTAAAAGATTGTATGATGAAGTATTTCCCATAATGTCTGGAAGTTGTTTAATTATTTTATTTAAGTTTATTTATTAATGTCTTCATCTGAGATATCCCCACATATTTATTATTGTTATTATCTATATGTAAATCAGCTGTTTTAACACCCATTACTAGTAGCTCATGGTACTCCGTCTAGTTTGGGATCAGATGGTCGTGTGAAAGATCCCGCATGTTTTTTTTTTCTATTAACTGTTTTATTATTTTTGCTTAAATTATGTTTCTTTAATGGCAAGATTATAATGGTTAACATAAGGAACGGCATAGGGTGATTCTTCTACGGGAACTTGCTTCGGTTTTCGTCTTGGTTTATCATTGTTGGCCGGGTACAGAACGCCTACTATCTCAGCGTACGGCGTCTCTTCTCTTTTAGGCATCTCAACATTTGATTGCTCTGATAATTGTATATCTGCGTACAAAACCTGAAATCAATATTATTAAAATAAATGATGATTGCTCAGCCCATGAAATTGTACAGTTACAACAATAACAACATAATTTCGAAAAAAGAACTTCCATAATGTTAGAAATGGAATTCCACCATAGGCCACCCTAAAAACCGTGTCATAACTTTCTGTATCAGAAAGGGAGTAAGGATTGACCATAGTTGCATTGTAAGCCAGATATATCTAATGGGGAAAATAAAATTTTAATATATAATAATATCCCCTACTCTTCCCGTGGGTGTCGTAAGAGGCGACTTAGGGACTACACATTGAACAGGGAACGGACAGCAGCGCTCTCTGATACAGTAACCTTTTAATCTGCGATCTCCAACCCCAGGTGGGGCAACCAAGCGTGGAGATTATGGCAAAACCCTCCACTTAAGCGGAGGAGGCTCATAGTCCAGCAGTGGACTGTAACGGGCCGTTGATTTGATATAATAATATCAATATCTCCACACTTGTGTTGTATTGTAATATTATCTGGGGGCACGGCAGTGCCCCCGCCAAGTCGAGCAAAAAAGCGGCACGGCCGTACCATACTTTTCTCGAAGCAGTTCAGGCCATTTTCGACCCCCCTATAACTTCGTTGTGGATAAAACTAGAAGCCTGAGTTTTCAGTAACCAAGCAGTCATTGTATAAATACGGTATATTTCAAATTTCAATCAATTTGAACCAGTAGTTTATGAATTATAACTAGTCAAAGTTTCTTAATTTTGTCACTCACTGACTGACTGACCGATCATCAAAACTCTAAGGCACTTCTAGCAGACATAGAAGCTTCAAATTTAGAATGGAATTAGTGTTTATTGTATGAATCAAGGGAAAACTAAAATATTTAGCAATTTCGGCCCAGTTTTCTAGATACATCATTTGCTAGATAACTTTGTAACCCCATATAAATCTTGGGGCATTATATAGGATTACAAAGTTACATTTGCAGTAAATGAATCAGTGTACCTGTATATAATGGAATATAATTGAATAAGAGGTGTAGGGTAGGTGTAGGGTAGGTGTAGGGTAGGTGTAGGGTAGGTGTAGGGTAGGTGTAGGGTAGGTGTAGGGTAGGTGTAGGGTAGGTGTTGGATAGGTGTTGGATAGGTGTAGGGCAGGTGTAGGGCAGGTGTAGGGCAGGTGTAGGGCAGGTGTAGGGTAGGTGTAGGGTAGATGTAGGGTAGGTGTAGGGTAGGTGTAGGGTAGGTGTAGGGTAGGTGTAGGGTAGGTGTAGGGTAGGTGTAGGGTAGGTGTAAGGTAGGTGTAGGGTAGGTGTAGGGTAGGTGTAGGGTAGGTGTAAGGTAGGTGTAGGGTAGGTGTAGGGTAGGTGTAGGGTAGGTGTAGGGTAGGTGTAGGATAGGGGTAGGGTAGGTGTAGGGTAGGTGTAGGGTAGGTGTAGGGTAGGTGTTTGAAAACATGAAATGGCAACATTGTAATAATATTTAGTTCATTCTGTAAAATGCATTCACTCTCTCTTCCATTTTTTGCTTTTCTCACAAACGAACGTAGCTCTGCATAAATGCATAAATATTTAAAATAAACCTGTTTATTGCCTTACAAACTGTGTTTTTAATGTACGGTAACGTACATTAAATGGTGCCGAAACCAAAACAACATTTCACGCGAGTTAAATTCTGTGTCTTCGGTGATATTTCTGTTGGATCAGTCGCCGGCAACGTGAAGCGCGTGTGCGCAAATCGCCATTTGCAACAAGTGCAGTGGCATTCCGTCGTCAAGAGACGCAATTCAAGTGGATTAAGTGAGCGCAACCAAAATCCATCTACGGATGTTGCGTGAACTTCGAAGATTTTGACTCGTTTCTACGACACAGGATTGCCTTGCAAAAATTGGCCGCCATTACGACGAATTTCAAACATTTTGCCGGCGGAGTGCGAGAGGGACAACGATATATAGCCAAGACATCCGCACCAAGATCCGCTCCGAGATCATTCGTCCATTCAATCATTCTTCAGACCGCCGGGCAAAGACAAGTTTTTGACATTTCAGGTTCTTCACTCATTCGGTCGCAGCAAAATACTCACTCGTCTGTTTATTTACTTCATCCAACAGCGGAATTTAGTTGATATTTCAACCGTTTTCGACGTGTATTATGCAATAAAACGGTATAATTCATCATGGGTGGACGACGGAAGAGTACGTCGCACAAGAATGAGGGCCGGTTGGAGGACGACCATGCTGCAATGCAGCAAAAAAGTATGAAATTGCAGTTGGCTCAATGCAAATCAAGACTTGCCAAGGCAGAAAGCTTCTTGCGTGAACATGAAAAAGGACCTTTCGATATCGAGGAGGTAGCATTGCGGCTCCAACAAATCGAGGATGTACTACGCACGGTGAACGACCTGACACTCCAGCTTCACATCCTCAGCGATCCTTCTGAGGACGACGAGTTTGATGACTGCGGGCTAGAGGAACGGTGCTTAAGCGTCATTTTAGGGCTCCGTAAAAAGCTTGCGTCTTCTCGTTCGGATCATAAAGAAAGTGCTAGTGCCAGTGTAGTGAAACTTCCCCAAATTGACATTCCAGTGTTCGATGGAAAGGAGTACACGCAATATCAAACGTTCATTGAACTTTTTACAGCTATAATTCACAACAATTGTAAGTTAGAGCAAATTGAAAAACTGTTTTATTTACGCAAGTTTTTAAAAGGGGAACCATTGTCACTTATTGAAGGTTTACCCGTAACCGGTGATTCATACCAAAAGGCTTTAGATTTATTGAAAAACAGGTATGATAACAAGTTTCTTGTAGTGACAAATCATGTGCAAGCCTTATTAGATTTTCCGCCTATTGTGAAAGGAACTGCCAGCAATTTACGCGAGTTTGTAGCTCACGCTCGCCAACATCTAGGCGCGTTAAACACGTTAGGACAGCCCACCAAACACTGGGACATGATCATCTTGCCCATTTTACTACGAAAGCTTGACCAGTTTACTTGCAGAGCATACCATACAGAACGAGAGCAAACAGAGCTGCCAAAAATTGATGACTTCTTTACTTATGTTGAAAGAAGGGCAAGCAGTTTTGAGGAGAGCCAGAGAAACGAAGGTAAGACAACAATTTTCTCTAACAAAAGCAAGGTAACAAATCTAGCAAGCAAAGATATCCCCTCTTGTAGATTTTGTCTAAATACCTCGCACAAATTATTCAATTGTTAAAAATTTGGGGCACTTTCCTCAAATGAAAGATGTGATTTTGTTTCTAAAAACAATTTGTGTAAGATTTGTTTAAATTTTCACAACAAAAAATGTCACTTTCATTTTAAATGTTCGTCGTGTAGTAGCAAAGAACATAATTCCCTATTGCACCTTGACACAAATGAACCAAAGGCCTCATTGCATAGCAACATCAGCAACAGCACTATACTGCTGCCTACCATCAAAGCGAAAATTCTCAGCCAAGACGGAAAGTCGCATATTATTGCTCGAGGATTAGTGGACAGCGGCAGTCAAGTTTCATTTATAAAATCTGATCTTGCCAAAAAATGCAATCTAAAACCTTTCAAAAATAATTTAAATATTACAGCTTTGGGTCAACAAAATAAAACTACCACAAAGTCTGTCAAAGTTGATTTTATGTCACTTCAAAATAATTTTAAATGCCAAGTGACCTGTTCCATTGTGGACCAAATAACCTCAAAACTACCTCAGCACAAAATTGATATGCAAAATATTACCTTACCGGACTCTGCAGTACTTGCAGACAATGAATATAATATACCGGGTGATATTTCATTTTTGCTGTCAGCTGAAGTATTTTTCAAAATAATGTTGCCTAACAAAATGCAATTGGCAAACAATCTTTACCTAATAGACACCGAATTTGGTTCAATTGTGTCAGGGGAGGTTGATGAAAAGGCCACATCTTTCGATAACAATCTAGTCACATTGCATGCACTTACCACTCCTAATGTTGAAAAACTTGATCACCTCCTAACAAAATTTTGGGAAACTGAAAAAGTTCCTGAAATCAATCCGGAGGTTACAGCAAAGCAGGATCCCTGTGAAGCCGATTTTGGTACAATTAATCAAAGGCAATTTTCAGGTTTCACTTCCGCTTCAGAAGCCGTTAGGTCAACTCAACTTAGGAAATACATTTCCAGTTGCTGCCAAAACTTTAAATTCAATTGAAAAAAGGCTAGATAAAGATGAGGCACTCAAAGAAAAATATCATGCATTCATGAATGAATATATTGAACTAGGACATGCAAAGGTCATACCTTTAAAGTTTTCAGAAGCTGAAAAAAGGTATTTCATGCAACACTTACCTGTCATAAGATATGATAGGAAAACAAATAAAGTTAGAGTAGTGTTCAACGGTAACACTCGAGCCAGTTCTCAAAACAACAGCTTAAATGAAGTTCTTATGAATGGACCTAAGCTTCAAAAGGATCTATTTGATATCTTGCTTCTGTTCAGATCTCATGAATTTGTTCTCTTGACCGATATTAGGCACATGTATAGGGCTATTTACTTAGATCCTGCTCATAGAATGCTACAAAACATCTTGTGGAAAAATCATGATGATAAACGGGTTATATTTGAATTACAGACTGTCACCTACGGGCTCAAGAGCTCAAGCTACTTGGCCACTAGATGTCTGGAGGAGCTTGCTCAAAGGTTTGGAGCTGAGTACCCATTGGCTGCAGAGGTGATCCGAAATTCCATGTATGTGGACGATGCATTATTCGGAGGTCAGTCAGTAAAAGAAGCACTTGAGGTAAGAGATCAATTTATTGCACTACTAAAGCGCGCGAACTTTGACCTTCATAAATGGGCTGCTAATGATCCTCGTCTTCTTAGTGATATCCCGTCCAATAAGCAGCATTTTGATGATCATGACCTCTGTAAAGAAAATTCATGTATGAAAGCACTTGGCCTGTCATATGACGTCAGAACCGATCTATTAAGGGTGGCTTGTCCTAGCAAAAGAGTTGATTCTTGGAATAAACGTTCCGTTTTAAGTGTGATTGGATCATTTTTCGATCCACTCGGGCTGGCAGGTCCTATAGTAGTCCGGGCGAAAGAGTTCCTACAAAAAATTTGGAAGGAAAACCTCGAATGGGATTCCCCCTTACCATCACTGTTATTAAAACAGTGGCAAAATTTTTATTGTCAATTGTTAGCAATGCCTGCAATTTCTGTCAACCGCAATTTTAAACATTCTGATGCACAATGTATACAGCTGCTTGGTTATTGTGACGCTTCTATGTTAGCTTATGGGTGTTGCATTTATGTAAAAGTGGTGCACAATGATAATGTCACAACAACCTTGCTCTGTGCTAAGTCTAAGATAGCACCAATTAAAAACACAATGACTGTGCCAAAATTGGAACTAAACGCGGCGTTGATTCTGGCAAAATTGTATAACAGAATTAGTACAATTTACTCGAAAATCAAATTCGATAACAAATACTTATTTTCAGACTCACAAGTAGTACTATGTTGGCTAAAATCTTGTAAAAATTTACCTGCTTATGTTAGCAACAGAGTAGCAATGATAAAATCACTCACAAATGATTGCAAGTGGTACCACATAGATGGGGCGATCAATCCGGCAGATTGCTTGTCGAGGGGTTGTGATCCTGCAGAGCTAGCTGGCAACACGCTGTGGTGGGGCGGTTCATCTCAGCACTCTTTACCTAATTACTCCCCGGAGCCTACAGTGGAGAGTGCTGAGGTGGTCAGCTGCAGCCACTTGCTGTGCATGGATCGATCCCTGGGCGAGCGGGAGGTTGGCTTGGGCGTCGCATCTGATGTGCCTGAAATACCTGAAATTCTTAAAAAATATTCATCTTGGAACAAAACTGTAAGAATTATAACTTGGATTCTAAGATTTGCTTATAATTGTAAAAATAAGAATAATAATAAATATAACAATTTATCTGTGTTAGAACTAAAAAACTCAGAAAACAAAATATTCAAAATAATTCAAAGTTCATACTTTTCACAAGAAATCAATTGTATTAAAAATAACTTACCTATAAAATCTCATTTAAAATCATTATCTCCATTTATTGACAGCAATAATGTTTCAAGGGTATCCGGTCGATTGCAAAATGCGTCAATTCCGTACTCACAAAAAAACCCAATTATATTGCCAAAAAAATGTCCCACCACGGATATAATTATTTTAAATGAGCATTTGAATCTATTACACGCTGGCTTAAAATTAACAATGTCTAGTTTATCACTCAAGTATTGGATTATAAATTGTAATCGCAAGGTTAAAAAAATAATAAGCAAATGTGTTAAATGTTATCGTTTCAAAGCAGAGACAGCTTCGCAACTGATGGGATCCTTACCTTCTGGAAGGGTAACTGAGGCAACATTTAGCATTGTTGGTGTTGACTACTGTGGTCCGTTCCAGATAAAATAATCTAGTCTTCGAAGGAGTGTGATATCCAAAGGCTATGTTGCTGTGTTTGTGTGTTTTGTCACTAAAAGTGTCCACTTAGAGCTAGTCTCGGATATGACGTCACAATGTTTTCTTGCGGCTCTGAAACGATTCATTTCAAGGCGAGGCCAGCCAAGTATAATTCACTGCGACAACGCAAAAACCTTCAAAGGCGCAGATAATATTCTGCAAGATCTTTATAAATTACATAACTCTAAGCAGCATCAGTGGGCTGTAATTGATTTTGCATCTTCCCGAGGTATTCAGTTTGATTACATACCTAGCTATTCCCCCACCTTTGGCGGCCTCTGGGAAGCGGCAGTAAAAAGCGCGAAATTTCACTTCAAAAGGATAATAGGTCCTAATTTATTCACTTATGAAGAATTCAATACAATAATTATTAGTGTAGAGGGCATATTAAACTCTAGGCCACTAACCCACCTTTCTAGAGACCCCTCGGATTTTACATGCCTTACTCCGGGCCATTTTTTGATTGGGCGGCCAATTACTGCCATTCCAGAGCCTGACTGTACTTCAGTGGCTACAAACAGACTTCGATTTTGGCGGCGATGCACACAGATACAGCAAGGTTTTTGGAATGTTTGGCACAAGCAATATTTGTCACAATTAAACAGCCGTCCAAAGTGGCACAGGAGTCAGCCTAACTTAGAAGAAGGTAGTCTTGTTTTATTAAAAAATGAGCATACTGCTCCACTTACCTGGCCTTTGGCTAGAGTCGTCAAGCTCTACAAAGGGCCTGATCAGAGGGTACGGGTTGCTGATGTTAAAACTCCAACTGGCATTTATCGTAGAGCCATTAATAAGCTATGTGTACTACCTATAGATATTTAACTTAAGTTAAAAAATAAAAATAAATATTCTGTCTTTAATAAAAAACATTAATTTGTTATAATTATGTATGTTTAAAATGTATACTTACTTTCCTAGATACTTAACTGTCTTTTAAAATTAGAAAATTGTTTACTTTTAGTAGCATTCGAAAAAAGAATTAAAAAATTTTGAAGTATAAACGTTTGCATTTATTAAATATAAAATTATAAAATAGGGTTCCAAAAAGATTTACTTGTATAAATTTATTTTATAAAAATACTTATCATATAATTTACTAAAGGAATAGGTTATGCAGGGTCATAATTGAAAAATAAATGTTTAATTTTAAATAAGTTTATTGAATGATCTCAAATGTTGTAGTCAAGTTTAACTTTATAATTTTATTACAAGTTCTTAAAAAAAATGTAACTTAGAGTCTTAGACTATAACCTTGCTTGTCATTTTGTTAATTAATATCTGCTTAACACCCGCCCCCGGGAATATGTTTGAAAACATGAAATGGCAACATTGTAATAATATTTAGTTCATTCTGTAAAATGCATTCACTCTCTCTTCCATTTTTGCTTTTCTCACAAACGAACGTAGCTCTGCATAAATATTTAAAATAAACCTGTTTATTGCCTTACAAACTGTGTTTTTAATGTACGGTAACGTACAGTAGGTGTAGGGTAGGTGTAGGGTAGGTGTAGGGTAGGTGTAGGGTAGGTGTAGGGTAGGTGTAGGGTAGGTGTAGGGTAGGTGTAGGGTAGGTGTAGGGTAGGTGTAGGGTAGGTGTGCATTTTTACATTGTGTTTTCATGTGATCTACAAAAAGAAATGAGATGCCATCAAAAACATAACTTGTAAAAAAACCAAGTCTCGCACGCAACTTAGTCTACCGTAAAAAGTTGTGAGATCCGTGTAATACCAAGTCGGTTTATTTGTTCAGTCCCTACTTAAGAGTCCTTCTGTCTTAAGTTATTACGTAATTAGCTCACCTAACAACATCTTATAGTGACCAGATCAATATTAAAAATCTCTTATGTTTTAAATAAATACATAGATTGACTTGGCAATCGCACTAAACAATCAAATTTAATATAATAATGTATTACTTGTGAGATACATTGTGTTTTCTAATTTTCTAAATTTCTAAAATAAGATGTTATTAGGTGAGCTAATTACTTAATAACTTAAGACAAAAGGACTCTTAAGTAGGGACTGAACAAATTAACCGACTTGGTATTACACGGATCTCACAACTTTGTACGGTAGACTAAGTTGCGTGCGAGACTTGGTTTTTTTACAAGTTATGTTTTTGATGGCATTGATATTACCACAACACAGTTTAGTTTATAGTTGAATATTGGTATTCTAAGTGTACATCCTCTTCTTAAAACAACATTTTATAGGTTCTTACTTTTAGTTCCTTTCTACGATCGACTCTCATCCGGTACCTTTTCCAGGTGAAGAATGTTATTGTTGTTATTAAAAGTATTCCAATAAGTGTAGAAGGCACAACTATTGTTAGTAGTTTAATAAGTTCAGTGTCTGAAAACAATAATAGTTTTTTGACATAGTCTTAGTTAAACATACTCATCAACAGGGGGCCGTTTCACGAAGCTACAAGTTACAAATTACAAGTACAATTCGATGTACATTGCGTAGACAATGAGATAAAACGATAAGGGCTTACAGTTTAGGTGAATTGGCTACGCAATGAATATCACATTGTATTTTGTTACTTGTAAATTGTTGCTTCGTGAAATGGGGCCCAGGTCACATCCCGCTGAGAAGGGGCTCGAGCCTACCCTGAATTAGGGCGATCAGACCTTAGTGCGGGTTGGTCGACTTCAAATACAACCTTGAATTTCTTCGCAGGAGTGTGCAGGTTTCCTCACGATGTTTTCGTTTATCGTTAAAGCGTCGAAATACACATTAATTCGAAATTCTAGACACACTCGTACGAATCAAAATGAAAGTGATTGATAAAAAAAAAACCAATCACAATGTACATACTTCAATATAGTTACCACTCATCACAAAACGAATATCGGTTCCTAATAGAAGTTATTTCGTGATAAATGTACAGAGTACCCACGTAACTTTGAATTTTACTTCAAAATAGAGCATGGTGTGACGATATTCAGATTCAGAAATTATTGGAGAAAGGCGCCCGCGCACAGCTACATGTCCTTTGGTTTCGAAAATCCATTTCTGCTCTACTTCCTAAAACTTTTCTTTCAGATTTTTGTTACGACATAATACGATTGATTGATATTAAAATTGCACAGTGGGTTTCGGTATCAATATGATAAAAAGTAAACAAAATTCCTTACCAGAAGACTCGTTGTCGCTTTGCTTGAGACAGCAAACGTTTGTGACGCATTGATCGCTTGCTGTGGCGTTTTGACAAACGCTGGATTTTACTAAAAAAAAAACATAAATAATAAATAAATATGTGGGTGGAGACATCTCACACAATTTTTTTTATTCATTCAGATACTCTACGCAATATTATGAGGTACAGTATATGTACAGCCTTCCTCGTTTTCGTTAAGTGCTCATAGACCATTGGGGTCTATATTTAACCCTAGCTGTGCATTTTGCGATATATTTTTCGCAATTCCCGGGTACATATTATATTCTTCTTTCTTATACATGTAAGCACGACTTAACAATGCACTTATAATTAACTAAAATGCTTATAAACTTATTTTTTTTGCATTAAAATAAAAGAAATTTTTTTACTACCTGGGTTGTAGATAAACAAAGTTGTGTGGTTTGAGCTATAGAATGTTTCACGATTTTCTCCAGTTACTCCTCGGCAGTACACATTAGTATAATTGTCGCATGTTGTGATAGTAGCGGTTGCAATTGAAGAATTTGAAGAGTGTACCAAGGTTGAGACATTACCTGTATTGGTGTGAAAAAAAGTTTAGTTTTGCGATAATATGTATTAGAAAATGAACATGAAAAAACAAATTATAATGAACTGTCCGCGCGAGATGTGAATGCGTTCGTGGCCATAGTAGACTAGGAATCCAAGTGGTCACCATATAACGGTTGGAAAAATCATTATCATCATCATGTCACATATATCAGAGCTGCATTCAGATCGTGCGTGGACTATTATACGTATGAATTTTATGATACAAAGAATGCAGCTGCACCAGTACCTATAGAAGACTCTTCTCAAGGAAGTCGTATTATCTGACTGAAAGTGTTGTTTTAGACGACTTCAACATCAACATCAACGGCCCGTTACAGTCCACTGCTGGACCTCCTCCACTTAAGTGGAGGGTTTTGCCATAATCTCCACGCTTGGCAGGCGGGTTG
This sequence comes from Carpatolechia fugitivella, assembly GCA_951230895.1. Taxonomy (NCBI): domain Eukaryota; kingdom Metazoa; phylum Arthropoda; class Insecta; order Lepidoptera; family Gelechiidae; genus Carpatolechia; species Carpatolechia fugitivella. Next base: position 13,410,284 of record OX579653.1, on the reverse strand, counting down.
GAGATCGCAGATTAAAAGGTTACTGTATCAGAGAGCGCTGCTGCCCGTTCCCTGTTCAATGTGTAGTCCCTAAGTCACCTCTTACGACACCCACGGGAAGAGTAGGGGTTGGTGACAAATGCATTTTACTCTGCCGTCACCACACGGCGGCGTGCCGTCACATTAGACGACATATTTTTTTTATAATCGAAGTGTATGGACACACAATATGGCCATTTGGTCCCAACTATGTAGAGCTTATTTAGAGCGATTTTATAGTAACATTACACATTAGCAATATTACCCACCAATAATTTTATAAATCTCCAAAGTGTCATATTTCCTTGACGAATTACATTCCACATAAAATGTATTATTCTCGGTCTCATTTACTTTCATTATCGGCGCTGAAAAAAAAAGTCAATCTTGAAAGATTAAAAATAACGATGATGATCTTTTACCCATTCAGCTCAGTCAGCCGAAAGACGTCCACTTCTGGACGAAGACCTTCCCCAAGGATCTCCACAACGTCCGGTCCTGCGCTACCCGCATCCAACGGTCTACCCATCAGGTTTTATTCAATTGCCATGTTTGACAAAAAAAAATAAAAAAAATACAGCCGAAATGAGAACCTCCTTTTTTTGAAGTCGGTTAAAAAGTACATTGGAATGCCGCCACGTTTAATATATAGCTACACAAAAAATACAAAAAAATGTGAGCTAACTAAAGCCATCCTCCCTAGTTTAGGGTCGGGCCACACTTATCGACGGCCTTTCGCATTAGCAAGCTTAAAACTGTGCTTAAAATATGAAATCATTGGAGTCAAACAACATTTTTTTTTTATTTCGCATTTGTTGATCTACTGTACTTTGTACACTGTGGTGAAATTTATCGCCGTCGATCGCCGTGGATCGCCGTGAATTGCCGTCGATAACTGCGGACGGTCGACCGTTTCGCCGTCGGGGTGCGTACGCGGCGTCGATACGAAAGGATTTCCATACTTTGCGCGCGTTTTGTATAGGCAAAGCGTCGATCGCCGTCGACAAGTGTGGCCCGTGCCTACGACTTTATTATATTTCGTTATTTCATTCGAAGATATAAAAGTTACCAGGTAGTCCCTCTAGCCTACAAGGCAGCTCGCACAATATTTAGAGGATCGATTCTTTAAAATCGATACATTTTTTGTTTTTAAAACTAAAATCGATATTTATTTTAAAAATAAAATCGATATTTTAAATTTTTTATGCTGGTAACACCGAGCCCTGCTATTCCCACTCCACCTCGGTAACCCTCATTCCTTTTTCGTGCGAGGCAGCGTACGCACGCTCTCTTCAAAAGTGTTCAAGACTAGTGTTCAAGTCTAGTGTTCAGTGCAAAAAAAAGGTACAATGCCTAAAAGAAGTAGTGAAGATAAAATTGCAAAATACCAACGAAAGATACGTAGGTTGGAGGAAGAACAGGCGACCAGAAGACATCGTCGAATAATTTATTCGTCCGAGTCAGAGGAAAATTCAGGTATGTACTTAATATGACTTTAATTTTTTATTTATAATGTTTCTCTGCTACTTAAGGCACAAAAAATGTTGCTATAGCCTAGATGTTGACTGCGAATCTACACAATGGCAAGTTTTGGGTCTGGAGGTTAACCGTGTGTTAACAAAAAGACGCTTTTAGACCGCTTTGAGGTTGACCGCGTGTCATCACATAAGCTTTTTTTTTTTTTTTATACCACGTATTCACATTATATCATGCTTATTTTTTATTTTATTTTCGTTCTACCTTCTGTAAAAATAATATTTTTACTGATTGTTTTAGACGAAGATGCCGAGGTTTACCCTCCAGAGAACGAAAATCCTGCGAACGAGGGTGATAATGAATTACCGGAGGCGGAATCTCCCCCTTCGAAGGACGATACTCCTTTACAAGATAAAACTGGTGATGACGTAGCTCCAGCAGACGACTTGCCTGCAGTTCTAGATACTGAGATTTTATGTGCTTTAGGAGAATGCACAGAAGACACTCCCAAGTTCGGTGACAAAATTCATGATAATTTAGCACGCTTGTGGACGCCTATTCTTCGTAAAGGGCTCAATAAAGACTTAAAGGATAAACTCATGAAGCAATTTCTTGTGCCAGAAAATTGTCCCCTACTTCAGGCGCCTAAGCTCAATCCAGAAATAGTGTCAGCTGTAAATGACACTTCTAGAGCGCGAGATAAGAAAATAGAGGCTTCTCAGCAACAGCTAGGGCTGGGAATCACTGCCTTAAATAGAGCATTGACCCTATTAGTAAACAGCGATAATAGCAAGCTCGAGGCCATTAAACTAATGAGTGACAGCTGTCGCATACTCTGTGACCTTCATTATGAGAAGACCCAGACCAGAATTAAGTGCATCTCTCCTGGCCTGGACAATTTTTTTATGAACATCGTACAAGACGTTGAACGGGACGATATGCTGTTCGGCAACAAACTATCGGACAAAATTAAAGCATCAAAGGTCATTGAGAAGCAGGGCCTTCAGATTAAGAAACCCGCTCATGCTCCGAAGCCAACGCCTTCCACTTCCACGTCTTACTCGACGATGAGTCGACCAAGACCCCAGGGAAACTGGATGGGCCCTCCTCGCTTGCCGTCAAACAGGGGGGGGGGCGAGGGGGGTCGAGGAAGACCTTTCCTGCAACCACGACCAACCGCAGAGCGCCCTCATCCAACTCAGCAGCAGTAAAGGTACATGCTGGTAGGATTCAACATTTTTACAATTGTTGGCTTAAAATAACTAACAATCATTTAATTCTAAAATTGATCAAAGAAGGTTATTCTTTACAATTTTGCAGTATGCCGCATCAGAGTTTTTTACCTCGTAATAAGCTTTCAGATGGTGAAGTAACTGACATGAATACAGCTGTAAGTAAATTAATTGAGCTTGGAGCTGTTTCTCCATGTATGAATTGTGAAAACAGTTTCGTTCCAAGTACTTTTTTAGCTCCGAAATCTAATGGAGGAAAAAGATTTATACTTAATCTAAAGTCGCTCAATAAATTTATTTAAAATTTCCACTTTAAAATGGAAGACCATAGGACAGCATCAAGATTGGTACCAGAAAATGGCTTTATGGCCACTATTGACCTTAAAGAAGCATATTTCCTGATACCGATTAGTGAAGAAGATCGTAAATATCTTTGTTTTGAGTTTAATAACGTGACATATTGTTTTAATGCTATGCCCTATGGTCTGTCCGTTGCTCCGCGTGTTTTCACGAAAATAATGAGAGAAGTAATGAATTACTTAAGAGGTCAAGGTTACAAGTCTGTTATCTATCTTGATGACATTCTTTGTATAGGTAATACATATTCTGAATGCAAAGAAAATGTAATGGCAACTCTGAAGTTACTAGAATGTCTTGGTTTCGTTATTAACTTTGAAAAAAGTAAATTAGAGCCTCATCAAGTTTGCAAGTTTCTGGGCTTCGTTTTTAATACAGTGGATATGTCTCTATCATTACCTGTAGACAAAAGGATCAACATTACAAAATTAATCAATAAATTTTCTATGTTACCAATGTGCACGATCAGAGAATTTTCGCAGCTGATTGGTGTTCTTGTCGCTGCTTGCCCAGCCGTTAAAAACGGCTGGCTTTACACAAAAGGATTAGAAAGAGTAAAATTTTCAGCTTTATTAAAATCAGATAATTATGAAACAAAAATTACTTTGCCCCGAGATATTCTTCCCGATCTGAATTGGTGGTCTCATAGTATTATGACTTGCAAAAATCTATTGAGACCAGAGAAAGACTATAAGTTAGAAATATTCACAGACGCTTCTAGGACAGGTTGGGGTGCTTTTTGCGATGGAAACAGAGTCAATGGAGGAAAGATGACGAATTATGTTTTCATATCAATTATTTGGAGTTGTTAGCCGTTTTTATGGCATTAAAATGTTTTGCTCAGGATCTTTCGGACTGTACTATTTTATTGCGGATAGATAATTCTACCGCAATATGTTACATCAACCGCATGGGCGGGGTCCAGTTCCCACATTTGCACAATTTAGCAAAAGCCATTTGGCAGTGGTGCGAGAGCCGCAATATCTGGTTGTTTGCTTCGTACATAAATACTCGCGATAATGTCGAAGCCGATGAAGAATCCAGAAGGTTAAATATTGATATTGAATTGGAACTCTCATCTTGGGCGTTTCAGTGTATAGTTGACAATTTAGGACAACCAGATATTGATTTGTTTGCTTCTCGCATTAATGCCAAATGCCAACGTTACATTTCCTGGAAGAGAGATCCTGATGCCGAAACAATCGATGCTTTCTTTCAATGATAATTGGAAATCGTACATATTCTATGCTTTTCGCCTTTTGCCCTAATTCTGAAGTGTCTGCGAAAAATCATAAATGAGCAAGCTATTGGAATAGTCGTGTTTCCCTATTAGCCTGGACAACCATGGTTTCCACTTCTTAAAGACATGTTAGTTTCAGAAATAATCATCTTTAACCCTAATAGAGATCTTTTGCACTCCCGTTTCAGGTCACTTCATCCATTGCACAAGACCCTTACCCTGGGTGCAGCGATGCTCTCCGGCGCGCCTTCCTCCAGCAAAAGGTCCCACCTATAGCACTCGACCTCATGTTATCGTCGATCTCGGAAAATACCATGAAACAGTATAATGTTTCATTTAAGCTTTGGTGGCTTTTTTGGCAGGTTAATAATTTAGATGTCTTTAATCCTTCATGCTCTGAAATAATTTGCTTCCTGACAGAGCAATTTAACAAAGGCTCTAGTTATGGTACCATCAATACTCATCGGTCAGCGTTGTCGTTACTCTTAGGTAACAACATTGGGTCTGACAATAGGATAAAAAGGTTATTGAAGGGCATGTACAAGAAAAAGCCTCAACGGCCCAAGTACAGTGCTACTTGGGATCCCCAAATCATATTAACCTATATTTCTCAATGGACGCCCAACCTAAATTTAAGTTTGGAAAAGTTAACCAAAAAATTAACAGTTCTTTTGGCGCTTTGCACTGCGCACAGGGTTCAAACCCTATCCCTTATGAAAGTTAATAATGTGATAGACTGCTCTGACGGAATAAAAATTTCTATTATTGATATAATAAAAACATCAGGAGCTGGTAAAGAACAGCCCGTTTTGTTTCTGCCATTTTTCAGGGAAAACTCTGATATTTGCCCAGCTAGTACTTTAAAGGATTATCTCCAAGTTACTTCGGACTTACGTCCTACAAATACCGACTCCTTGTTAATCACCTATAAGAGACCATATAGGAAAGCTACCGCACAATCCATTAGCCGGTGGATAAAACAGACCCTGGCGGAGAGCGGCGTTGACGTGGGCGTGTTTAGCGCACACAGTACGCGCCACGCGGCCACGTCAGCGGCGGCCTCTGCTGGCGTAAGCTTAGATGTCATACGCAAGACGGCTGGTTGGTCAAGTTCATCTCAAACTTTTGCGAGATTTTATAATAGGCCTATCGCAGATAATGGGGTAGGTGGGGTAGCACCGACTGCAATAAAAAGGGTGAGTTATTTCTAGAATATATAATCAGCAATAATCTGGTAATCACGAATGTAGGAGACACACCCACGTTCATCACTAGAACTAGGAGAGAGGTACTTGATGTCACTCTGGCCTCAAGCGACATCAACAACCACATTAGCGACTGGATGGTGCACACTGCAGACTCCTTCTCGGACCACCGCAGGATCACTTTTCAAATAAACAGTGCAATAGGCAAGACTAGTATAAGAAACATCCGTAAAACGGACTGGACACTCTTCGATAACATCATGAAGACGTACAGTCCATCCGGTAACGGGACCCCAAGCAACGCGAAGGAAATCGAAGAAAGAGCGTCAAACCTGGAAAAATCTTTGGTTAATGCACTAGATCAGGCATGCCCCACCAGAGAAATAACCAGTGGCAGAGGACAAGCATGGTGGAATAAAACACTAAGAAAAGACAGGAAAAAGGCGCGCCGAGCCCTCAGGGTCGCCCTAAAAAAGGGTGATCAAGACAGCTGGGACACCTACAGAGCTAACAGGAACAACCTGCGCAACAAATGTCGCAAGGAAAGCAAGAAAAGTTGGAGAACGTACTGCGACAGCATAACCGACTATCCGGAAACTGCGAGACTAGCAAGAGCGCTCACCAATGATAAGGCAAGTAAGTTAGGATGTCTAAAGATAGGTGATGACATCATAAACGAGCCAGAGGAAATCCTGGAACTTATGATGGAAACGCACTTCCCGGGGTGCTCGAAGGATGAAACAGAAAGCGAAACAATGGAAGCACCGTCAATGGCTGATGGTGTGGACAACATTGTTAACGAAGATGTAGTTAGGTGGAGCATATTCTCATTTGCACCGTTTAAAGCTGCAGGACCAGATGGCATATTTCCTAAAATGCTACAACAAGCATTCAGGTATATCAAGGAAGAGCTTATTGAACTCTACAGAGGATCAATACTATCAGGCTATATCCCTAAAAGCTGGAGAAGGGTCAGAGCTGTGTTCATCCCCAAACCAGGGAAGAAGACATATCAAAATCCCAAATCCTTTAGATGCATCAGTCTCTCGACATTTATGTTAAAAGGTCAAGAAAAACTGATAGATAGACATATTAGACTTTGCATAGAAACAGGTACCAGGCCACTACATGCCAATCAACATGCCTACATGGAGAATAAATCAACCGAAACGGCTCTCCACAATCTGGTAACCAAAATAGAAAACACGTTAGATAAGAAAGAATCAGCAATTGGGTGCTTCTTTGACATCGAAGGAGCGTTCGATAAAGCTACTAGCACATCAATCAAGACATCGCTAACAAGAGAAGGCATTGCACCCCAGGTTAGCAACTGGATAATGAACATGCTAAAACACAGATCGATAACAGCAGAACTAGGGGGAAAGACTTACACAATAAGAGCTAACAGAGGCTTCCCACAGGGGGGCTGTCTGTCTCCGCTGATGTGGTGTCTACTTCTAGATGATCTGATCAGGGTAATTACTCGCAAAGTCATATACATGCAAGCGTATTCTGATGATGGAGTAATACTAGTGACAGGCAAGGACTTGAATATGATGAGGAACATCGTTAATATGGGCCTTAAAACTGCACTAAAATGGTGCAGAGAGAAAGGACTAAATCTCAACCCTGAGAAAACAAAAATCATCATATTCACAAATAAGAGGAAAGACACAATGACCAACCCAATCACAATAGATGGGACGGCTCTGGAAACAGTTAAGGAAATTAAATATCTAGGAGTGCTTCTTGATAGCAAACTGCAATTCAACTCGCACATAAAGACACAATGCACAAGGGCTAAGATAGCCATGATGCAGTGCTGCAGAGCTATAGGGAGGACTTGGGGTCTGAAGCCACGTATATCACAGTGGATATACAAGGCCATTATTCTCCCGAGGCTTCTCTATGGGTCTATAGTATGGTGGCATAGAGCAAGCATCAAGCAAAACTACAAAGAGCTTGCCCAAGTTCAGAGATTAGCAGGGCTAATGACAACAGGGGCAATTAGGACCACTCCGACAGCAGCGCTGGATATGATACTCGGTCACAATCCACTTGATCTGGAAGCAAAAAAGAGAGCACAAGAACAATACTACAGACTAAAATCACACGGAATGTGGTGTCTTAAGACCAATGACACAGGACATTCTGTGGTGGCTAAAGAATTTGAGGGAAACATGTCGATGATTCTAGCTAATAATGATCTGATCAGGAAGCAAAGAATATTCGACAAAAAATACAGAATACACATAGGACCAAGAACATCATGGGAAGTAAAGCATAATGACAACGCGTTGATATGTTTTACGGATGGGTCAAGGAAAGAATCAACAGGACTCTCAGGAGCAGGCATCCTCGTCACTGGGCCTGAGCGGTCCTTAAAGACTTCAATAGAACTAGGAAAGTACGCGAGCATCTTTCAGGCGGAAATCTTCGCTATACTAGAATGTGCTCATCAGATCAAAAATATGGGAGCTCTACAGACTGACACTGTAGTAATATACAGTGACAGTCAAGCAGCTCTTAGGGCATTAGATAAACCAGTGACAACATCGGCGCTGGTTAAAGAATGCAAGTCAGCACTTAACCTACTTGCAAATAAAAGTAGCGTTACTATCGCCTGGGTGCCTGGACACCAAGGCACCGAGGGGAACGAAAATGCAGATGAATTGGCCAGAAAGGGAGCGGATAGTACCTTCACAGGTCCTGAGCCCCGCCTACCAATACCACAAAGAATTACAAAAGGAGTTATTGAGAAGAAAACAAGAGTAGAAACCAATGCCAGATGGGAGAAGGCCACCGGATACCGGCAGTCGAAACTCTTCATCAGGACAATTGATCGCAGACGAACTAAGCACCTACTTCAACACAAGAAAAAAGACGTCAGAGTCATCACAGGTATAGTGACAGGACACTGCACGCTACAGAGACATCTCAGCATCATGAAGAGAGCAGAGAGCCCCTCATGTCCAGAGTGCGGCGAAGATGAAACAAGCTTACACTTCCTGGCAGAATGTCCGATGTACTCACTGCCGAGATGGGAAATACTAGGAACAGACAGCATCGAAAAGGAAGAACTGAGCAATCTGTCATTCAAGGACATACTGAGATACTGCAAAGCAACAGGCAGATTTGAGGGGGCCATCACGGAGGAGCTACAGTAAAACCAGTACTCCTTCGATGGGTGCTCCGAGGGTGGGCGATGGCAGGCCCGGCCGATTGCGATCTCACGGGGGGAGAACAATCGTGTGGGGGAACCCGGTATTCTCGAAGCTTAAGGCGTGGGGGGCACCGGGGCTCACGCGGCGCTCGGGGGGGTTGGCTGGTAGTAGCAATAGCCGTTGCCAAGCTGGCTCTCCTTGAGTAGTCGCTGGGGCCACTGGGTCACCCTATGCCAGAAGCGGAGAGAACAAGGGATAGACCTAACACTACTCACCTACCACGAGTATCACGCGATACGGCTGAGCTGATGCGGCGCTATCATGAAAGGAGCATCCATCAAAACTGGGATTAAGGGTGAAATAGTTCCTGTATATGGAGCAGGTCACCCGTCTGCGCTCCTCGCAGACGTCCCCCTTATACATACATACATACATACATCGCAGATAATGGACAATTTGCTAGGTCAGTATGTACATTAGGCGATGATGACACGAATCATCCAAAGAATTGATTTGTTACAAATAATTTATTATATTCTAGAATAAATAATTGGTTGTTTTTTTTTGTTGTAGCAAATTGTTGAAGTTTTGCTAATTATTAAATGAACATTTCTTTATTTTGTAAAAACGCGTTTTACTTAAGTACAAACTGTTTTATTTATATCTAGATATTGAATCTCTGAACATCTACCTGGTAACTTTTATATCTTTGAATGAAATAACGAAATATAATAGATGATCAAACGAACTTCGGGAAGCGAAGTTCGATCACTATTATATGAGTTATTTCATTCGGAGATATAAACACCCAACCCACTCATCCACATTATTTCATACAAAAATGTTTATTTAATTTTCTCTCTAAAAAAAATGAGGATTACCGAGGTGGAGTGGGAATAGCAGGGCTCGGTGTTACCAGCATAAAAATTTTAAAATATCGATTTTAGTTTTAAAAACAAAAAATGTATCGATTTTAAAGAATCGATCCTCTAAATATTGTGCGAGCTGCCTTGTAGGCTAGAGGGACTACCTGGTAACTTTTATATCTTCGAATGAAATAACTCATATAAGAGTGATCAAACTTCGCTTCCCGAAGTTCGTTTGATCATCTATTATTATGTACATGTAGTCATGATTCGGTGCAAGCTCCTCTTACCTTGATTTGGTTTTTTTATTTTGGGTTCCGTTACTGAATATAGCTCAATTTTATTGGATAAAACTTCAGTCGATAGACTACATTCAGATATGTACATAAACATACAGTAAATAGAAGAATTATGATCTTTTTCCGTCAAATACGTCTCATTAGATGTTATTTTATGAACGGTCCCTGAAAAAAAAAAAAACTATTCGAAACTCGTGCAGGAAAGGAACCATGATTATTTTTATTTTTATTTTTTATTAATATTATTTTTAGTTTATACAGCTATTTTATGTATTTGGTATATTAAATGTATAGTGTGGTGCAGCTACCATCGTCGTCGCTCTCCTTTTGTGCTGCCCGCACACATACATACTACCAGACTCGCACATAAACTACTTTCGTGCGCAAAAATAGGTACTGGGACAGGCTGTAGCCGGTAATTACCACGTGCACACAATATTAGAGGCGTTATCGCATCGGGCTGAAGGACGTCAGGGGGTGGGTGAACCCGAGTGAGAAAGCAGTGATAAAGAGGTGAGATAGATAAGGACAAAGGTCATATTATTTTATAGTTCTGACTGGTCTTCACTTCATGGTTTGGATTTTAATGATTGATAGTTAGTCCAATTGGTATACGCTTACGATACGTACGTCGCATGCATCTTTTGCTCCTTCATCGGTCGACACTGTATATTTTGACCTTGGCACGCTAAATGGACTTGATTTTTCTCCTTATACTCATACATTGACTGTTAGTTGAAATGGACCTGATTGCAAGTGTATTGGAATACGTTACAATCAGGTCGTAACATATAAACCATCATTGTGTAACATGTAACCGTTTCCTAGTCCTAGCGCGAGTGCAAGAACGCCATCGGCTCACAAGTGAAATCTTAGATGCAATACCTGCATTTGCAGAATATGTAATGGATCATTTACAAATACAACAAGCTACTATTTTATTTTACGAAGTAAATCGAGCAATTACATTGGTTATTTGAAGTTTTTAAAGAAGTTGCAATTAACCAGCTTGTCTGGTCCTTTCTTTTGTATGGAATGTTATTTACTGCTTAATACTTGGGGTCGAACCCGTGGCTGACAAGGTTGCTATTAACCAAAGTATTTTATACTATTAAAGCAGTGCAAAAACTCCACACAGCGGAAACGTAGATGCTTAGATGGTCGGGAGGGGTTACACGGCTGGATAAAGTCAGAATTGAGTTTATCCGTGGCAGCTTCAAGGTAGCCCCTACACCCGAAAAGCTCACAAAAAACCGTCTGAGGTGGTACGACCACGTGATGCGTAGGAATTAAGAGTACGTTATGAAGAGAGCTCTGAACCTGCCGGAGAAAAAGAGAGGCAGAGGACGCCCGCCGTCAACATAGTGGACCAGCATGACGAAACTTATTTATAGGGATAATCTACCCGACCCTCGACAGATCGAGACCCTCGGTGGGGACGTATATGACTCTCACAACATTGTTATTTACAATTTTTCAGCTCTAAAAAATTTGTGTGCACTACGTCTGGTTAGGACAGTTATAAATTGGTTAATTTTCTTGTTAAGCCAACAGAAAAGACTTGCTTGGAGTTAATTATTCGGTTCGCGTTTTTTGCTAAACGGGCGTAAATTTTCCGAAACCCGATCTTGTTGCTTGCCTAAGTCAGTAGTTTCGGTTGTGCGTTGATGAGTCAGTCAGTCGATCAACAATCAGTACGGACTTTTCTCTTTATAATATTTATATTGATTACATTAGGTTGTGTTTAAAAGGTTTTTGTAATAATAATAGTTCATTAAGTTTCCTTGTGTAAACGTTTTGATTATATAATATATTTGGAAAAATATGAACAATTAAATAATATTATGAACCCGTACTTTGCACATCTTAGACTTCAAATGGCGCTCTTGTTTCAGCATTACGGACGTTAAATACGGATTATATGCTACTAGTGGTCTGCCCGTGGCTACGCTCGCGTTATGTAAGATTTTCCCGTAGGAATAAGACATTTCCCGGTAAAAAGTATCCTATGTGTTAATCCAGGTGACAAACTGTCTTCAATCGAAATTTCATCCAAATCCGTCTAGTAGTTTAGGCGTGAAAGCGGAACAAACGTCCAAACATCTAAACATCCAAACATCCAATTGTATAGGTATTTTCACATTTATAATATTAGTGTGATGACAATATGTAATAAAGTCTGCTTGTCTAGTTTACAAGGTATAAAATTTACACCCGTGGAGCAAACTTAACTACCCAACGTTAGTTGGTGGTTTAATTAATTCAATAATATCAGTTTACGTTGTAACAAGGTACATTACCCGCTGTAAACACCGACATTGAGGATATTTGGGCGAACTGTATTTCATGCCTGTGTTGAAATCAAAGACAGTTTGTTACATTTCAAATGTGCGCTAAGCCCATATTTGTTCCGAGTTTCAGACCAAGACCAAAGTGTTCAGGATAAAAGTTTAGCGACCACAGATCGAACAGTAGATGAATATCTGCAATTTCTCGAGCACAATACAATAATAATACACACACCGGCACAAATCGTCAACGCCATCTATTGAAGTTTCATGAACTATATATTTTTTTTTATTGGCTGTCGGAAAATCCCCCATTGTGCCGGTGTGTGTATGAGGTAGATTTTCGTAGGTCACAGCCAAAAAGATTCGACCTCCTTGGCTGCGCAAGGAGTTCTAAGACGGTCGACGGCTTAGAGTTGGGCCACACTTATCGATGGCGTTCGACGGTTTGCCTATATACAAAACGCGCTCAAAGTATAGAAATCCTTTCGCATCGACGACGCCGCCCGACGATCCCAACGTCAAACGCGGACGACCCCGCAGGTGTCGACGGCAATCCACGGCGATTCACGGCGAACGACGGCGGACGACGGCGATAAGTTGCACCACAGCGTATAAAGTACAGTAGATTAACAAATGCGAAATAAAAATGAGTTTTTTGTTTTAATAATTTTTGACTCCAATGATTTCATATTTGAACTATACCCGATGTTTTTCGCAATATTCGTAAAAGTAAAAGATTTTTGTATTTATTGTGGGTATTCTAGTGGAACATAGACACTTTTGTTTTCCTTGAAAATAAATAAAAACAGTCGAGTTTGGTACTTACAGATGTATATTTTATTTTTAAATTTAAATTAGATAACTATATGAATTTAATGATATGTATTTTCTTATTCTTTTAAGGTTTAACTTTTGGTTAGTTTGAGAGAGAAGGGCATAAAACTACCTAAAAACTACCGACTTAGGTAATTCCTTAACTTTCTTTCAATTTATTTTATAAGGTTTTATTATGTGTTTAAGACAATATTTTACTTAAATAACACTTTAATCATTGAAAACACATTCGCAAAACTTAATCGACACCTTGTATTTCTCAATATACTTGTCTCAAATTAAGTTGAACTTGAACCATACTTGGGAATTCCTAACTTTGCCGACATTTGAATAAATATTTCATTGAAATAATTTTCTCCCCAAACGCGGATTGGTTGGAGTTAAAAGATGGAATATTTAAGTCAATAGGTTTAGGGAAATTATTAATTACGCAACTAGAGTTCAAGTTGCCGATTAAATCAATTTTGAGAATTCTGCCCTCCGCAAACTATAATGCCGTTAAGTACATTGTTATACGACGGGTGAAAGTAACTTATTTAGCGCCCAGACGGGGTTTGGGGCCTGAGCGTAGCGAGGGCCCTAATAGTTCAGGTTCGAGGCACTAAATAAGTCTTTATTCAGAGGTGCTTTTCATTACGAATACAAGGAAAGTAAAAATAAAAACACGAATTAGCTAAAGAAAAAATGAGTGACTTCCATATCTGAATCAGATGAACTCATTGTAAACAAAACCCTACAACTCGAGAAAGAAATGATAATCGGATTGCTGCTTTCCCGCCTATTTTTATTTTTTGCTGTGGCCATGCCTGCCAGCTTTTGAGCCATTATTTTTAATTTCCATCATTGAAAAATGACAAATATTTTTACCAAATCTATTTTATTTTAAAGAAATAGTTGAAAGTTAATTATAATAAAGTCATTTAAAAATATGTTCATATTCTTTAACTAATACTTAACTTTATGCTGTAATTGAGTGGCTGTATAGAAAGATGGAGCATAGTTCAATAGAAATGTTGTAACCCCACAACCCTAATGTAAAATAAAACTATGTCTAACAACGTGTGTCTGTTGAATGGCATAGAAAAAAAAAATCGAAATAAGGCTGAATAAAAATCATGGCGCAGAGCCGAAAATTTTATGTTTCCTAAAAAGCGAATTATTTATATGTGGCTGAGAGCAGACGATGCCAACGAACGAGCAATAGCTATCCCTGTGCATGGGAACTCCGAATACAAGGTTTAAAACCGTATTTGGACATTTTTCACTTCCGTTATACGTTCTTGTATTGAACTTTTTCGAATAACTCAAAAACTAAAAGAGATAGCGCCAAACTAAGAGCATATGTGTGATGCCGAGACCGACTTACATCTATATTGTGAGTTTCAGCAAAATTGGGAAACTTTGTTGGAAAATCCGTGTTGACCTTACGCGTACCGTCGATGCGACTCTCCAATATATGTATGGGGAAGGCAGCCGTCGGCCAGTGATGGTCGGAGGCGACAAGTATTAATGATAAAAATCATAATATGTTAAAGTTTGGATATTGACTGAAAAGTTCAGTATAGGTTTGGAAAATATGAAAATATTTGCTATAACCAAAGTTACAGGCGCTGCTAAAAACTTCCCCTGTTCGTCTCTTACGCCGCCTAGCTTGAGACGACGGCATCCTGAGAGGCAAAGGGGGCACCCTTAAACCTTTATTGACTAATCCAAACTAACCAGTGTGGTCTGCACATCCTGGTAGAATATATTATGGTGGCTGAGTGGATGATGCTAGATAGCAGATACAGACGCCGGCTGGAGCCTATACCTCTAGAGTTACTTAACAGAGGACAAGCATACGTAGACCATCGGCCGCAACGCATTATGGATCTGGAACCTCTCACGAATCCGCGTTGTCTCCAATGCCGCTGTCCTAATAAGAACCACCTCACGTGTCGCCCAAGCACGCAGAATGGGGAGAGGAAATGGCAAAGGCCCATCCGCAATGTATTCTAACTAATAACGAGGGCCATGACTAGGGAAGAGGATTCGCGACCCTTTACCCCGGACATGGGCACTCAAAACCATGTCTGACGCTTGAAGATGTGGTATACCCGTCATTAGCTGATGTTGACACTGCATGCCCAGCTCTGAACCGCTGATTGATCGAGACACGTATAGCAACTTGAATACATCTTCGCCGATGGGACTTGTCCACATCTGTGCGCTGTGGACCTCAAGATGCTTAGTATCGATGAAGGTCTTTCAAGTATTACCCCCGGTAGTGGCATCGGCGAAGGCTAATGACTCCTCTGAGACGCAAGTCTGCGGAGCGACTTTCTGTGAAGTTTTCTGCTCTGGACGTGAAGCTGCTCGAGTTATGCTCTAATTAATGTATAATCACAAAGCAGAATAAGACCCGAATATCGTAAAGCGATATCAGTGCATATGATTGTAAATGCATCTGCTAAATGGGCTTTGGTGAATGAATCTATGACCACATGCTGCTGTGGCTTAGATCACGCTAGACAAGGGATAGTTATGCAAGCCCAAAAGAGTAGTGTCCCAAAAGGACCGGGTGCATATAGCACCGTTCCCTTCAGAGAAATATTGTTGCACTCAGCGAAGGGAACATGGAGCATACTCGAACCAGTGGATCAGTTCGGCAGGAGATGAGCAGAGAGTTGGGAGTTATTTAATATGTTTAAATAAGTATTTAAATGTATATATAAGGGGTTATATTCCCTTCACTCCCATCGAACGCAATACGTCGGACACTTCGGTGGAAGACCAGGATTAGCCTCCTAAAAGGTTACCACAGCGGCTCAGCCGTATCGGGAACGCTACGGCTAGTATCGATTGGACGTAGTCCACTAGCTTCGGCTTACCACGAGAAGCTTATGCTTTCAACGAAGAGACTTTGGTCTCCAACCAACGCTTAAGGCGCACCGGTCGGACCAGAGTCCGCTGTAGACAATCCTTCGGGATTGTCTATTTTTTTAACCTTTTCCTACACCTCTGTGGTGAGGGGAGGTCAGGAGCGTTCTGGAGGACAGAATGGGCAGTGTCTCACAGAGAGCGCGTTGGCGGGGCGTTTATTCTCGCTCGCCTCGTAAATGCTTTAACAGTTGGTTTGCTGTAAAGGTGTGAGCGTATCGGGTCTTTGCTTCTGAACTGTTGTCTTGCTCGGGATCTGGGGACTAGCAATCAACTAGCTGAAGGAACTAAAACTAGTTCCTTCGTCAGGGCTGGATCTTGCTGGATCTTGCTGGATCTCTTGTGGGATGGTAGTATGGAAGACACAGAGAGATTATGTAACTGTATTTTTCAATACGGTTGACATAGCTTAAGGAAAAGGTTGCCCAGGGCGAGGGCAAGAGTGGCCGTCTCCGAGCAGTATCATTAGAGAGACTTGGAGCACGGCTATTCTGTTGAGGAAGAGAGACTCAACGAAAGTTCTTATGAGAACTAGAAGCTCATAATGAGCTAGAGCTTCCAAGGAAGCTCAGGTCAATAAAAGACCAAAACCAGGGGCGATACGCTATGTAGGAAATACATTGTTCATTCAATGATATTTCCTACTTTTTATAACTTCCCTGATGATCGAGCAGGGAGGAATTGATAGCTAGGAATTACATAGATGTTGTACAGAGACACTTTGTTTAATTTCGTAGTTAGAATGCCCAAGAAAAACGAGCTCACTGTAATCTTCTAAAAGAGCTTGGGTTACTCACACAAAGTAGTACGATTCCGCTACTAGATGATCATTGGCCAATTTTAATTATTATAGAGATCAAGTGTGCAGTTACAATGTGAAAAACTGTTTTTTTTTATAATTTGACATCTGTCAGTTGAAAGTGATTCTCCCTCCGGGCTGAAAAGTATTACCTTCAATCCGCTCCTCAGGCAACTTCCGAACTACTTTCAGAGTATGAGTAATGAAAAATATATATTTTTCTATAGATTTATTTTCCTTACCTACGTTTGGTTTTCGTTTTATAAATATTAGATTTCGTAAGTTATTATTTACAATATTATATTTTTTTCCTATTTAATTTCTAACACAAATTCAAATTCAAATATTTATTCACAAGCATACACGGTAAATAATAAAATGGATAAAAATGTCATGCGAAGTACATACGTGGTGCGCCAACAATGGTATGTACATTTGTGTAAATAAAAAATTAATAATTACCCTATAACAAAAAAAAAAAAACAAAAACCTATTCTCATGCATTATATTCATTATATATATTTTGTTCATATTGGTAATCAGGAACATCAGAAACATCGTACTCGCAAGAGCAAGCCATGGGGAGGCCATCTTTGATTGCAACCGTCTCTACACCTAGCCCATCATGCGACAACACTAGGAACTGGACAGGTACGAGCCGATTGACGCATCTTATGTTGTATCGGGATATTGCATCCGAGTTAAATAACTTGGACGGCTGCACTGGGCCAGGGTAACTAAAAAAAAATTGTACGATGAATAAAAAAAAACTGTAAAGACGGATAGTAAACGGCCCCAAGTTTTCTATTTACTTGTGTAATTCAACTACAGAGACGCGGGCAGTGCAGGACTGATCGTTGTGAAGATCCTTGGGGGAGACCTTTGTTCAGCAGTGGACGCCTTCGGTTGACATTTATAATCAATTAAAATACAATAATTCAGAAATTCAAATAAGTATATACTCATACAATTATTACACCTATCAAAATTCGAAAAAAATACTAGGAGTGCGAGAGTAAAAGTAATTGCTCATAGATAATTTTAACTATACTTACTTACTATATTATACGTCTGGTGAATACGTATGTGTGTATGTGTCGTGTGTTTTGTGATATATGACTTTATTTTATTTTTCGCTTTATAATTTATTAAAAGTAAGTATACTGATTCATACCTGCATTTGACAACATGAAATCTCTGCAAAACATTTCCACTGTTATCACCTTGCACGACGTATCGGACATCACCGTGTATGTCTGTTATGTAATATATGGGATCCGTCTGTAAAAAGTTGAAAATTATTTAGTTTTAAATATATCAGATTTATATTTAAAAAAAAAACAGATTTACCGAATAGAACAAATTAACAAAGATAAGAAAAGGTCTGATAAAATTAATATAATGTCTGTGTATTAGGTATCTGTAAAAACAAAGAGGATTTAAAAATAAAATAATGCTCTGCTGGTCTAAACTTACTATAGTTATGGAATTACAAGGCTGGTTTAATTGATCTGTTGGGTCTGCATATCGTATCTCAGTCTCTTTTCCTTCGCCTATGATGTCTATATTCTGCAAATATTTAGAGATATTGTATCACACTTCACACTAATATCACATCACATCACATCACACTAATATTATAAATGTGAAAATATATTTGGATGTTTAGATGTTTGTTCCCCCTTCACGCTTAAAGTACTCAACGGATTTCATTGAAATTTGGAATGAAAATAGTTTGTAACCTGGATTAACACATAGGATACTTTTTACGGGAAAAAGTCTTATTTTCACGGGAAAATCTTACACAACGCCGCAAGTGGACAGCTAGTCATAAATAAGCTAGTAGGATATCAATCAATCAATCAATCAGCCTATTACAATTCACTGCTGGACGTAGGTCTTCCCAAGGGCACGCCAAAGTGCACGATCACCCGTTTTCCTCATCCAGTCACCACCAGCGACCTTCCTCAGGTCATCAGTCCACCTGGCAGGGGGTCGTCTCACACTACGTTTCCCGAGACGCAGTCTCCATTCGAGAACCCGTCTGCTCCAACGCTCATGGGTTCTGCGCCAGACGTGGCCAGCCCACTCCCACCGTAGTAGGATATACCAATATATTTTTCTGATGAATAGTTTCAATAACGAGTAGGTATAAGTATAATACTTGCCTTCGATTATGGGTACCTATTATTTATTTATTATCGCTCAAGGCCCTCGAACGGATGTTGTAAACAAAATAATGTGAGATAATTATGGGCTAAATTTAAAGCTTTCCTCACTTACATAATTCTCCATGAGTGATCTGATTTTGTCGTATGGATAATTGCTGTCAGTTTCAAAACAAAAGTTCTGTTTTTCACATGCATTCGTCATATTCACTGAAACGTTAAATGGAACCACGTTAGAAGACAAAAACTGCAACTAAATGACTCCACTAGCGACTGTATGATATTTTTTGCGGATAGTATTTCAGTTAATTTGATGAGTATATTTACCTTTTTTGGGCATGGCTTGAATCATGTATAAAATTTGTGCAACCTAAAATATGAAATATTTGACAATCAATCCAGTTTAGAATATAATCAGTAAAACATAATACATTATAGCTTCTAATGGGGACAGATTCATGGCGAAGCCTCTCAAGCCGGATGTGACCTCTGGCGGGCGCAAACTTCGCTATCTCCTCCATTCGTCCCGCTCTCGGAAAGTCTCCCCACTGGGTGTGAACTTCCAAGAACTCTTTGGAAGTCGTTGAACAGACTCCGTACTCAGGTCGGTCGGACTAAAGAAAACCGTCTCAGGTGGGGTTTTTTAGACGGGGCGGACCTTCGGTGCGAGTGTGGCGCTAGACAATGGCCCACCTTTTATCGTGTCCTGACTCGTGCTCCCTGGAGGAGCTCACGGAGGCCTCAGATGGAGCAATCAGGGTGGCGGCATACTGGGCAAATAAAATATAAAATCTTTGACGAGCCATCGACTCGCAAGAAGAAGAAGATGGGGACAGAAAAGATTATCAATATTTTACGATGTTGCACTGTTAGCAGTGAGAGGACTACGTGTTTAACAATCTGTCACATTATTAAATGGAATATCTATGATAATAGAAAACAAAATCTAATGCGATGGATTGTCTTCGGGCAGTCATGGTACGTCACCGCCAAGTCGAGAAAAAAAGAAGATAATAAATAGTTCATTTGACGAGTTGTCAGAAGACAGTGGGATTGTCTCTATTCACACAACCTCATATTGGATTGGCTCAGCAAACGGCCTCGAGTAAAAATGCTCTTTTATCTTGTTTTGCAGTATTGTTTTGTTGATTTTAGACTTATCTGATTCCAATTGATTACAATCTAAATCCATTGAGAAAATATTTATTAAAACTATGCGTTAAGATGCTTTGCTTACTCACCACAATTATTATCAACTTTGAACTGTGCATTTTATTTAGATTCAATGGTTTTTATTTGAAAATCTAAGTCTTTTAATTTACTACTAAATAGAATATAATTAATTATTTTATTGTTGTCGTATTCGACACTTAACGACACTGTTTAATTAACACTGTTAGTATTAAAACCAACGCCTCGTTTTTATACAATACATGTATAATGAATCACAAAATAATATATAGAAAATAATAATACATAATGAATTGTACAGTCACCTTCAAAAGTGGGGTCATATCACGTGTTTTATACTTTGAAATAACTTATTTTCTAATAGTTATTTTTCTTGCATTTTGTATTAACGTATGGTGTGTACGGGACTTTATTAATATAAATAAAGGTCATAATAATGAAAAGATATTTCAAAGTATAAAAACACGTGATACGACTCCACTTTTGTAAGCGACTGTACATAAACTTTCTTTTGGCGTTTTGGATTATATTACGCTTTTTTTTTTGCTATCTTCAATATAGGTACTTCTGTTCAGTTCTCTCATCCACGCATCTGTACATTGGACGTCGGAAATAGACCGGAGAACCACTCATTTATCCTGGTTACGCAATCAATTTTAATAAATCCTTACTAATACGAGTAATATAAACGCGAATGTTTGTAATTATGGATGTAATGGATGTATGTTTTATACTTGCAATTGTCGGCACACTGAGAAAAATAATGAGCCGTACACCTTACATAAGTAGCAAAGCTCTAGAAAATACGTAGGAAAACGGGATAGACGGACGTATTGAGCTAGACGCATGACGCGTATGAGTTGGACTCATTGTAAGTCCAATTGCTACTTAATTTAGAGTAATTCGTCGACTCATTATAAACAGTGACTTATCCCAGTGCACTGTTTTCTCATTGTACTTGGTGGAACTCCATAGTATTATTAATGATGAAAACACTTGTACTCGTTTCACATAATATTTTATTTTTTGTAGCCCACAAGTAATCCTTTCAATTTCGCTTCTACTTCCATCTATGTTCTTGCTGTGCGTTATGCATGCATTTATCAAAACACGATAAAGGTTTAGATATACTTTTAACTTGAGATTTAATGGAACTTATAGATATAAGTTCCATTAAATCTCAAGTTAAAAGTATACTTGGTCAATTTTATAAAAATATTATAGAATAGAATATACTTTATTGCACACAAGGATATAGCTTGAAAGTACAGAAGATAGATAAAAGGGTGTACAGATAGGTGGCCTTATTGCTAAGGTAGCAATTTCTTCCAGGCAACCTTAGGGTACAAGAAAACTTCATTGGAACTGTGGGATGGTGCACACAAAAAAAAACAGAATAGGATAAGCTATTTAATACTAATAATCAAAGTTACATAAACAAACTACTTATACTTAGGGCATACAAACCTACATAATATACCTACATACATAATATGTCAATATAGCTACATAAATCAAAAGTTGCAAAAACTCAAAACCGCCTCAAACCACGAAGCTAAATCTAAAATAGAAATGTGGTTGGTAAGCATGAATTACTCGCAAACAGAAGAAATCATAGCACTATCAGAGACTTGATTTCATCCGCAGGCACGCACGCGCACACACACACATACACATACACACACACTTACTCCACAACTACACCCTCTCACACTCTGTTTCAAACCCATGTTTTTATTATTTTTATTGTCTTCAAATCAAATCAAATCAATGGCCCGTTTTTATTGTCTTAGCCGAACTGAATATTATAAATTTGCTGTTTTTCTGCTGTTCTCCTTGACAGCAAGCAATACAAAGGAAAATCGAGTATCGGGGCCCTGCGATACAAGCTGGGCTTAGTGCAGGGTCCGCTGTTTAATAAGTTGGTTACCTTAAACAGACAAGACAGCGAGTTAAAATAACCAAAAATGTTGAAAAAGGGTAACTTTAAGTCTTCGTATGCAACTGTTCGGAACTATTACTAGTATTGTATATCCTAGACATAAATAACTCAGGTAATCCGCGTCTTTATGTTCCTGTAAGATCTTAATTGAGCAATAACCTCAAACTTACTAATTTGGTAGGAGCCATAAATTTCTCCTTATCACGCTTTGTGGAATGGCCCACCTATCGACGTTAAGAAATCACAATTTAGGGAGCTCCTTAATAGGATCTTTGTTTGATAAACTAATTAGGTAGGTACTTGAGTCAACATTTTGGTATTAAACACGTTTATGAGTGAGTTGCGTACAACGGTTTATAAGTAACTCATTACTTCTATTTATAGGATTTGTTTACAATTTAACCTGTTAGGTTTATAATTTTATTGGAATAGATTAAATGAAAACATGTATGACATAGCTCATGAAAATTCTTAAATACGGAAGAGCTGATTTTTATGTAAAACATTTTAGTGGTTTTATTTTTGAAGCTGAGAATATAAAAAATATGGTTTTAAAAGATTTAAAAAAAAAGAAGGAGAAGAAGGAGAAGATTTTTCAGACAAGAGCAAAAATCAAATTCAAATACAGAATTTTCCATTGAAACATTAGATTCAACAATCATTCCTCGAAATAATGTGATGAAAATTTCATAGAATCGTGACCAGAATTGTAATCCACTTATAAGGGACAATTTAACATGAATATGAATGAGGTGGAGATAGGCAGGAAACTTGGCTAGGTGGAATTATTGCTGGTGGACTAGACCAGTTACATGATGGTTGACACATCCATGGAGCAGAATGTATATGCCGATAACCCATTTCTCTTTCTTATAATACTAGAGGTCCGCCCGCGGCTACGCTCGCGTTGTATAAAATTCTCCCGTAGGAATAAGACTTTATCCCCTTAAAAGTATCCTATGGTATTAATCCAGGGTACAAGCTATCCAAATCAGTTTTGTTTCATGGCGTGTTATTCTCCTGCACTTCCGCGAGCAAGATTTCATAGATTTGTCATCATAGAGCTTTTAAACGAATCAATGTATTTGATTATAAAGGCATCTCAAATTGACGAGTTCACTGCATGCGGATGGTTAAAATTGGCGCGATATAGTAGAGACCTAACCACAGTGATTTCGATTTTGATTAAGGTTAAAAGTACTGAGACCAAATCCCTGTTATAGGTTACTAACTTACTAACTTCGGAAGGTAAATAAATAGTTTTCAAAGTAGAAAAAAGCGGAGGCAAAAATAAAATAAAATAGAAAATATGTTGTGAGAATTTGGCAGGATAATTTTATTAAAATACTTATAACAACAGGCTATTTATGCGTGAGTTATAATACCTCTTTTTTTATCTGTAAAATAGGTCGAGTTAGACCTGAATAAATCACTAGAGGTCAAACAAATATATAAGTAACACTATATTAAAAAAAAAAAAACGTTCTTGTCTGGCAGCACACGTCTACGCAAAGAAACATCATGACTCAAAATCAAAAACCAAATGCTAAAAGTTACGATTAGGTAAACAATTAAAAAATCTTGTTGTAACTAATCATCAGCATTTATAAATCATTAAAGATATTGATTTATGTAAGAAATGATTAAATCAGCTTTTATGTGCCTGTTCATAAATTGTTATTGCGGTAGAAATGTGTGCAGTGAAAACACATTTCCTTGTAATAGTATTTGCAATATTACTTTCAGCACAAAAATGTTTGGCAAGATCAAGTGAAATTCCACCTGTAAGGTCTAGGATTTATTCTATCGTTAAAGAATGTCATGCCATTTTGCCGTCAGCATTAAGAGAAGAGATCGCTACATACAGACCTCTGGTTAGCACAATAAGGAGAGTTATATGGTCCTACGCCTCGAGAATTACAAATCTGTAAGTACCAACCCTTAAATGCATACGGTTCCACTTTCGACACATATCTTAAATATTATTTATTAATTTCTGTTTTGTTTTCATTAGTTTGGTGATCTTCTTTAGTAACAAAAAAAATTCCAAACATTTTTTTCACAGCAGGTAAAGTTTGCCACCAAAACGAAGTCAGAAATCGAATTTCAAATTTAAATAATTAAAAAAAAACTTACAAATACCAAATAAACTGTATACAATATTTTATTTAGGGAATACAACATTTTTACATTTAAAAAAATTGAAAAGAGAAAAAGCCGAAAACAAAACGTATTTTTTATTAATAAACAGTATTTTTTTAAATTTGCCGAATTTCCCGTTTTTCTGGACCAAAAAGAAGCTTAATTACCAAATTATTAATAAAAAATCAAAAGCCATGCATTTA
This sequence comes from Carpatolechia fugitivella, assembly GCA_951230895.1. Lineage (NCBI taxonomy): Eukaryota > Metazoa > Arthropoda > Insecta > Lepidoptera > Gelechiidae > Carpatolechia > Carpatolechia fugitivella. The sequence continues at coordinate 13,385,938 of OX579653.1, read as the reverse complement.
AGGGTACATTAATTTAATATAAATAATATAATTAGCTATTGTATTGTCTTCCTTTATTATAATTATTTATATTTCAAATTAAAGCTACAGCGCTGCAGAGCTATATCCATTCACTGAACTAGTAACAATAAAAAAAATCTATTTGCCTACACGATGATTAGATTTCTTAGAAACGTGTTTCAATTCATTTTTTGCGCATGCACCTAACAGCTAAAATGAGGAAAATCAATAGAAAAATGTGTTCAATAATCATGCGTTCACATAACAAAATACGAGTAATATAAACTCACTCATAATAATGTTCGCTTTACATGATACAACGAAAGTGGGACACATTTGACGTTTATTTTAAAACTCAGCAGTGTATCTTGCATTGATAAACTTTAGAGAAACGCTCCGTCACTCTGGTCTGGTCATTGGTGCATTCCGCGACATGACGAAATTGATGTTAATAGGGTATTTTACTACTTTTTTATTATTTATAAATCCAATCTTGTTTATTTCTGTAACCAAAATTTTCGTTTTATCTTAATAAGGTTTGAAATTTAAGATTAGACAGAGAGGCAAATATAGACCAGTGACGTCACTAAGTCTACATCTACAGCGCCATACGTTTTCCATACAGAAAAGTGTTTTAGAAAGAGACAGACATATTAAAACTTTAAAAAATCATTGTAAGTAAATTGTTTTCAACCGATTTTGTTTTTTATTCGCGAATCGTCAGCTATTTTTTTATTATTTTCATGTTATACTTGGGTTACTATAGGATGAGCGTTGGCAGATTAAAACATTTTAATATTATTTCGTTTATTTAATTATTTATTAAGTAAAATGCTGAGTGACATGTAGCCGATGGGCCAGCTTCACCGTCATGTTCCTCGTCTCGGCTCCGTATGTCAATACGGGTAGGACACACTGATTGTACACCCTGCTCTTCCGGCATTGCGGTAGTGGCGACGAGTAGATATGACGCAGTTTCCAACTGTACTCTTTTTGCGATTTCACGCTCGAAGTTGTCTCTACCCAACTGCAATGTCTGCCCGAGGTAGAGCATAAAAATGGGTAAACAAGTTGAAATGCTAACTAAAGATGCTAAATGTTATCTATGGAAACTTAAAGCTATGTCAAATGCGCGCCAACGTAAAAGGTAGTAGTAATAAAGCTACTGGCTAGTAGATACTATTATTTATTCGGTGCTACTGTCATGACATACATACATAATTACGCGATTCCGTTATTTATATCGGAACGCACTGAGATGTGAACTTAGCTTAATAGTTGGTCCAGATTATAATATTTGACCTATAACATTATATCGAATTTAAAATTAGTTCAGATAACAGTTTTACATCGAATCACAATATTTGCTTCAGTCAATCTCAATTTCTCGTAGAATGGTGACCGTAAAATGGAATTTTTATTTCAATTATTTGTTTTACTTGTAATGATTTTAAATAATGAGTGTGCTTTTGTTATAAATAACTATGATAATCAGGACTGCGCGTCACTATTAAACATTACTGTGATAAATGAAATCAATACTTACAAAAATGTGGTTGAATTAATAATGAGCAGTGTAAAGAATGAATCGGGAGCGGAAATGTATAATAAGTATGTACTTTTTTAGCACAAAAAGCGCCCATTATATCAATTAGAGATCCTGAAAATTATCGATGGCCAATTAGCCAGATCTACTTGTAGTGAAGTGTGAGCTTATTCTAACTTCTCGTTAAAAGAGAAGAGAGAGAGCAGCAAAGCTGTGGAAAAAGCTGCCTAAGGTTATACAAAGCAGCCCAACTATCCACTCTTTTAAAAAAAGAGTAACAGAGCACTTTATCTCTCAGTTATCATAAGTTATTTATGTTTATGTAAAAGTATTTTGTAGTATTTATACATATTGAGTAGGTATATGTTTATTATATTTGGGTAGGCATATATAAATGTATTTATGTAGTCTATTGGCATGTATGTATGTATGTATTAATTAAGTATGTTAAATTCTAGTACACATTCTTGTCATCCCACTTTAATTAAGTGTCTCACACAACACATTGGTTGGCTGGAAGAAATCTCTCTTTAGAGATAAGCTCGCCTTAGCTACATCATTTCTGTATAGTGTACTGTTGCAATATAGAATATATATAAAAAATCCTTAAATAGTATTAAACGCAACAATAAGTCATATTTATTATATTTACATTCAGTATTTAAATAGCCCACTGTTGGGCAAGGCCCCACTGCTGGTTTGTAAAACCACATGGAATACAATCTTCTTCTTCTTTTTGGGTCTCGTCTCCTACCTGAGTTTCAGGGTTATATGGCTGTTCTATTTTAATGAACTAGCTAGGTACCCTAAATTAAAAACCTCTTGCTCAAACCATTCTTTTCAATGCCTAAAATTTTTGAGCTAGACCATCTACGAGTAATAATCAAATATTATCAACTCAAAACGTTTTTTATTTGTTCAGGCAATACCTATAAACTTTTAGTCTATTATCAAACTCAACAGTCAATATTTCAATAATTAATATCGAGCTAGAATTTTTAAAGTCAGCGTCACTGAATTTTACAGTAGGTGATGTATTGCAATAGTCTAGACTATTTTATTTCTCAGTATGTGGCCAACGTATTCCAGCTTCACCTGATGATAATGAGAACTTAGTGAGAACTTCAAGTTTGGATGGAATAAATTGCAGCTATTAAAGTAATCAATATTTTTTGTTTTTTCTTTTTAGTTACGCTCACTTCATAGACAAATTCGGAGCTCGTCTGTCGGGAAGTGAGAGCCTAGAACGTGCCATTGATTACATGTTGCATCTTACAGCTCAGAATGGAATCAATACCGCTTTTACAGAAGAAGTCGATGTAAGCTGATAGTATACCAAAATATAATATTTCATAAGCTAGTATACATTACATTTAGGCGATCAGATTGGGCGAGTATATGATAGGCTGTTTTCTTACGATGTTTTTCTCATAATATGAGTGGCGAAAGGACTAACATAAATCTAAAATTCAAAATTGAAATTGAACTGTAGGCAGTTCATTGACAACGCTGTTGTACAAAGAGAGAGCGATTTTCAAGTATCAAATCAATCGAAGAAATGTCAATAACAGGAATATTTCTAACAATTTGTAAAATCGTACATTTAAATGAGAACATTTTTCTTTTATTTTCAGGTGCCCCACTGGGTGAGAGGTTTAGAAACAGCAGTTATGTTAACCCCTAGACAGAAAAAGATCCCCATTCTTGGTCTCGGCAAAAGTGTACCTACTCCAGTCGAAGGGATCACTGCTGAAGTGATTGTTGTCAAAAGTTTCAACGAACTTGCTGCTCTACCTTTTGATCACGTTGCGGGAAAAATTGTCGTATACAACCCACCTTTTGTCAGTTATGGTGAAACAGTAAAGTACAGAACGCAGGGTGCTATAAAAGCGGCAATGAAGGGTGCTGCAGCATCTTTAATCAGAAGCATTACACCATTCTCGCTATACACTCTTCACACAGGAGCTCAATCTTACTCAGATAATGTTACCAAAATACCCACGGCATCAATCACCGTTGAAGATGCAAATTTACTAGAAAGAATTTATCGAAGAGGAGAAAGAATTGTTATTCATATGAGAATGGAAAGTACATTGAGAATGAAAACATCTAGAAATACTCTTGTAGATTTAAGGGGAAGAGATTATCCTTTTAAAATGGTTTTAGTATCAGGGCATATTGACAGTTGGGATGTCGGAGAAGGAGCTATGGATGATGGTGGTGGCATGTTTGTGAGCTGGTTTGTTCCTATTGTTTTAAATCGTCTAGGCTTGAAACCAAGGCGAACCATTAGAGCCGCTCTTTGGACTGCAGAAGAAGTTGGATTGGTTGGCTCGGCTGCATACTTGAGAAGGCATAAAGAAGAGTTAGATAAAATTAACTTCATATTAGAATCAGATGAAGGAACGTTTGCTCCACTGGGACTAGACGTAGGTGGATCAAATAAAGCCAGATGCATCATAGCGGAAATATTAAAATTGTTTTCACCGATTGACCAGATGAGGGAAAGTGAAGCACCTGGGTCTGATCTGTCACAATTTGTGGAAATGGGTATTCCCGGAGCATCACTGCTGAACCAGAATGAGCGATATTTTTTCTACCACCATACGGAGGCAGACACGTTGGATATTCAGAACATGACGGATGTAGTAAACTGCGCTGCTTTTCTAGCTGGAGTGTCTTACGTCATTGCGGATCTCTCAGTAGATATTCCACGCCATTGATGGCCGTATAAATAGACACTTAGTTCAATTTCAACTTATACGGGTCAGTGTTAGCAGCACTTAAATAAAATGTACCTATAAATTTACCGTAGACCTCTGCGTTTTTTTCGAATTTCATCATCCCACTGTCTACAAATATTATTATAAATGTGAAAATATATTTGGATGTTTAGATGTTTGTTCCGCTTTCACGCCTAAACTACTGAACGGATTTGGATGAAATTTGGAAAGGACCTTGGATTAACACGTAGGTTACTTTTCACTGAAAATTTTATTCCCACGGGAAATCTTACACAAAGCAAGCCTAGCCGCGGGCGGACCGTTAGTTGGTCATTTACATTTAAAAAATTGATTATATCTTTTTGAAAAACAAAAAAGGTATTTAACCAAGTTTAATTTTCATGTCATGAGGCCTTGGAGCTTAGAGTATTGGACTTGGAGTTTCATTTAGTACAACCAAAGTTATAATCACATTTTTCTTCGCTTTCTCCAGTTGACGGGAAAATCCCCCTAACGGTAAAAGGTTCTTAACGTACTTTGACTGCTCTATTACTTACTTACAGAATATTTTCTTGTTTTTATTAAATAATTCTCTCCGGGGAATTGGCGCGGACAGTTACCTTGTTTAGATACTTTTTGAATTTCATTTTGATCGTGTTTCTGGCAAGGTAAATATTGTAAAAGTTTACTAGATTTGTGGCTACCACAACGCCGAGGGTTCGTTTTACCAGGAGACTTGTCTTATAGTACTATAGGTATATATTTTTTTACGTTTTCTTTTTGACGTTACACGTCTCAATGAAGACTGAGGAAGCCAGTTCAAAAACCTGTTAACAAAAAATGAACATTTAAAAAAAGTTGAGGCTGCAGAACAAACTCCCGAAAGGTGTGCGTTATTTAGTTCATCATCATCATCATCGTTATTTAGTTAACACGTTGTTTATCAATTTAAGATTTATCAAGAAATGTTTCCTCATTCAGTTCCACATGTAGAGTCAGAAAGGAAAAGTAAAAATAAATTCTCCTATCAAAATTAACCACCTGAAAGATTTTGCTTTATTTAGTTAAAAACTTGTATAAAGGGGTTTGAACATTTTGGCATAGTGATAACCACAATTTTGCGGGAATTTAGGACTTTTACTGAAAAAACGGCGCATGTTAAAACCTGTATATATCGATAGAGGATCTATAAACGAACAAAATGATATATGACTCAATGTCCTACCGCGCAAGGTTTTTGAGATAATCTATGTTAAAGACCCAGTATGGATAAAAATCCTAATTTATTCTCTCTGCGATTAAATACCTATACGTAGTATAATTTTTGCACGTGATGTTTGCTATTTCTGCACCTCATACGATATCTTACATACATAAATACATGTCACGTCGTACATATCCCTTTAGGTGTGAGCAGAGTCTTAAATGGCACACGGGAAGCACACATTTTGCCGTCAAAATGTTTGGACATTGTACGATATTTTATCTTACCTACATGTAATGTTCATAGTACAATATTTTCTACTACTGTCGTCATCCGTGTCCTTTTGTTTAAGAGCATTGGGCTCTTGATCTGGAGGTCATGAGTTTGATTCCTACGGTTTCCCTAGTGAAAAAGTCACTTGCGCGTTTTATCTCAATTGGTTCAGCTCAGTCAGTCAAAAGACGTCCACTACTGGACGAAGGCCTCTCCGGTTCTGCGCATCCAACGATTTCCGGCGGCCTTCACCAAATCGTCGGTCCACCTTGTGGGAGGCCTGCCCACGCTGCGTCTTACGGTACGCTGTCGCCACTCGAGAACCTTTCTGCCCCAGCGGCCGTCAGTTAAGGGTCCTACCCATGCCAACTCGCAGTTTGTGAAGGCCTAAGGCTCGTAAACGAGTAAGTAGAAAATTTCAGTAAACATATATATTAAACTTGGATATATAACCTTTATTTGGCGCAGACGGATTTTTATTAAAAACATTAAAATTAAATACTATACTAAAAACGCCATTGAAGTCGAGCTGTTCCTATTGTTAAATTCGCTACTGCTTCTAAACTACAACAGACGTGGACGTGTCCTACGGATTATTATTTTTACGGCTTTTATTTATCATATTATTTTATTCATCATAGGTAGTTCAAGAAAAAAGTAAAAAAAAAAACACGTTTTTCGCACGATTCCTGCGCAGTGTCGGACGTAACTACCGTGAAGCATCGCACGCTAATATAAACGCTTTTTCTGTAGTGCGTCGGTTGAACTTTGAACTAAAGCGCGTTGAGTTGCTAATCTAGCCATTGTATGCCCCTTAATGAAATTATTACTTACCTAAGTGAGAAAAGACGCTACGCCTACAAACTGCTATTCAGTTTGACGATGTTTACATACAACTTTATGTTATTTGTGAAATAAATAAATATATCTTGTTTTCTTCTTTTTTTTCTCTTTTTTCTTCTAACAATGTGCCCCCCCCACTGCCACATAATTTTGTCAATTCTGAAGGCTATGTCGGTTACCTTAGTTCTCCTGCGGTTCTCATAATTTTCGATTCGATCTCGCAAGGAAACTCCCAAGCATATCTGGTAGTCGTGGTAGCAACGTAAAAACTATGGCAGATGCCGTAAGGCTGTTTTAAAATTATGACCTCGGGGACTGCTGCTCACGTGATAAAAATAAGAAGAACATTTTATGTTACAACATTACTTTCTGTTAGACTTAGTATAAGAAAAAAATACAGAGGTAGTGTTATTACGATAATTTATTACAGTTCGTATTTCTGTAACTACAGCAAACGAAATACAGAAGAACATCAATAATTATAAAACTAATAATATAGGGTTGTTTGATAAGCTTTTTGCTGTACCTATACCTATATATTATGCAGCTTAACAACGCTGAATCAAGTGTGTTGAATGAACTGCAAATGTACAATGTAGAAACATAATAATAAACTGCGGGTGTAGACTTATCAAACCATCATGTAATTAGTTCATCATCATTATCATCTCAGCCGGAAGACATCCACTGCTGAACATAGGCCTTTGCCATACGTTTCCACCGTGAACGGTCCTGCGCTACTTGCATCCACCGGCGCCCAGCAACTTCCACCAAATCATATGTCCACATTGTGGGAGGCCGTCTAAAACTACGCCTTCTGGTCCGTGGTCACCATCCGAGAACCTTTCTTCCCCATCGGTTATCGGTTCGACGAGCCATATGGCCTGCCTATTGTCACTTCAACTTGCTTATCCGCTTATGAGAGCTATGTCGATGACATTGGTAATTAGCTCAAGATGAAACAAATAATATAGTTTACTTTAGTTACATTTTGTGATGGTGGGCGTGTGAAGAGAAATGAAATATAATAAATAGGGAACATAAGGGTATATTTGAAGAGAAAATATTAGTACTAGTCAAACATGTCGTAGGGCTTCCAAATTACAACTGAGTCAAAACACCCTTCAAAACCGGCATGTTTCGAAAACGTTTAAAAATACGATTCTAGAACAAAATAAAGCTGCCAGTGTGCATTTATCACACATTTATCCAGCAGTGGACTGCAATAGGCTGATTGATTGATTGATTGATATTGATCGACTGTCTTCGCTCTGATCAGAAGACTTCAAAATATTGTCTAAAAGCAGCAGAAGGTTATGACTCATAACCAATTGGAGAAGAACGCACAAGTGTTTTTTTCACTAGGCAGGAATCGAACCCACGACCTCCGGATCTAGAGCCCAATGTATAACACTACGGAGGCAATCGTAGAAAATATTGAACTATGAGCATTACATTTGCCCAAATATTTTACCGTAGTTTTAGTGTGAGCTTCCCGTGTGCCAACTAAGGATCTGCTCACCCCTTTAAGGATATGTACGTGATTATATGTATGTATGTATGTAAGATATAGTATGAGGCACAGAAAGTGCAAACATCATGTGCAAAAATTGTTGTACTATAGTATTTAATCGCAGAGGGAATAAATTAGGATTTTTAAACATACAGGGTCTTTAACATAGATTATCTCAAAAACCTTGCGCGGTAGGACGTGGAGTCATATATCATTTTGTTCGTCTATAGATCCTCTATCGATATATACAGGTTTTAGCATGCGCCGTTTTTTCAATCAAAATCCTACATTCCCGCAAAATAGTGGTTATCACTATGCCAGACTCCCATACGGGGATGTTCAAACCCCTTTAATCAACTAACCATGTTAAAGTATTTTACACACAGACAGCAAATAACAATAGAACGGTAGGAAAAGATTTATGTTGGTTTGATGTCGTAGCTGACAAAATATGCTGACGCAACGATTGTGGTTTCTCACAATATTGCTCCGAGCACACAGTGCTAGATTAACCACAGATAAAGAATAACTTTGACCAAGTGTAACGGGCCGTTGATGTTAATGATGTTGAAAGAATAACTTTTTCTTTTTGTAAAATATGTGATGGGCTCGCTTTGAGATGTATAAATTTAAATTATTTATGTACAATATTTTTACGAGTATTTTTCACAGGAGTCCGCGATATCCCCGCAAGGACGTGGGGGTGTGGGGTTGAAACCATAAATATTTAGACGACCCCACAGCCTAGTCGGTAGTACACCTGCCCACGAAACACAAGATCGCGGGTTCGAATCCCGTATTTATGTTTGCCATGTGTCTGGATGTTCTTTTTTTATAAGTAGTACTTACCCATTTAATTAATGTATTATATCAGCAGTATGATACCCATATTACAAGCTCTACTTAGTTTGGGATCAGATGGCCGTGTGTTAGATGTCCCCATATATTTATTTGCTTGAAACCTACAGCTCTCCGTTCAGAACGCAGGATCCGTTATACCACCAATTTTATTTATTTATTTTATTTTATTTTGAGAGAAAAGGCGTAGAGAGAGAGAGAGTAGGCGTTGTACTAACAGCCGTGTTAAGACTAATATGCCGCAAAAGATTAAAAATAACATACAGTAACAAAATATAAGACTATATTTCCGATGTTATCACCTTGCAATGAAGATACCTTTTGCACGAAACGGTAGTCTAAGCCGTTGTTGACTCAGTAGTATTAATTAAACCAATGTTCACAGTCTCGCACCCTCTCAATGTTTATTAAGAAAACCAAGACCCGTACACTTAATAACCCAACGCAACGTTATGAGAAGCCACCGGCTCCCAAGCGGTTACGGTAGACAAATGTGTATCTACCGGTATGTTGCTACGCTAACGTACCGAAATTATATTGTAAAGATATCAAGCTAGTATAGATAAAAAATCTTTCGTTCATTCCAAATAATTTTTATTTTCCCCGTCGATTTTTATTTCTTTAGCTTGAAGAAATGGGCCTGAAAAATATTTATTTAGAAATAAGTAGGTCTTTGTGACCTTTGCAATAAATTTTATTCCCAACGCCTACACCATAGCCAAATGGAAGAAATGCAATACAATACAAAAAATATATCATCATCATCATTTCAGCCTGTTAAAGTCCACTGCCTACCCACCTGCATCCAACGAGACCCAGCGATCCTCACCAGGTCGTCGGTCCATCTCGTAGGTGGCCGTCCCACACTGCGCTTGCCAGTACGTGGTCTCCATTCAAGGACTTTCTTGCCCCATCGGCCATCCGACCTTCGCGCTATGTGGCCTGCCCATTGTCACTTCAGCTTGCTTATCCTACGGGCTATGTCAGCAACTTTGGTTCTTCTACGGATCTCCTCATTTCTGACTCGATCTCGTAGAGAAATACCAAGCACAGCTCTCTCCGTAGCTCGCTGCGCGACACTGAGCCTCTGAAAAGTTCTTTTGTGAAGCACCCAGAGCCGTAAGTCATCACTGGTAACACACACTGGTTGTACACCAAAAAATTATATATTTCAATATATTAATTTTTTTTTAACGAAACGCACTTTTTTATGCAGCTGTCATAATTGTTACCCATTCTTGGAGAAAAGAACAATTTATTACCCTGAAAAATTAATTCCTGCCAATCTGTGAAATCTGGCCTACAGCTGATGAAGTTTATTATTAAATATTATTTCTTCCAGATGGACGATGTATAGTGGGGTGGACGCAAATTTTATTTATTGAACCCGATATGCCGCATAGATAGTTTTTCCAAGGCCGCAGTCAAATTGGGACAATACAAGCTTAATTTACAGCTAACCAAATTCATTATACAAAGTCTGTTATAGTAACTACTAAGCCTTAGGATAAACTGTTAGAACGGCTTTCTCATTGTTAGTTACGTCATAGGGAGATTAGATGACTAATGGTTGTCCGAACCACCTACCGAACTGTATAGGTATACCAAAACTATACAGCTGGGATTAATAAGGTCACTACAAAAGCCTGACTAATCTAGTTTCTCTGTATTTATAATCATAAAAGTTACTATCATTTAACGATGATTAAAATTCTTTAAACAACAATAAGATTATTCAGCCACCTTCGGATGCACCAGCACCTGACTGATAAGGAGTCGAAGTAATCGCCATGGTCACCAGTATTATCTTCATCATCATCATGAATCAGTTATTAAACGAAGAGTAAAAAATAAAAAGTTTCAAAATGTCTGACTGAACTATTATTCAGAATATCGAAATCATCGTCTTTTTCGTGAATATGTGACAGTTATGTGACCACGTTACTATTACAGAACTGACAACCGATACTAAAGTTAATTCTTGCGTGAGTTCACATTGCACTTATTATATTATGATAAGCGTTGCGGGTAGGTACAGTGAGAGACGTAGCCAGATGGACTCTAACCTATTATAAACTAGTGGCTCTGTGAGCTGTAGACCTCGCGAGTCTGTATATCTTTTCATATATTATTTATTTTTATTTTTTCTCCACAAACATCCCTGACCCCTTGATTTTATTATTATTAATATTTTATTGGTTGAGAAATGTGACCTGTAGAGGAAAACAGCCTCAGCCGTAGACCTTGTAAGCTGGACACCCCCATAACTCCGTCATTTTTTAAATTTCCAAAAACTGACTCGACATCAAAATTCGGTTAATTTATCAAACCTGCTCACAAAATCTCACGAGAATCGGTTGAGAAACGCGACCTGTAGAGTGAAACAAACAAACAAACAGATGGACAGACAGATAGACATACAAAAGCAAATTCGGCCAAGCTGAAACAAAGACGCTTCGCTCGCTCGGTCAATAAAGAACACGGGTATATATTGAATTTATTTATTTATTTAAAACACGTGTAATCTCTAGCACGAAAGCATCAGGACTCGCAAATAAAAAGAGAACTATTCGCAATTCAAAAACTACAAATTTATAGAACGAAATATAAACCAACAGCCTCCCAAGACCTTCTGTAATAATATAATGTACTAATACTACCCAATCATCTAAAGCGATTATCACATCCCCCGTGGCCGAGTGGTCGAGATTTGGACGCCATTACGGAGGTAAAAAAAAAACTACCTACTGGAAAAATCCGATTCCTAATACCTATACCCAATCAGTTTGTAGGCAGCTGTAGTATAAATTTAATTCCGTTAAGCTTAATAGTGTTTGAACTGCTCTCCAGAGGTTCCTAGTCCACTTACTTTTATTAAAGCTATTTTGAAACGTGCCAGCTATTTTCGCAAAGCGACGCAATACCAAGGCACGCCGATAAATCAAATTCAACACTTACAAAGCTTTTTAGAAAGTATTTACTAATGGCTCTATGAGCTGTAGACCTCGCGAGTTTTTTTTAAATTACTAATTTATTATTTTATTAGTTTTTAATCTCCGTATTCTTTTTTAATTTCCAAAAACTGACAACGAAAAAAAATATTATTGAACCTGCTTACAAAATTTCACGAGAATCGGTTGAGAAACGTGACCTGTAGAGGAGAATAAACAGACAGGTGGATAGAATCGAGAATTTTTCATTCCCAGCGGTTATCAGCATCGGTGCGTTGATGAGAGCCATTAAAAAGGCGTAGATAAGTCATACGCGCTCGAAAAGCGGCACACCAAAAGTTAGCTAATTAGCCAACCTGAACTTAGTCACGCGTCGCTTTGTCTCTTATTCGCACTTATGCTAATAGACTTGCCGTGTCCGTCCATGTGTAAGTTTTGTGCCATGTTAAAACACCGTTTGCCTTGTAAGTGACCTATCAACGCCTTTTTACTTATAATATCATTGTTCTACGTATTTTCTCAAATCGTTAATCAAAAAACGCAAGACCTCTCGAGTGATATTATAGCCAGCCAGGTCAGCCCATGTAACTGAACAACTTTTGTTCCAGAAGTACACAAAATCATCAGTCTTTTCATATAAACTGATCAACTGATGGAGTCAATTTGTATATAAATTGCTTTTTTTTTGTTATTTTGCGAACAAGATGTATGAAGCCACTACCGAGGTTCCCGGCTCACGGCCGACAGCTTACGACAAAGTCAGAGTCAGAGTCTGACAGACTGATAAGCCGACAAGTCTGCGCAACCTCTGCACGACAAATCTCGTTTCTATGAAAACGAGCGTCGAATAAACTTATAAATTCGAAATTCGAAAAGGCGCGGCGCAACCACACTATCACTAGCACTAGAAAATATACTTGGCAGTTAAGTGTTTGATACTTGATACAGTTTAGCTTACCCGTCACGTCTCAATGATGATATTGGAGCACGGACGTTAATGCAGCTGCGAGACGCGCCGGCACGTATATTATTTAGCCTGGACTCACTTCTCTGCGAATAAGAGGAAGCTATTGGAAATTTTCTGAGAGTTTTGATTTCAATAGTTTATGAAGAATTTATAGTAAACGGTACATTGACAGTTATATCAACGACGCGTCACGCACGACGTTAAGGCGCTACGCCGAAAAAAAATTGTTGCGCAAGAGGTGTGTCTAAGGAAGACGGCGCGGGCAGCGCCCCGCGTCGGTCAGCCGCTCCCCGCGCCGCCCCGCACAGACCCCGCTCTAAAACATCGAGGCGGGTCTATGACCTCTGCGACAATGATAAAATATTATATTTGTTTAATTTGATGTAATCGCGCAAAGTATATTACTATGTATGATTCGCTCTTTGAGTATATATTTTTTATTTTATTTTAATTGGTCTTTAGTGTAGTGGAGTGTAGGGTAGTAATGATTATAATTTCACCTAAAAATAAAAGATTTAGTATTTCAAGATTCCAGACATTTTGACATTGTAATAGTAAGTATAATTTGAATTACTATAATACGGTCCGCCCGCGGCTACGCTCGCGTTGTGTAAGATTTTCCCGTGGGAATAAGCCTTTTCCCGTAAAAAGTATCCTATGTAAGTGTCCTATGTGTTCCAGGGTATAAACTAACTTTATTCCAAATTTCTTTCATACCAATCCGTTCAGTAGTTGTTGTCTTCCAGTATCTTCACTTCAAAATTATATAGGGGACAAGGGGAAAATAATTCCCGTTGTCACCACTTTAATTTATTTATAAAATACCTACAGATTTTCGAGTATTTTTATTCCATTGTTTCCAAACTGAAGTCAATTTATTAATTGGATGCAAAAAAATAAAAATGTGATGTTTATTTACGATTTACAATACGATCGATACGTATCTACTTATTTCTGATACGATCAATATTGTGAATGTTTCCGGAAATACATAATGTTTTCATCGTGTCTATTTTTTTCTTTGTGTTAGATTAAACAGGATGATCACTATAAATGTCTTTATAATATTTTTATCACACACACGTCACTTCAACACATCAATTATTTTTTTCTTTCACTGTCATTATGATGAGTAATTGGTATCAAAGAAATCTTATATCAAATATTTGGTTCAAATCAAGATCAAAAGTTTCTGTTTTGTCAATATAAATTGGGTATGCAAATTTTTAAAAAAAGTATGCTAAATGCAAAACCATTTCGAGATATAAGGTTGGTTCCTAAATATATTTTGCATTTTTTTTTTGCTCAAAATACTACACGGTTGTTTATTTTTTTTATAAAATCATTTAATTTCCAAGTGCCCTCCAAAAAGTAACCTGTAGCCGTGCCATCCATGGTAGCTTTGACGTCGAAAAATGATTCATAAAAATCTTAATTTGAATAAAATATTTTTATTTGATTTGATATACGGCTGATTCTCTGCCTTGACAAACGAGATATATAAAAAAATACACAAATGTCAAACTTCATCTTTGAATATGGCACAGAATCTTGCGCCACGTGTAAAGCTTGATCTGCTATTTAAATATATTTAATTGTAAAACTTTTACTTTAGTATTATATCAGACTGCCCACGCCGCGAAATTTTATTGATAAAGCATCGACTATTTGTGTTTACCATTGAAATTATTAGGGCGCTTGGTCTGGCATCACTAAAACACATTTGATGACATACGATGACAGCTAACTTCATACCTAAATTTTTTGCTTGTCACTAGGCAAAAAATGTATTTTATTCAGCCAACTGTAGTATATGTATGACTCACTTCAACCACATCTAGATAGATATAATTTAGCATCTAAGTAGCTTGTAGTCAATATGTTTGGTTGACGCACAACACGTCTTTCATTCTGACACGCTCCTGTGTCTCTATACCTCATGCATGGTGACCCTGCCAACACTGCCTAGTATGGACAGTCCTGTGCATCGCGATTCGCTAGTGATAAAAATATAACGTGTTCGTTCGTAAAAATTGTAATAATGTGTTAAAACGAGGATCTGATAGGATGTTTACGTGCTAAAAGTGGGTCTTTTTAGATGGGTGTGGAGTTCTTTTTAATAATGTGTTAAAACGAGGATCTGATAGGATGTTTACGTGCTAAAAGTGGGTCTTTTTAGATGGGTGTGGAGTTCTTGAGGAAGCTGCGGCGACTCTTGAGATGGGAAAGAGGAGGGTTGTGTCGTAAAGGAGGTGCCTGCTGTCTTGAGACTGTTTCGCTCTTTCAATATCGCAAGCGACCTCACGTCTCACGCTGGGTGGAACAATTCCTGCCATGGAGTAAAACTTTCTCAGTGGTGTCGGTTTCAGGGTGCCCGTGACTATACGTCATGATTCGTGGAGAGCTGTGTCCACATTTCTCGCATGGGCTAAACAAGCCCAAACTGGACTCGAATATTCGCCTGCTGAGTAAGCGAGAGCAAAACAACTCGTTCGAAGAACGCGTGCGCTGGCTCCCCAGCGGGTAGTGGTAAGGCGTCTCAGGATGTTGTTCCGGGCACCAACTTTACTCTTAAGCTTGCGGCAGTTCTCTCTTTATGTCAGAGATCGATCCCACGTGACACCTAAGTACCGTCAAAAATGTTTTTAAACTTTCATACAAATTAACTCGATCAGCTGATCACCTTGTTTGAAAAAAATACGAGTTTAAAAAGTTTTGGAACGAAAGTTGTTCAGTTTCATGGGCCGATTATTACCACACGAGAGGTTTTACGTTATTTTGCTAAGACGTTGACACTTTTTAGTTTTGATTTGTCACGGCAAAGCTAACGATATCTCTTTAGAAATTCATTAAGTATTTTAGAATTTCTAAAGTGTGACAATATTTCCTTATATTTATTAAAGGTTCTATTTTGTCATAAAAACTAAGATTCTTGGGTTTTTTTTATTTTTAACATTGCCTCTTGTTTCCTTGGCAAAATAGTGCTCTTAACCGAGTTTCATCTAACCCATTAACTCATAGAAAAAAAAATTGTTGTTTTCTTAATGGAATAGTCCACTAACCCAAGTTTTATCGTAATCAGAGCACTAACAAAATAATAAACTGTCAGTTAAAAAATATATGAGTTCATTTTGTTCAATATTATAATTATTTTTTTATAAATAATTATTACTCATCCAAAATATCATTTGAATAAAAATACTCGTAAATCAGTCATTCATCTTATAATTATAATTTGTAACGTGGGAGAACGGTAATATTTATTCCCACTGTCCCCTGTTTTTTTTTTTGAGTGAACATACTGGGGGACAGCGGGAAAAATCCTTAGTTGTTCCCCCGTGAGGGATATAATCCTTTGACTGGAAATAAGACTTGGCCCCGCACACACTTGGCTGGTTTTTTGTAAGCTAGGTATAGGCTATAAAATTACGTAACGAGTATGCAAACTTTACTTTTGAATCAATAAATAAATTATATCTTACCTACCTAACACAATAAAAATAATTCTAAAAAACCGCATTTGGTTGAATAATAGAAATACCTAACTATTCCTCTCGCGCCTGCCTGTGTTGTACTATAAAAATAAAATGATCGACATCTTTAACTAGGTAGTATAATAATAACATCTAATTTGAAAAAAAAAATGTATACCTTGATGTGCCGTCCACTGTACATACACATATACCCTTTGCGTAGTGTACTCGTATTATTAGTGTCGACCTTGAAAGTGATAGTATCACAAACTTGACTAAACCTTACTAAGTATACAAGCAGCAGGTATGGACCCAACCTATATTTATTTAATAAAAAATCGATTTAGAAATATTGTCAATGTAACGAATCGGACGGACGGATGTGACGGACCTACTCATAGTACGTCTTCTCCAAATAAAATTATTTCGTGAGCCGGGCGGCTTGGAGCGCCACCGAGCGCACATCCGTCGTCGGCAAAGATCATGGGCGACTGAGCTCAAGAAAGGAAAGTGATGACGCTAAGCTTCTCCGCACGTGTTTAACAGAGAAAGAAATAATGTTCGCGCGCTCCAAGTAAATGGCGTAAGTGCCAAATTTACTTTCTCAGTTTATATAAAAAGTACTAATTTGATTTGTAAATTTGCTTAGGGAAAACATAAAGCAGTCGGAGACCTATCTTGTAACTAAATTTCGGCGACCAATAAATTACCATTTACCTCTCAGATTCAAATAACGAGAATCGAAGACGCTGCTTTGGATAACATTTGTATCGAGAAGATTTTTACCAAACATGTTTTGGCCTTAGTGTAAGCGTAGATAATAGAGTCCAATAACATATTTTAGAAAATCAATACATTTACTGACGTAGATAATGAGATCTGATTCAACAAAAATCTTGAAAATTCCCGGACTAGCCCCTTAATTATTATGGAAAAACGCCAGTTGTTCTATCCCAAAAGAGTTAAATGCGATTTGCCTGTTTTCAAACAAAATGTAGAATTATATATTATTATTATATTTTATTATTTATTGTAAATAATAAAGTTGACAGAAAACGATCAAATAGAAAAACGACACAACAGGCACTGCTTATTGACCGAGCGAGCGAAGCGTCTAAAATTGCTTTTGTATGTCCATCTGTCTGTCTGTTTGTTCCACTCTACAGGTCGCGTTTCTCAACCGATTCTCGTGAAATTTTGTGAGCTTGTTCAATAAATTAATTGAATATTTTGTTCGAGTCAGTTTTTGTAAATTTTAAAAAATTACGTAGTTATGAGGCTTGAAACGTAAAAAAAATATACATCAGCCATTTAAAAATATAATACTCGCGAGGTCTACAGCTCACAGAACTACCAGTTTCTAAAGAAATGTCTTACAGCAGATCTTGGAAGTGAGAATTTAGAAAAAAAATCGGATAGAAACGTGCACATTAATTTTAAATAATAATATACCTAGATACAAGATGAACCTACATAAAATAACACCTAAAAATATAATAAATATAAAATAAACTAATAAATACATAACTAAATTGTAATACACACAAATAATAAAGAAAAACCCATGACGGATTATTCGCACACAGAAATATAATGTTCCTTCACACGTCTTTTAAACATTTTATTATATAAAATTGTGGAAAAACTCTTGAACAAGCGTCTAGTCAACTACTTGGAATCCAAAAATATTTTATTTAAACACCAATTTGGCTTTACAGCCGGCATTTCAACAAATGACGCTGTTCATGATTTAACTGATCACATCGTGGCAAGTTTGGACTCTTGGAAGAAGACGTTGTCAATATTTTTAGACCTAGCCAAAGCCTTTGACACAGTCTCTGTCCCACTTCTCCTCATCAAACTGGAGAGGCTTGTTATTCGTGGCAAACAACCCGAATTATTCAGGGACTATTTCACTCGAATAGACGGCAACGAGTAACAATTGGTGAAGTCATAAGTGATTACCTTCCTATAACCCACGGTGTCCTACAAGGCAGCGTGCTGGGCCCCACTCTCTTCCTTATCTTTATCAATGACTTATGCAATCTTCAACTGCCCCAAGGTGAAATTGTTACTTTTGCAGATGATACGGCGCTGATCTTTCATGGTGAATCTTGGGATGAAGTATACGACTCTGCACAAAAGGGTTTTAATTCTATCTGCTCTTGGCTTTCGGATAATGCCCTAACCCTTAATGTTGGGAAAACAAAATTCATTCCTTTTTCAATTAATAACCATCCTCTGTCTGTCCATGAAGAAAAGTCCATCGTAGCTCATTTTTGTTCATCCCCCCAGCCATGTACCTGTAGTAAGCTAACCTTAACAAATAGCATTAAGTACCTGGGTGTTATGATTGATAATACACTGAGTTTCAACCATCATATTGATTTACTTTCGTCTAGAACCCGGAAACTTATTTTCATCTTTAAAAATCTACGCCACATTGCGGATAGGGATGTCATTAGGATGGTTTATCTCGCCCTATGCCAATCTATTCTCAGTTATTGCATAACAGTGTGGGGTGGTACATGCAAGAGTAGAATGATAAAGCTTGAGAGAGCTCAAAAAGCAGTTTTAAAAGTGAGTCTCTCCCTACCGTTCCTCTTTCCTACCAAAGATCTTTACACTCGTTCGGATGTCCTGACATTACGGCAATTGTTTATTCTGCATACCGTCATAAAACAGCATTCTCAACTATCTTTTGACCAGTCTATTAAAACTAACAAACGTCTCATGTCCAGAGTCTCCTCTTCAGATACTGTTATGTCCACAATTTTTGCAAAGAGATTCTTTCCATTTCTAGGAGGACACTTGTATAATAAGCTTAATAAATCCTTAAAAATTTACCCACTGGCTAAATTTAAATGTAAAAAGGCTACTTCAACTTGGTTAAAATCTCTCAATTATGATGATACTGAGTCGCTTTTAAATCTTAAAACCCCCACTCACTTTACTTATTCATGGGCTCCCCTGTATAAGTAAATGTCCATGGGTACATACGCACTCCCCGCTGTCACGCACACACACACACACACGCACGCACGCACACACACACACACACACACACACACACACACACACACACACACACACACACACACACACACACACACGTACACACACACCCACGCACACGCACACACACACACACTCATACATACATCACTTAATCTCTCAAAAATATACGGTAATTTTGTGTAATTTAAGTTGTACTTACCTGTCATCCTCCTGGTCCGGTGTTGGAGAGGCTGGCAATCTGTCATACAAGATATCCTAGTACAGATGCCATTCTCTAACATAGATCATATTTAACTGTACGTCTTAGATTAATATTCATTTAATTTTTGTCTATGTGAGAGAATAATAATAAAAATATTTGTATTTATCTCATTGATTGTACTAAATCCGGCGAAGTGAGAATCCAATCTATTGCGATTCCGACCAAGTGAGAACAAAAGATTTTTTATTATGTTTGATAAAGTGTCCTAGAACTTATTCATTATTATTACAGTAGCACTACTACAACAACTAGTTGTTACTTGTTTGTTGCAGTATTGTTACTACTGTATTAGTACTAAGAATGAATGGAAAATGAAAAAAATAATTAAAAATAGTTTATTATAGCAGAACAGAGGTACTCTATATGAAAACTAGCACCACTTGAATAAAAATCATTACTTATTGAAAACACAAAATATCAAAAATCTGATCAAATTATTTTATAAGTGTCGTTGTATTTTTAGAATTGATTAATGGTAATTGTAGTTAAGAGATAAGTGCTAAAAACGCCCGTTATTAGCACTTTCGCTATCTTTTAATAACGCCGTATAAGATTTTATAAAAAAATAAAAAAGTTAGTTAATTAGTTTTTTTTATTACAGGGAGATTGAATTAAGGTACGTCTAAAAAATGTGTATTTGTAGGAGCATCAAACAATTAGCTACTACTAAGTATAAGTATTTTCTTACAAAAGCTGGTAATTTCTGGTTATCTCCCTGAAAGTACTTACTTCTAGAACAGGTTATAATAATAACACATAAGGTATGTACAAGGTTGTATAAGTGCGCAATTCAGTCAATGCCAATGTGTGATTTACGAGTATTAAGCCCTCTCCAAACAGCTCGATGTTATAAATCATTCTCCGAACACGTTGCTGGGCTTTGATAGTAATCTTGACGGAAATTGTTAGATTCATGAACAAAATACATTTTATCGTCGTACACAAATTTTATTTCGAATATTGTGAATATTCCTCAAGTGACCTATCAATACATTTCAGTAAAAAAAATTGTCACTTTTTGTCTTAGGATTTCATTTTGTAACAATAACAATTTTCATCACCTTTAATATTTATACAAAAACAAAGAAAAAGTATAAACTATAAAAAACAGTATTACAGTAACCTGGAAGTCCTTGCGGGATAAGTATTCAAAGAGAGGCTTAGACGCATTTGCAAGAAGAAGACGTTGTTGTTTACTTTTTTTTTCGAGTCTTTTCCAGCAACTTAGTTTTTCTGCCAATTAGAACTTTTTGAGTAGAATACATTGGTACCAACCACTACTTGGTTTTCCCAAATTTAGTTGCCGAATCGACTCGAAAAGAAAGAAAGAAAGAACCCCTACTTTTCCCGTGGGTGTCGTAAGAAGTGACTTAGGGACTACACATTGAACAGGGAACGGGCAGCAGTGCTCTCTGACACAGTAACCTTTTAATCTGCAATCTCCAACCCGCCTGCCAAACGTGGAGATTATGGCAAAACCCTCCACTTAAGTGGAGGACGCTCATAGTCCAGCAGTGGACTGTAACGGGCCGTTGATGAGAGCTTTTTGAGTTTAGTACTGACTGCAATAAGAAAAGTTCTGCAAACTCTATATTAAGAAATAAACACATATTTTCAATTTCAGAATTCTAGCATTTTTGCGAATAAAACTAAATAAATAACGATAAAATTCTGCAGAAAGTATTTTATTTGAGTTGTAGATGGAACGTAAACTCTCCGATACCAACGAGCTTTCGAGAGCACTACGGCCGACGTGTTTAGTATCTACTAGTAATAGTATGTAGAGGCTTCTCCCACTTCGCACAACATGCTTCAAGAATTATCGCTTCACAATGCAGTATATCGAGAGTCGCCACAAGCTGCTGAGCATCATACGAAAAGTGTTGTAGAGGGTTATGTGGCAATAACCAGGGCACAGTCCGAAAAAAAAAGGTATTTATATATTATATAACTGTTAAGGAGAAATAGTAGAGAATAGTAGAAAAGCTTTAGGAATGTACTGTCGGAGATCAGGACATGAAGTGAAGAAACCATTTCTTCAGAGGAAAAAGACAAAATCGAAACGTAAGAAATCTAAATTTGGAATTTAAAATGAAAGATAAAACTGCCAGCAAGAAAGGTTGCCAGTCATAAAACAGGAAAGAGGACGAATGCCTCGTTACAATATTAAATTAAAATCTGATACAGCACATCTCGCTGGCTATCCAACGAGGCAATGCCGCCAGCTTGATGGGCACATTCCCGCCGGGTACGATTCGGGGTGGTTTGTTTGAGTAGGTAGTTTTAAGTTTTAGTTTTGACTTTGACTTTGATCATATTGACATGTTTTATTTAAATGATATAATTTTATTTATTTATTATGTTGACATTGTTGAATTTGTATTCATTTGATAAATATAGTATTGACAAGAGTAGGACTGATCACCCAAAAAATATTAGGCAATGTTTATCAGAAAAATAAAATAAAATTTTAAATGACAGAAAACTCAAATATGACTGTGGAGATTCTTCGGTGAGCTCTTCTCCACAGAATTCGCCATTGTGTGACTTCAATTTTACCAAAAAAAGTAATAATCAACGTATGGAAAAATGAAGTTATGACTTAGACTTTGTGTTTCCTAACTTGTAAATGTATTTCTTTTTGAGATTTTGTAAATTTCTAGAACAAAAGTTGAAAAGTTTAACGGACTGCATTACCACTACTCGATAGGATTTGCGTTATAACATTGTATAGACTGAAACTTTAAAAGCTTCCGAATTTATTACAAGTTTTTACTTATCATGGGCATTCTTCTATTATATAGGCACAGGCTGACTAACAAGGTTATGGCATTTATTTTTAAATACAATGTCAGCTATTTCACTTGAGAACGGACCTTGTAAGGGTTGAAGAGAACGCATTAGATCCACTTCGTTTAGCACACAGCTTGAAAGCCAGTGACATTGAAAATATTGTGCATCGCAGATAAACTATTTATATCAAACAGAATGTCGCGACAGTGCATTTAAAGGTTGATGTTGTGTATTCTATACTTACGTACTTCCATAGCGAAATTAAGATTTAATGTGTAATGGTCACAATTTTTCCACAACACGGCACTTATTAGGAATATGAACGAAAAATTATGATAAAATGTCACCTGCTGTCAAATTTCAAATTAGGGAATGTTATACGAGAAAACCTTATGAAGACTATTTATCACTTGTTTTTGTATCAAAAGATGGAATAGCTGGATTAACCTTTTTGGTTAGAACGAATTATGATCAATTAGTGCCAACTTTTGACATTACCACCAACCGCTAACATTAGGAACTTTTTTATCATGTCGCTTTAGAAAGTATTAATCAACGGCCCGTTACAATCCACTGCTGGCCTATAAGCCTCCTCCACTTAGTGGAGGGTTTTGCCATAATCTCCACGCTTGGCAGGCGAGTTGGAGATCGCAGATTAAAAAGTTATTGTATCAGAGAGCGCTGCTTCCCGTTTCCTGTTCAATATGTAGTCCCTAAGTCGCCTCTTACGACACCCAAGGGAAGAGTAGGGTTTGGTGACAAATGTATTCTACTCTGCCGTCACCACACGGCGCTTAAGAAAGTATTAGAAAGAAGAAATTACTTAATTGTTAATTAGGTTTGTTATGATTCAGTAGGACGAGTCACACTTATTTAGTAAATATACCTCACCTGTGTGAATCTATTGTAAACTGATAAATAAGATTTTTTTGCGTTCTTATAATACATTTAAAATATTTAATACTCTTTGTCAGCAACAAGTTTCTAATTATTTTGGAATTAACACTAATATTTTTTTGTCTTAGGTACCACTTATATTTACTTAAGGTTTATCTCTATAAATATATCACTCTTTCAAAACAAAACCTTCACAGAATTGCCTAAGGTGATTGTTGGCAACACCAACAAAAATACCATATAAGGTTTTTGGTTTTGGCAACATTGTCATAAAAATCGTCCTTCCGTTCTCCTCGGTGTGCGCGTTTGTACAAACAAATTAATTATATTAATTTAGTAACAGTTTTCCTAGTGCCTAAGTGATATAACTCTGTGTTGTGTGTGATCTATGAACAATAAACTGTGCCCCTCAAGCTAACACTGCTTTTCACTGTCTGAAGAAGATAACCAGCCCCTAGCTATCCCCCAGAGCAGCACATCAAGCTCTATACATTGGTCCTTCGAGCCGCAGATTTCTTCGTCAGGCGGACAACGAGTGCTTGGGCTTGGACAAAGGCGCAGCGATCTCATTGCGAACTACACGCAGCGCAATCCCACTGTGTGGCGTCTCATCCACACTGCAAGGGACAACACATCACTGCGACGACGGCACTACAATACTAGGATTACAAGGCCTAAGTACAAGGGACTGTCTACTACTGCAAGCGACGCGCAGAGGCAATTTCGGCTTTTCGGCTGCAAAACGACAAAACGGCTGCAATTTTCTTTTGGTTGGCCCGCGATACCCTTTCGGTGCTAGCTACAGCCGTTCAACGGAAGCCGCAACCTATTCTAAGGACCTATCAAGAGTGAGAGTACGATTCCAATATTCAAGATTTCAATAAACTTTATAAGAGTTTCATCAAGCCCTACAAAAAATCATTCAACTCAACATTGAAAAAGCTAATTTCAAGCATCCACCATATTTCAATCATCAATCAAGATCGGCCATTTTGTCGCGTCTGTCTTCTCTTCGTGGTACAGCAAGACGATTGAAGGCTTAAAGTTCCCGCGCATTCAAGAGCGTCATCAAGCCGGCGAACATTCAATCAGCAACGGACCCACAAGCGGACCTGGTGCAGGGTGGCAACACTACGCACTCAAAATCAAGAACCCGAGCAAGAAGCGAAAAAATTTCAGCGGCGTTACGTTGGCTGCGCGACAAGGGTCGTCCAATCACAGCGCGGTATGGTCGTATGACGTCGAAACTACAGGTTTTTAGTCCAATAGTAATACTTTTTATGTGAACATTGTATTTTAGTCTATGCAAAATCTATTGTCTATCAAGCTCGATTTTAAGCTTGATTGAAAGCGTGATTGACAGTGACTGAATGATTGAAACATTTTGCTGTGTGTGGATGGATGGAAGCCATTTTGTTTTACTTCTCTGTTCGTGTTGATGTTGAGCGATTTTATTTGTAAAATTCTCGGACTTGTGCAAGTTAATTTATACTTTGTGCGATAAAAACGTTAGGTGATAGTTCGCTATGGCTGCTGCTGAATTAAAAGAACTCCGCAGCAATCGTGGTTATGTGAAGGCGTCCATCACAAGGCTATGCGGGTCTTGTAGCGACTCGGACGTCGCAACCATGTTGCTACCTAACTTGAAAGTTAAAAAGTCAAAACTGGAGTCTCTTTTCACGGAGTACGAAAACTACAACAAAAAGATATTCTTTCTTTCTGAGTCCTCAGACGATGAGGACTTTTCAGCAGTTGAGACCAAGTATTTCAACGTCTTAGCCAAGCTGCAAGACGCAATCCAACTGAAAACGACAAAGAATGATAATGCTAACGATGATATGCCTGAAAGTCACTCTCGTACTAAATTGCCTACCATACAAATGTCTTGTTTTCAAGGTGAGTACTCAGAATATCAACCATTCATTTCGCTTTTCGATTCACTGATTCACAAGGACAAACATTTAGATTCCTTACAGAAATTATACTATTTGCGGTCTTATTTAAAAGGCGAGCCTTACGATCTCATAAAGAACTTGCCCCTAACCAATGACAGCTATATAAAAGCAAAGCAATTATTAAATGACAGGTATAACAATAAATACAAAATTCAAAATGAACATATTGCACAGTTGTTAGATCTTTCACCTTTATCAAAGTCTACTTCTGCAAATATTCGTAGTTTTGTTTCGAGTACAAAACAAATTCTAGCGGCCATTGAAAATCTTAACGATGATATTAAATATTGGGATCCAATAATTTTATGTATACTCACTCGCAAATTAGATACCTACACTGCAAGAGCCTACCAAATGGAGCGCGACGATAATATGGAGCCAAAGGTTAAGGACTTCATCGAGTTCCTAGAGAAGAGGGCCCTCGCTATGGAAAATGCGGAGCCCACAACTTCCAAGGGCAGCAAGGTGGTGGTGAATGTAGCGGCACAGAAGACTTCTGCGACTGCCTGCTTACACTGTAAGTCTACCACACACAAGTTATTTAATTGCAAATCTTTTAAATTACTTTCTGCTCTGGAGCGATTAAACTTCACAAAAGCTCAAAGTTTGTGTCAAGTTTGTTTAAACAAACATAATGGAAAATGTAGATTCCATTTCAAATGTGATCAGTGCAAGAAACCTCATAATTCACTGATTCACTACGATGAAACTAATCCACCTGTCAGTTTGTTGTCCGGAGAACAAGCAAATTCTAATATTTTACTCCCTACAGCACAAGTTAAGTTACTGACCAAGGACAAAAAGGTAATATTAGCGAAGGCGATTCTAGACACAGGTTCTCAGGCATCCCTGGCAACAGATAGTTTAATTAAACGATTAGGGTTGACCCCAACACCCAAGAATACAAATATAATTGGTGTTGGCAATTCGCAGAGCTGTGCCAAATATTGTATTCCTTTGCAGATACAA
Organism: Carpatolechia fugitivella; assembly: GCA_951230895.1. NCBI lineage: Eukaryota > Metazoa > Arthropoda > Insecta > Lepidoptera > Gelechiidae > Carpatolechia > Carpatolechia fugitivella. The sequence goes on along the minus strand of OX579653.1, from coordinate 13,359,693 downwards.
TCAACAACTTCCTCTTATAAGACAACAATTAACTTCCATGTTGTCCAGCAAATAACTTGCAAATTGCCACAAAATGAAATAGATATTTCCAAAATTAATTTACCTGAAGGCATAGTGTTGGCTGACAAGAACTTTCATGACCCATCCAATATTGATCTACTAATCGGCGCTGATGTGTACTTTCAGATTCTGCTGCCATCTCAGCCGGACATAGAGTTGCGGTCAAATAATTTAGTCAACACCAAGCTTGGATATGTCATCGGGGGCACAATTTTGCAACAACAGGTACCTGACAATAAGGTAACATTATTCTGTTCAACATGTGACAATACCATCAACGATGAAATTAAAAACTTTTTTGAGGTGGAGAAGGTCCCTCAGGCATACTGTGAAAGCCTGAGTGAGCATGATCTAGCTGAAGATATTTTCCAAAAATCTGTCAAATTAAATAATAATAAATTTCAAGTTGACATACCCCTCAAAGTACCTATTTCCGAAGATAACAGCCATCTGGGTAATTCTTTTGATAAGGCATTGCACAGGTTTTTAAGCTTAGAAAAGCGTCTCCACAAAAATCCCCTTCTTTTAACAGAATATGAAAAATTCATTCAGGAATATGTTGAGCTAGGTCACGGTCAATACATTGATTTTCAGAGTTATGATCTTGAGCAAGACCCTGTATATTTTCTACCTCACCATGCGGTGGTCAACGAGTCTAGCAAGACCACTCGCACTAGGGTCGTTTTTGACGCATCCATGAAAACAAATCAAAAGGTCAGCTTAAATGATTTAATGCTCAATGGTTCATTACCACAAAAAGAACTTTTTGATATAATACTTTTGTATCGAATAGGTGACTTTACTTTCTCAACCGATATTCAAAAAATGTTTAGAAATGTATTAGTTAATCCAGAACATGCAGGTCTTCAAAACATTCTATGGCGTAGCCACCCTAGCGATACGATACAATGCATACGCTTGAACACTGTTACTTATGGTATGAAGAGTAGCAGTTTCCTGGCTACAAGATGCTTGCTTGAACTAACTCATAGGTATGGTACTGACTACCCCCTTGCCTCATTTATTCTGAACAACTGTACGTACATCGATGATATTTTATTTTCAACGTCTGACAAATTGGAATTACTGGAGGCCAAAAACCAACTAAAGGCTATTTTACAGAAAGGTGGTTTTCATACGCACAAGTGGGCATCCAATTCACCAGACATTTTGTCTGATATTCCATATGGTGAACAGCAATTTAATGAGTTAGAGCTACAAAAAGATAGTTGCACCATGAAAGCGCTAGGGTTGCATGTTGACATAAAGAATGATTGTTTTACTATGTCCTGTCCAAACAATTTCGAAAATGATAAGGTAACAAAAAGATCAATTTTAAGCTACATAGCCCGGTTTTATGATCCCATGGGGTTTGTAAGTCCCATAATCGTTAAGGCTAAGGTAATATTGCAAAAACTTTGGCTTGATAAGCTAGACTGGAATGCCCCGCCCCCCGCTGCAGTGAAGGAGGAGTGGCTAAGGTTTGCAGTTGATTTATTTGCCATGAAACCAATTTCTTTTAATAGGAACATTCCAGTCCCTAAATCTGCCGAAGCTGTTCAACTCATCGGGTTTGCCGACGCGTCAAGTTCTACTGGGTATGGCTGCTGTGTCTATCTCAGAGTGGTAAACATAACAGGTAAGGTAAACATAGCTTTACTCTGTTCAAAATCGAGAATTAATTCGCATAGCAAGCCACTAACCATCCCGCGATTAGAACTCAATGCCGCGCTTTTACTATCGCACCTGATCAAGAGAACGCACGATACACTCGGCTTGAAAATTGCAATAGATAATGTTCACTTATTTACTGACTCTATGATAGTCCTGGGTTGGCTTAATACCGAAATTATTAACTTACAAGCTTACGTCGCGAACAGAGTAAAGATTATTAAAGAAATTTCTTCTCAGTATCAATGGAGCTACGTTAACACAAAGGAAAACCCTGCCGATCTTATTAGCAGGGGAGTGGATCCGCAAGATCTGGCGAGCTGCTCATTATGGTGGCACGGACCATCCTTCCTACAAAATGGTAAGCATGAGTTCTGCAAGAACAGTCAAGACCTCTCCACTGTGACACTCCCAGAACTCAAGAAAGTGGCGCCATCTAGTGACCAGCTTGTTACACTCTCGACACAGGTACAAAACGATTTATTCGAATTTTTGCAGAAGTATTCTGACATACATAAGATGACACGAGTCATGGCTTATGTACTAAGGTTTTGCAACAATATAAAAACAAAAAACAATAAAATTCGTCTAAATTATTTATCTAGTAAAGAGTTAACAAAAGCTTTAAATTTAATTATAAAGCAAGAGCAATATATTCATTTCAGCCAGGATATTAAAAACCTAAAACAAAATAGGGACTCAGTAGGTCCTCTAAAAGCTCTACATCCTTTCTTGGACGAGCAAGGTTTACTCAGAGTAGGTGGCAGATTACAAAACTCCCAAATTCCTTATGAACAAAAACATCAAATAATTTTACATAAAGATTCTAAGGTCACTGAACTCTTAATTAGGTCTGAACATCAAAGATTATTTCATGCAGGTCCTAAATTACTTCTATCCATTTTAAATCAAAAATACTGGCTCATAAATGCGATGCGGCAAATAAAAAAAATAACTCACAAATGTCTTGTATGTTTTAGGATGAAAGCCGAGTCTGCAAAGCAGCTAATGGGTTCGTTGCCGCAGCAGCGCGTTACAGCGTGCAAGCCCTTCCTCAAGGTTGGTGTGGACTTCGCGGGGCCCCTCCCAGTCAAAAATAGTCGAATTAGAAGGTCGGTGGAGACAAAAGGATACATATGTGTATTCGTTTGTTTTGTCACCAAAGCAGTGCACTTAGAGCTGTCTTCAGATCTAACAACTGACTCATTTTTAGCCTGCTTCAAACGCCTTATAGCAAGACGAGGGTTGCCCAGCGAAGTCTTCGCTGACAATGGGACGAATTTTAGGGGCGCGGCGAACCAATTAGCCGACTTGTATCGGTTGCAGGCTACCTCAGAACATCAAACACGGGTGCAATCTTTTTCAGCCCAGCAGGGTATAAAGTTTCATTTCGTGCCTAGCTACTCGCCCGTGTTTGCTGGCCTGGCGGAAGCGGCGGTGAAAAGTACAAAATTTCACCTCAAAAGAATTTTGCAAAAACTAGTTCTTACTTACGAACAATTAAATACTATCTTAGTTCAGATAGAGGGCATTCTTAATTCGAGACCTCTTGTACCTATGTCCTCCGACATCAACGATTTCAGTTATTTGACCCCTGGTCATTTCTTAACAGGTAGTGCCATCATGTCTTACCCTGAAAAAGATATTTCTGACTTACCTACTAACAGGCTAAAGTTTTGGAAAGTTTGTGAACATGCAAAACAATGTTTCTGGCTCATATGGCACAAATACTATTTAAACTCATTGCAATGTAGAGCAAAATGGCAATCAAGCGTACCTAATGTGACTAAGGGTATGTTGGTTATTCTTAGAGAACCGAATTGTCCACCATTGCATTGGCCATTGGCTAGAGTCTCGAAAGTCTTTCCAGGCCCAGATGGGAAGGTTAGGGCGATAGAAGTTACTGCTCCTAGTGGAAAAACTTATATGCGCTCCTTGTCAGGTATCTGTGTTCTACCAATAGATGATAATTTAGCATAAACTACTTTGCACAAGTCCCTAATTAAATTAAGTAGATATCTAGGTTGTCTAGTGATAAGATGATCACAGAAGTTCCTTATAGAAATAAGTATTTAGCTAATAAGATAAGCTTGCTAATTTTAAGCACTTGTTTGTAACAAATGTTTTTATATATTTTTTGTGTTTCCTTCAATTTAACTAGGTAGCTAAACAGGGTTGTCTCATACTTAGTTATGTTATAAAATTAAACAAAGGCTAGGTGCATACATTGTTATAATTTTATTAAGTTACAAAATTGTTTTTTTTTTTATAACAAGTTTGTTGTAATTTTTATTGTTTCTTAGTTACATTATCTAAGTAACTTTGCATTATAAAAGCTTCTTTTCTGGTGGCGAACATGTTGGCAACACCAACAAAAATACCATATAAGGTTTTTGGTTTTGGCAACATTGTCATAAAAATCGTCCTTCCGTTCTCCTCGGTGTGCGCGTTTGTACAAACAAATTAATTATATTAATTTAGTAACAGTTTTCCTAGTGCCTAAGTGATATAACTCTGTGTTGTGTGTGATCTATGAACAATAAACTGTGCCCCTCAAGCTAACACTGCTTTTCACTGTCTGAAGAAGATAACCAGCCCCTAGCTATCCCCCAGAGCAGCACATCAAGCTCTATACAGTGATCACAGGACCTCTCTGAAATTCGGAGTCGGACCAATACAAAGATGTACCTATACTTTGAAGTGTGGAGAGCTTGCTGAGAATGAACCGGAAAACGCGTCTCTTTTACCCTCATCCCTTCTTCAAACAACACTCAGAAATCTTCCCTTTGATTAATCAAAGTTCTGCGTTGGAAAAAAATCTGTGCCAATAATCGATATCAGCACAATCGTTTTTATCCCAGACTTTTAGGTTTCATCTGCGCGGTTCTGCTTCTTCCTGTTTAGTTTTTTCTAACAGCCTTTGTAGATTTTTTTTTAAATACACAGGCTTAAATAAAATAACAGAACAATTTTATTGAAATGATGATGACAACTAAGACATTATACACGATTAAATTAATTAATTATTAAAATTACCAATTCAAATTTATCTCCTATTCTACATATATTATGGTAAGTATAAAACTATGGAATCTATCAAAATCTGCCATTTGGATTCTGTTAAGTATATTAAAAGTATACGCTATCCGTACAAGAAAAAAACTTATTCGCACCAACAGTTGACATTAGCAAAGCTTCCACAATGTCCTCCTTTGTAGCCACGTCGTTTGCACTCAGCATTGCAATCGGAAGTGTAGTTGACGGCGCCCCATACGCAGCTGCCAATGTGCGTGTCAGCTTGGGCGCCATTTTGTGGAGATGAAACAATCACCAAAAATGTGACGCAGACCAACAGCAATATTGAGCGGCAATTTTTAACCATTTTAACGACTGTTACAATGTTGATTTTAGAAATTTAATCAAGTGATGCTTTAGCGAAGAGACACAAACTTGAACTGATTTTGATAGCGCAGTTCAACGTATTTATATTCTTGGAAACAGTTAAATCCCGTAACATAAAACTTGTTTTGTGATTAGGAAAATCCGTGTCCCTTAATTGGCTTATGTTTACATTTTCGAGTAGATAAGTACTCAAGCCAACAGAGTATAATAAACAAACAGGTTTATTCCACTATAATATAGGTAATATTACCTTAAATCACCTACAGTCTGATCACCTGGGTGTTCAAATTCCACCATGGTACTTTTTTTTTTGTTCCCTGAAATCACCTACCTGTACTTTTTTAGCACGTGCCAGATGACGCTTATCGTAAAAATCGTGGAGTTATTGGGGTCGGTCAGGTTGGCGGATGGATTCTTGTCAGTTTTGTGGGATTATTGAGGTCAGTCGGGCTGGTGGGTGGGGTCGATAAGCTTTTTTTTGTGTAGTAGACATTTCGCGAAAAACAAAATCCTGCGACCAAAAAATTATTGGTCTCTCCATACAAAGTGAGACTCTCGACCGACCCATTTTGGATGGAGAGCACAAAAATATTTTTGTCGCAGGATTTTTTCTTTCGTGAAAAGTTTTTCAGTTTGACGGGTACTATACTATCACTACACGGCGGGAACAAACGATGGGAAACCTTCATGACCGCCCCTGGTTTTGTACGCCACGTTTTTGATGTACACCGCGACCGCAGGAGGAGGGTACTTCTCAAAAAGGCTAATGGTTGGCAAATTCGAGTACGAAAAACCTGGATGAAAAAAAATATGGATGCGGAAAACGGGTCGGTCATAAACTGCTCGCACAGTTTTTTCTATCCAAGGCAAGCATGTAGTACACAAAAAAACTGTCTATACAAAACGGAAACAAGCATGAACCCCACTCAAAACGATGTAAACTTCATGCTGTAGAGGTCGGTCGGGTAACTCGGGTTAGTTGGTGGGTGGGGGTCATTCAGTCTAGTGAGGTTTTTGGGGTCGGTCGAGGGTTAGAGTCGGTAATTTTCGTTGGGTTATTGGGGTCTGTCAGGTTGGTGGGTGGGATTGGTCAGTTTTGTGGGGTTATTGGGGTCGGTCTGGTTGGTGGGTGGAGTCAGTCATTTAATAATAATAATAATAAGACATTTATTCACGGTACACAAAACAAAACACACACAGAGGGTACAAATCAAATAAAAAAGGCACATCAACAAAATAAAATAACATTAAAATAAACAATAATGTACGTGCACAGCGTCACAGAATTACAGCGTGCGCTCCATTCCGCGCACCGCAAAAAGGCAATATTCGTTGAGTAATTGGGGTCGGTCGGGTTGGTGGGTGGAATTGGTCAGTTTTATGGGGTTGTTGGGGTAGGTTGGTGGGATCGGTTGGGTTGGTGATGGTGTCGGTCAGTTTCAGACAAAATTCAATAAAATTAAATACATAAATAAATAAAAATGAAAGTGAAAGTAAAGTAAAGGTAAAGGTAAAAATAAAGGTAAAGGTAAAAATAAAGGTAAAGGTAAGGTGACCACAATATATTTAGAACGCAGCATGAGAGCCTTTTGTTAGATAAGTGTTACTATTCTATTGATGAATATTTTAATGATACTTTAATTTAATTTTTAAAGTTGACTAGTATGGCTGTTAATGTAATGTTTGTGTAAGATTGTTATTAATTTAAGTTATTTTATCAATGTTGACATTTAATTTTAGTAATAATTTATTTATTGATTTTATAAATAATTTACTAATTTATTCACTTACTGTATCACATTCTAATACAATATATTTTGTTTAAGGAATAAATAATCTAATCTAATCAAAAGGTAAAAGTAAAGGTAAAGGTAAAGGTAAAGGTAAAAGTAAAGGTAAAAGAAAGGTAAAGGTAAAGATAAAGGTAAAGGTAGAGGTAAAGGTAAAGGTAAAGGTAAAGGTAAAGGTAAAATTAAAGGTAAAGGTAAAGATAAAGGTAAAGGTAAAGGTAAAGGTAAAGGTAAAGGTAAAGGTAAAGGTAAAAGTAAAGGTAAAAGAAAGGTAAAGGTAAAGATAAAGGTAGAGGTAAAGGTAAAGGTAAAATTAAAGGTAAAGGTAAAGGTAAAGATAAAGGTAAAGGTAAAGGTAAAGGTAAAGGTAAAGGTAAAGATAAAGGTAAAGGGAAAGGTAAAGGTAAAGGTAAAGGTAGAGGTAGAGGTAGAAGGTAAGGTAAAAGCAAAAGAAAAGTAAACGTAAAGTAAAAATAAAATAAATAATTTAAAAAATACAAAACACTACCTATAACATCACACGTCACCAAAAAGTAAAGTAAAAGTGTCCTTAGTCAAGTAAGTAGTCTTAGTGTAAGCAGGTGATTAGAAGAAACTTAAAAAATAAATTTTACCTTAAACAGCCAGCAGATCAGACGGCAGGTGATTTTAGTTGATATCACCTGGGTGATCATAGTGGAATAAACCTTTTAGGCGACAAAAATTGTAGAATTTAATTACCTAGATGCTACTAACCTAGGTGATATCACCTAGCTGATGGAAGTGGAATAAACCAACAAACATAATAATACCTTTGATCAGAATCGAAGAATAATACACAGACCTTCCTCATTGATAAAAATATCATTTGAAGTACTCCGTGGCTCTAAATCGATTTGTTTTTTCCTTATTTTGAGTTGTTTTGTACATTCTAGAACTATTTTATGTTGTTTTAAAAAATACTGTAGGTGTGTGTGTGTGTGTGTATGATGTTTTTATCTAAACATTGTCCTTGATTTGTTTACAAGTAATTCTTTTTTATGTATGCTTGTTTTATTATTCGCATGTGCTTTAAATTTATCATCTTAAGAATAGCCGGTAACGATATTTTTGAGAGGTATAATTTACATGTAAATTCAATATTGTTTTACCGAGCGTGAGTAGTAGCTACGTACAGTTTGTACATTTGAGTTAGATGTTAAGTTGATGAGAGCACAGAGAAGAAACACACGAAGTTAAAGTAAAACGGTAGATATAATCAGAATAAAGTTGTACAAATAAAAATATAATGGTGACTTCTCTCTATGACGTATGAACGTATGATTTATCAAAAACCGGTGACAATACAATAATTTGAAAAAATAAAAATAGAAAGAAAAACAAAATAATACACGCTTTCACAGGTACATCGTGGGTACATCAAACTCATCATTCTCCTGCCCTGTTCCCTTTATTTGGGGTCGGCGCAATATGTTTTCTTCTTCCATTCATCCCTGTCAGACGTCACATCACTATTCACTCCCTTCTTACACATATCATCTTTCACGCAATCCATCCATACTTTCCTGGGTCTACCCCTACCTGCTTTTCCATTCACTCTCATATCTAGCATACTTCTAGTGGTATGGGATTCCTCTCTCCGCATTACATGCCCTAACAGGTAATCAAACTAAAAAGTGAAAAATAAAATATAGTTGAAAAAAACTAAAGAACACGCTTTTAAAGCACATCAAACAAAAAGCGTGTAATATAAGCTGAAAACAATAGTGTACGAAAAATACTAGAATTATTGTGAAAAAAGCGTGCGGTGCTTTGTGCCATATTTTTTATTTTAATTGGCTTTACGATTGAATCCATTCCAATGAGCATGCGACGATATTATAAACACTGGCCTACTCGAACATCCAGCATGTCTAGATACACTAAACAAAACAAATGCAAATGCATTGGACACTTAATTTCCCAAGCGATGTTTCCGTCATGGAACTCTGTGAAATCCTTTCACGTTACTAAAGACTATATTATACAGCATGAAATTTACATCGTTTTAATCCCGCCGTATAGTGATAGTACCCGTCAAACTGAACAACTTTTCACGAAAAAAAAATTCCTGTGACAAAAAAATTTTTGGTCTCTCCATACAAAATGGGTCGGTCGGGAGTCTCACTTTGTATGGAGAGACCAAAAATTTTTTTGTCGCAGGAAATTTTTTTTTCGTGTAAAGTTGTTCAATTTGACGGGTACTATCACTACACGGCGGGAACAAAACGATGTAAATTTCACGGTGTATACCCTGTTTCAGATAAAATTGAAAAATTATTTTATAGGACACATTTCCAAACACATGTCAATCTCGATTAGCTGACAAGTGTGAATCACGAATAACATTTTTTCTGCCATACAATTTATTTTTCTTTTTCCAGTGTTATTTTACAGTACAAATTGCATTTAATTAAGTTTGAGTTTAGCAAAGATCAATGATATTATAAGTAAAAAGGCGTAGATAGGTCACTTACAAGGCAAACAGTGTTTTAGCATGGCACAAAACTTACACAAGGACGGCAAGTCTAAGCATAAGTGCGAAAAAGAGACAAAGCGACGCGTGACTAAGTTCAGGTTGGCTAATTAGCTAACTTTTGCCCTGCGTTCCGAGACACGCTGAAATCAATTAAAGTACCCGTAATCGCGTTCTGAATCACTGTCAGCCATACATTTTTTTGCTTTTCTGATCGCTGACATCGCTGAAAGTCTGATTCGGAATGCGCCCTTGGTGTGCTGCTTTTCGAGCGCGTATGACTTATCTGCGCCTTTTTACTTAGTATATCAATGGCAAAAATAGAACATTCAGACAGATAAACAATAATTTATTATTTGTATGAGAAAGCAGATAGTACAGTATCTTTGTATACCTACCCTGCTGGAGTTTGTGGACTAAAGCCTTTGTAGGTACCATTATCGTATTCGAAAAACGTGCACATTTTCGGTTCGTTACGTCATACTATGGGCTAGCGGCGGCGGCGTAAGCAAGATCTTAAAACATAATATATAAGCAAGATTTTATTTTCACAGGTAAAAGTACCTTTGATATAATTGCAGACAAAAGTATTTTGTATGCAGATCTTTAAATTGTGGATGAAGTAATGCCAATAGTCCGCAGATATATAAATTCAAGTAAGCTGCAGTTGGTACCTACTGTCCGCGCGCGATCTATAATATGTATTCGTCACATGACAGAGCTGCATTCAGATTTACACGGTACAATATATTTTTGTTAAAGAAGTTAGAAATATTCGCAGGTTTTTAACAACATAGCACCGTGGAATTTTTACACAACAGCTTTAGAAGCACGTAGAAAATAAACCTACGGATTTAGTTAACGAGCGTCGAGAGGAACTTCGTTATCTCGCCCTGGCGACGACGCTTCCGTCCATAGCACCAACTCTTCGTTCTTTTTACTCTTTTGTAGGTACGTTCAATTCAACACTTCTACAATAAACCATTTCCACACTCTTCTATTTTCTACCAACAACTTAATAATGACATGGCTGACTTCTAAGAGAAGTAATGTGCTTTTGTGTCTGGGGTTCCATTATTAGCCGACCGGATTACCTTTTATAAGTGGAGATCACAATATGCACATTTCCTTTTTATATTAAGGATATCATGTGAACGGGACTTTTACAATCATCAACAGCTCATATACGTCCCCACCGAGGGGCTCGAGCCTACCTTGAATTAGGGTGATTAGGCCTTAGTCGACCACGTTGGTCGACTTCACACACAACCTTTGAATTTCTTCGCAGGAGTGTGCAGGCAGGTTTCACCACGACATTTTTCTTCACCGTAAGAGCGTCAAATAAACGTACATAATATGAATTCGAAATTCGAAAACACATTGGTACTACTATTGGTACTTTTACAATACCTAATAATAATTTGCACTAAAAGTTGTAAAACATAAACTAAAGGTTTGATCAAATTCTATCTCCTTGAATGGAGTGTAGAATAAGTCTATGCTAGGCAAGATTTCAATGTATGATTTTGTTATGATCAATTTGTCTTTATATTACAAACAAATAAACTTGTTTTTGTACTAAACATCCTTAAATATTACTACCCAAGAAATCGGTAGGAATCCATCTTTAAAAAATAATTTTAATATATTAGAGTAGGCAGGTACTGTTATAATACCTCTAAAAATATAAATCCTATAATAATATCTTCTAAGTAGGTATTAAGTTTCGTCACGAAAAATCGATTATCACAGCTTATTTATTTAGCTAAAAGTTAATCAAACAGCCATTATCGGTTTTATATTGCTTCGTTACATTGACTAATGAATTAAGAGGAAAACCCAATTTTCGTCTCCGATTCTTGGAAAAATTATAATTAGCTGAACTTTTCAACTTTGTCTCTTGTTCCACAACATCCCGTGTACTCTTAGCGACATGGAAACTTTTCCCATTTAAAACACGGTGTAATTAATCTGTGGGGATCTTAGACTAGCTTTTGAAGCTTAACCCGAACAGGGAGGATAATTTGTTCGACAAAGCTGGGGTGTTCACTGCGCTAAGTACGTGATCAATCTTCAGCAAGCTTCCTGATTCAAAATAAACCATTTTTTTTTCTTAACGTCATCATTATCACCAATAAATGGGTTAAGTCCATGACTGACCTTACAAATCCAAGTCAGTATTGAGCCAATAAAGGCGTTTGACTCTTTAGAGATTACGATTGTTTTTTCTAACAGACCTAAAAAATGGTATAAGCAGGCGTGGACTTGACCCGGGGTTTATGAATGGCATTCCGTAGATAATATCTGAGATGGAATCCCAGAGCAGAAACATAACTTTCTGCTCTTTGAATGGGACCAATCTTCTTCATCGTGTGGGTGTAAGGTCGACAACCGACCTCACAAACCCTAGTTCCAGTGTTATAGAGCCACCAAAGGCCACTGACATGGCTCGTGTAACGACTAGATAGTAGCCGGGACCAACAGCTAAACGTGCCTTCCGAAGCATGGAGTCATCTTTCTTTTCGAACTATCAGGTGATTCAGCCTGCAAAGTCCTAACCAAACTGGGGAAACTGACAAACAAAAATATCTTTGTGAGACCACAAAGATATTTTCGCTTGACAGCGTCCCCACTGCGGGAATCGAACCCGGAAATGGGACCAATGGCACGGTATCATCTTACTTTTGGAACAATTAGATGATTTGATGATATTGAATAAATAAAACTGTGATTCAATCAAACCTTCCGAAATCATGAATAAGCAAATTCACTTACGAACATCTCCAATCTCATTTCATATTTCTAAAAATACCTGAACTAAGTTCGATTTAACAAGTGTTAACTCAATTCAGCGAACGAAAACAGCTGTGAAGAGCCAACGCCTCGTGTTTTGCAAAACTCATTTTTGTATGAAAATTAAGTTTCCATGCCATTTACATTCGATTCACAAGATTTCAACTTTGAATTTGAATAGACTTCGTAAGTCAATTTTCCTGGAAATTCTTCTTTGTGGTACCAATCGTGACAAGCGGATCAGAGCCGGAAAATAGGCGCTGCAAATCACTTTTGTATGTAATCGTCCCACAGGGTGCATGTCTTCACTGTTGGGACTCCTCTACTTATTTTACAATGTTATCATAAAAAAAACGAAGTTTACAGGCCGATTTACACTTCGACAAGTAGCAAGTGCGAGTTGCGAATTAACTTAATCAGTCAACTTAACTCGCAGGTTACCGATTGCAAGTGCGAGTGTTTCTTTGGCAACAGGAAATAATATGCTTTTTGACAAATGAATAATGACACTTTTGTTTTGACAACTGTACTTGCAACTCGCAACTGTACTTTGTCAAAGTATAAACTGGCCTGCTGAAATAATTATCTAGCTTTGGTTACAAGAAAATTAATTTTGCAAATTTTTTCTGTGTTAATCTTGTAAGTAGTTCGAAATTCGGCTTTTGGTGTAAGCTATAGTAAACTAGACTGTCTAACTCAATTCAATTCAGCCCCCCATGCGTGCTCATCTATTTAAATGTGTGTGCCACGCTCAATACTGAAAATATGTTGTATGGTCCATGAAATAATGTGATGCGTGAAATACGTAAACGTACGATCTACTGCTCTGGTTTATTTAGTCGCCAAAGCCAGACCTTCGTTTGTCATAAATATCAAATGATACCGCTTTTCCATGAGCGCTTTTATCAAGCAATTGATAAATTCTTATCCTTAATTGATAATACTATAAATACGTAAGTACCTCTGCCTGTTTGTTTGTTACATTTTCGATTTTAATGAAATTAAGTACATATATAGTTTGATCCCCAAGTACGAACATAGGCTATTGTTTCCGTGGTAAAATGTCGAATTCTCACGCTTTAACCTTGCCTCAACAAGATTGGCAAAACTAACAACGCCATCTGTTGTCATCGCTAGAAATGACAAGTATATCTCCCTCTACATTCATAGATGGCGCTGATGGTTTTAGCTGTCAGTTTTAGAAACAAGGCACATCAACCAACAACGCGGACGCAGACGCGTGCGGACAGCTAGATTTATGTATGAATTCAAATTTGGCATTATCTACGGAATATTACTTAGTATACGGCCGTTTTGGCCTAGACTATGACAACAGAACTGAACTGAACCACGAAAGGGACTTAGAGATTCAAGCTCTTAGACGGAGAGGCTTTTGTTTGTTTCATTACGAGGACTTGCTGCTTAAACACCCTCTTGTTTGACCCTACAAGGTGCTTTAGTCTGAATAGAAACTTGCAATTAGTGAGTATGAGAAGATTTAGTCTGAATAGAAATTGCTTGCAATTTGTGAGACTAAGGGCATTTAGAGATGAAAACTAAGCCAAGATTGTTCTTAAAAGTGTCAAAATGGCGTACTTAAACAACTCTTGTGCCCAGATAATACTTTTTTAATACTTCGACCCATGTTCCTTGGGAAGAGTTGTTTAGTTTCACGAGTTCTGTCGCTGTGTTTCGAGTTGGTACCCCCTTTCTGTGATCGAAGTTGGTAGCTGCTTTGTACCCCGATAACTTAAGCACTGATAATTTTTAATTTACTGTTAACTTTCCAGCCCGTTTTAAAGATAAAACCGTGCATTATTATAATTAAAAAATATAATATTATTATAATTAAAAAATATCATACAAAATTAAATCTCCAGCTGTGATTCGTTCAAAAGCAAACGTGAAACGAAAACAGAACGAACGAAATCCTTTCACTTCTCTATCTGGATTGTGCACGCGTCCACACGTTTTCAATTCTATTTTTCGACGATCCCGCTCCATATAAAGCTGAGATTTTGATCCGTGATGCGATTTTCGCCAGCCAACTCTCTTTGATAAATTATTTATATTGAACACCAGGAGCCTTGCTGACAGCAGCCATAAGAAAACCGGCAGGTGTTGATAATCCAATTCACAGGTGATATCGACTAGGAAAATTTTATTATATTTAGGAGAGAGTAGAGATTTCAAATGTTTTTTTGTAATTCAAAGCAAGGAACTATTTTTGAGTCAATAATATAATTAAACGCATGTAAAAATCAAACTATAGTGGTTAGTAATTTTATCTACAATTTACATTATGCATTAAGCATTATGTTCCACTTTTGAATAAAACTAACATTATAAATTGTGTCGTTTTTATTATTCTACCTGTGACATCATGAATAGACTTGTATTTCATTTTCCTATTTTTTTCTAATTCAGTTTCACACTTCCTCACCTTTCACCGTGAAACAGCAAGCAAGAACCATTTGTTACTCTGCAAAAAAATCTTATCCCCATATTCTGAGATACTGCTTTACCTTCACGGAATCTCTGATCTTCATCGTCGTGAGCTGACGTGAATATAAACTGCTTATGAAACACCTGAATCGTAGATTTGCAATTTCCACTCACGAATTTCGATAGACACTTCAGATTCTACAAAATCCCTTTGGCAATGTGTTATTTACTTATCTACCTGCTCGATTTTGATTTCTGTGAATCACCTGTGAATATTCGAAGCTAAGAACGAGGTTAGGCTTTGAGGATACTCCTGTCTTGATCAAAATGAAATTTATATTGGTATTGGTTAGAACACAGACCATACAAATACATAAATAGGCGCAAAATACTGTGACTTAAATAAAAATAAAATAAAAATAGCCTTTATTACGACTTTGAATCTTAACTTACATCTTATTTAATATTATAATCTAGTGTTTATCGTCTTGCCTTTTAACATAGGCCTCCTCCATTTCCTGCCACACACTCCTGTCCAGAGCCTTTCTTTTCCATAACACACCTGCATATTTTTGTATGTCGTCATGCCACCTTATAATACTGTGACTTACCATTCATCAAATTTGTCAGAAATCGTGACATCTTATGTAATACTTATTACTGCACCAGCTCAGCGACCCGAAAATGATCTTGGCCTTTGTAATTGATAAATTAAATTATTGGGTATGGTATAGGACTTGCTGCCGTATTATCAGTAAAAAAACTTGGATTAGGTATGTATTTAGCTCGTCTTTTAACAATGCGAACTCCACGCTTTTGGTTATTTCGGTTATCGTAATATTATAGACATAATACAACGTGTCAGTGAAGTAACACGAAACCTCTCGGGTAGTAACTCAAACCATAAAACTGAACAACTTTTGTTCTGGAACTTTTTCAGAATCGCAAAAAAAGATAGATAGATAGATAAATCGTTTATTCAGTGACACAGCACAAACACAACAAAACAAGTATCTGAATAAAAATAACAGTTCATCGCATATTACCTATTTATTTACCTATGCTACGGCGCTATGTACTTCACCCCCAAATAGGCCCTAAACTCAGCGCTGATATTCTGTTAGTACCCGTAGCAGTGCGAGGGCGTCATCAGAATGGAGTCAAAGATTATAATATTATATAAACTTGATAAAAGTGAAGTGGGGTGATAATATAAAATATATATCAAAAATATACACACACATCCTAATATTATTATCTATAATATAAAAATGAATCGCAAAATGTGTTGGTAAGCGCATAACTCAACAACGCCTGGACCAATTTGGCCAAATCTTTTTTTAAAATGTTCGTTGAAGTTCAAGGATGGTTTTAGGGTAGGTGTAGGGTAGGTGTAGGGTAGGTGTTGGACCAATTTGGCCAAATCTTTTTTTAAAATGTTCGTTGAAGTTCAAGGATGGTTTTAGGGTAGGTGTAGGGTACGTGTAGGGTAGGTGTAGGGTAGGTGTAGGGTAGGTGTAGGGTAGGTGTAGGGTAGGTGTAGGGTAGGTGTAGGGAAAAATGGCAGGACAACGTCTGCGGGGTCAGCTAGTAATATTATAAATGCGAAAGTTTGGATATTTGTTGCCGAATCACGCTTGAACCACTGGACGGATCGGGATAAAACTTGGTACACATATAGGTTAGGTTTTGAAATAGGACATCTACTTTTTACCGCGGGAAAACATTTCATTCCTACGGGAAAGCTCATTAAACGCGGGTGAAACCGCGGGCGGAAAGCTAGTATTATATAAATATAACTATGTACATGAACAACTGCTAATAATAATATGCTAATAATATTTTCTATAAGTTATAAATAATTCAAGTTCACACGCTAAAACTAATACAATACTTTTCGTACAATCTTCTCAGCTCCAACTCTATGAAAAGTATTTTTTTTTTTCGGGTAAAAGTTATTTCATTTACACGTTGTATAGGTACTTCGAAATTAAATCGTGTAGTTTTTTTATAACTTAGGGTAAGTTGGTTTGAAATTGTTGGTTTTTTTTTACTGTTGTAAAGAAATAAAAATCAGATTTTCCTAATTATTTCATACTCTTTGTCCGTTTTAAGAACGTGTTATTATGATGCAATTTTTATTATATTATTCTTACGTTATCTTTAAAAGTATTGTTGATTACGGACAATACTTTTCTTTATTTTGTACTTAGCAAAGTACAGAATTTTTAACTAATATTGGAATTATGCTAGACAAACAAAACAAAAATACACTAGAAAAAATGTCACCTATTTGAAGGTACGCTAGGAATAAATAGTGACATGCGTATTTTATTAATTGCAACCTTATTGTCTACCATTATAGTAATTTTTACTGACGTCATGTACTGCGGAAATGTAGTGCTTAAGCACCACTTTACCGGTAATTTTTTTGAACATTCATGTTCCCTTAGCCTAGTCGCTACGAAGCACATGTCGCGGGTTCGAATTCCGTCCATTGTGTCTTGGTGTTGTTTGTCTACCTATATATAAATCATCATCATCATCATCAACAGCTCATATAAATATGTCAGCCAGCTGTCAGATACCCTAGTACCTACAAGCTTTGCTTAGTTTGGGATCATATGTTCTTACACAAAAAAATAAACAAAATATGTCCCCGCACCGACTTAACAAAAACATCTTTTGCATTTATAATATAAGTAAGTTTAAGGTATTCGTAAGTAAAAACGGTAAAACGGTTCTTTACGAATATAATTCACTATAGGCTATTCGTATTCGAATATAAGCCGATATGCGTACCACAACAAATCCCGTAAAAGGTTCGTAATAACATCAGTCAGGTAGGTAATATTAATAAAATGTTGTCATCCAATAATATGATTTTTCGTTCCATCGCTGGTACTGTGATTACTTCGCTTTGAGACCTTATATAGAGAAATTTTTTTTCGTTAAGAGAAGTATCTACCATTTCCCAAACATCCTGTAGAAAGTTTACTTACGTCACATTCTGTGGTGTTCATTACGCACCAAATTTCACTTCTCTAAGATTTACAGCGACCGGTAATATCTCAGTTGCCCCCTGATAAGGGCTGGCTATAAATTTTCAGGGCAGATTCCAATCTACATAGGAACTACTGGAAATGAGGCATAGCGGGAAGCCGAAGGTGAGAGGCGGATCTTCATAAATTATGCTCTAGTCACCGAGGACACATAAATTTTCCAGTAAATTGATTCTTTTTTTGGTTCAAGCGAAATAAATGAAAATGTGTGTGGTTATTTTTTTTTATTTATATTGCCGAAGTTTCCGCCCGTTATTGTTCGCGTGCTCTAAAATTTTGTTGAAGGTGTTTGTCTCTGATTTCTCAGTTATGTACCTGAAGTGGGTAAAGTAAACAAACTGACCTTACAAACCTTTTTGTCAGAGTGATGAAGCCGCCAAAGGCCTTTTACAAGTCTTATCCAATGTAGATCATAGCGCTTTACGTGCCTTCCGAAGCACAGAATTATCTTCCTTTTTGGACCATCAGAATTGATTCATCTTACATTTATCTCCACTGGGACTTGACCCCGGAACCTGCTGTTAAGACTCAAGATAAAGCAACAGAGAGAAAAAGATATCTCGCTATGCGTTATCTTTTATTTCTCACATTATGAGCGCCTGATAATAAATGAATAGCTTATTTACGAGTGTAGCAATCTGTGGCTACATAAGGTTATTTTTGACTATGGCAATACTGTCAGTCTTGTCCATCTTTGTTGTAACGAACGTAGCGTATTTGTGTACCTGTAAAGAATTATTTAAATACAACTGCATCCTCAAGCAAATACTGGTTTTCACTAGCACCAAGCCATCACAACCTTACAAGAAAACGATAAAATTAGAGTCCACCGCAAACTACGGAGGGAAACAACGAGGATTTAGTTTTATAAGCATTCTCTTTTAAATACCAAGGAGGTTGATCTGCAAGTCTAAATAAGGTGATGAAGACTCAGTCCTCGCTAAATGTTTTTAGTCTGGACTTCAGCCCGGTTTGTTAAAGCGAACTGAATTTTATTCCTTTTGCGGACCCAACGGAGGTGCTATCTGAATTGTAAATACATGGAGGAGTCTATTCTGTGTGATCGTTTTTGGTAATCTGAAAACTTTTAGCAAGAGAAGAAAATTGCTTGAGCTTACTGAAGCTTTAGAGCGTCGGTGGTCTAGTGGTTCGGACCGCTTCCGTCCAGGAGACGCAGGTTCGATCCGTACCACGTACCAATGTGGTTTCGAATTTCGAATTCATATGTACGTTTATTCGACGCTCTTACGGTGAAAGAAAACATCGTGATTAAACTTACACACCCATGCGAAGAAATTCAAAGGTTGTGTGTGAAGTCGACCAATCCGTACGTTCTAATTCAAGGTAGGCTTGAGCCCCTCGGTGGGGACGTATATAGATTATGACTGAAGCGAAGCCTAGGCTGTCTAGGCTGTCTAGGTAGTGGTTTTAATTTTAATTGAGTTTGTCTTGCTGGCGTGTACAATATAATATGATGTGACGCATGAATATTATTATTTGACTTGAGCAAAGAAAAAGCTGCCTACTACTTTTTCTGCATAAAAGGGTCTTGAGATGAAAATGACCGTAGGCATTGATAAGTAGACAACAGTTATAAGCATCAAAATATTGTGTGTAGACTGAAATTGAACGTAAATGCAAACACGGAAGAGCTGAAATCATTATATGTACGCTAGGTAATTATCTGTTTTATATGCTACTAGATGACCTGGCAGACGTTGTCCTGCCATTTTTTCCAACATCTACCCTACACCTACTCTTCACCTACCATACACCTACCCATTTTGTACCATGACCATACCGAACCATTTTGTATCGAAAAACTACATTGCCGTTTTGTTCTGTTACTTATTATTTATGTTTCTCACCGTTTAAACTTTCCCTGAACTTCCACAAATATTTCAAGATCAAAATTAGCCAAATCCGTCCAGCCATTCTCGAGTTTTAGTGAGACAAACGAACAGCAATTGATTTTTATATATATACCTAATTAAGGAAAAGCCTATTATCCTTTAAACCACATAACGTTTTAGTGATGTGCAACAACTTTTACTTTGTGGCCAACTCTGTAACTCAACAAAAAAAATTTGCTACCTATATTGAAAAAAGTGTCTTTTTTCCATTGTTATTTGAAATGAAGTATAAATTTAATCTTTATCTTATTATATTTTTGTCATAACGTTCAGTACCTCACGACTGTAACATTATTGTTTTGTTTACCAACTGTAGTACTTTACACAAACTGATAGTGTTCGCTTAGTGGTACGCAGATGTTTAGCAAATAGTGGATACTTTATTGGCTTTTGTATCAACACAATGTATTTTATACAATGTTATAATTTAATGCAGTCTGTATCCCAAAATAAATAAATAAATTTGTATAGATTTTAGAGAATCCAGTCTTGTACGGTCTGCATAAATCTAAACGTTAAAGATTATCGATATCGATAAGATAATATTCAGAAGAAAATTTTTCCTACTTATTACTAACAATTAGCTGTAATAACAAGGCCATTCAGAGACGAAAACTAAGCTAAGATTGTTCCCAGAAATGTCAAAAATGGCGTACTTCAATTTGTTCTTAACCGAGTCCAAGTGGCCGAAGTCGGTGACTTAAGGGAAATGACTTTCAAATATCATTTTGATTTTAAGTGTAATCTGTTTTGGAGCTTTATTGCCCAGTTCGATATTTTTTCGAGCATGCTTGGCTATGATTTGGCTAAGCTTTTTATCTGAATGTCGCCTTTATTACAAGGTTTATTTAACAGATTATATTTAGTGAACGCTGAATACATTTTTATTCTTTTCTATTCTAATGTAATAGGATTAGATAGATTGAGTAGCAGGCTTTTTCGATATTTAGTTAGGGTCGGGCCACAGTTATCGACGGCGATCAACGGTGCGCCTATACAAAACGCGCGCAAAGTATGGAAATCCTTACGCATCGACGCGGCGAACGGATTTCCATACTTCGCGCGCGTTTTGTATAGACAAACCGTCGATCGTCGTCGATAAGTGTGGCCCAACCCTTTGCATTAATTTTGTAATTGACAATATTTTATTTAAAAAAGGAAACGCAAAAGATGCGACGACTGTGGAGTTTCTTCGATGAGCTCTTCTCCACAGATTCCGCCATTGTGTAAGTGAACTCGCCCAAAAAAATGTAATGACGTACCTATCTAAGTGATGTAATTAACATCCTATGGAAATAAATAATCGTTGATTTTTTATTTGTCAATTTCAAATCTCTAAGTCAGAATACTGCCTTTCTTCGGTAGTCTGTGCAAAGCCCTGCCCCGACAAACAAGCTTCGTGCTGCATCTGCATCAGCTCGACAAATTGCATTTTTCATACATAAACATTTGCTTTAAGACTTTTACAAACGCTGCACCTTTTCTTAGAACTTTAACAGTTTTATTTTACTATAATAAGCGATCATTTAATTTATTTATTGAACAGCTAGATATCGCACTATTTTCCCGAATTTTGCGTGGCTCAAAATATTTTGTCATTACTTATTTTGTATTTTTTTTTTTATTTGATTAATCACTTTAACGTAAATAAATTATTGGTTAAACTATTGTAGGCATTTGATCATGATTAATTTTAATAACCATTGTTATTTCGACATAAGTAGATACAAAAGACGCAATATATATAATATATAAAAAAGACTACTAATAGAAGTTAAAACAAGTGGGTTTAAAATATGTTATTTAATTATTATCGCACGCATAATTTGGGAAACTGATATTCAGTTTCAATTGAAATCTATTTCTAAGAACTTTCAGAAACTATTTAAGAGCAACTTCATACCTGAAATACGCTGGCAGGCACTTGTTTAATTGGATCATCGAGGTATAATTAATTAATATAAGATCATTATTAATTTCTCCTTAACGGCATTTCCAAAATAATATTACTCCATCAAAGTATGATTAGGTTATTATTACCTTACTCTAATATAATAAGTAATATGCGATAACATCTATTCATTTAGCCCTGTAATTGGTTTTCTCGCTTTGAATAGACGGGAACAGGAATGAGCCCAGCTGATAAATGGTGACCCATCTGGCCCTATTATACTGTAGGTGAACTCAAAGGACGAAATGTATTATGGCATTACCTAATGGCAAGGACGAGTTTCGTCTCTAGGGTTTACATGACTTGGGATTAGCAGCACAAAAGCTGGTAGAGCAGTTATCTGTGATCCAAGTAAATAAGTATGTCGAAAATCAAGCAAGCTCTAAATTTATTTTAGTATTCTAACGTTTACATAAAGCTTTAGATTTCAATAAATTTATCATTAAAACTCATGTTATATATACGAGTATGTTTGTACTTAATCCAATGTTCATATAAATCAGACAATGGGTCTGACCAACGATTTTAGCTGAAAATGCCAAAATGTTCTATAAAAAATTACAAAAAATACTGAGTTTTAATTTTTTTTATATCTTTAAAAATTACTGAGATATTAACGATCAAAGTGCACACTTCCGCACGAGGCGAGTGGTAGCTGTGACGTCATATTGACGTCATATGCACGCAACGTTCCTATTACACTGCCCGCAACCGCCTGCATTATGATGTCGCACGCTCAGAACTTCTCGCAGTCATAACTTTGGTAATATTGCATGTATTGAAGTGAAATAAAAAGTAGTGTAATGTACATGATATAAACTTTAATATACGGCATGTTTTAATGTGAAATAAGAACCTATCAGTGTTCTCCATTGAAGAGTTTCCTTGCAAAAACTAACTAACTGAACAAAACAAAGAAAGAAACATTCCTTTCAAGCGAGAATTATACATAAGTCTCTTTCACCATACATAAGATGAAAAAAAAAGTATAACCTTTGTTTTTTGTACATGTATTGCCATACAGAGCCAATGTATGTCTAAACCCAAACAAATGCATATGAACCTCCAATCAAATTTCTTGCTAGACGAATATGAACAGATTCTCTCAGAACATTATTTTGTGAAATGTCAAATTAAGTAACTATAAGATCGTAATGGAGAACCCATAACTTGCCAAACAAAAGGCTCTAATCGATGCAACTATCACTCACCATCAAATAAAGCTTTACGAATATAGTAATCGCACCGTAAGAATGCCGTCCTGACAGCAGGCAGGAAATATGAAAACCAAATAGGTGCAAAAGAGACAGAAGAAACTGTACGTGTATGACAGCAGTCAGGACGGCATTCTTACGATGCGATAGGTATAATTTGTATTTTTTAAAGTATTTGTGCTAGTTTTACGATTTTGAACTTAATTGACCAACTATCCTTCGTTCACGATCTTCTTCTTCTTGCTAGCACGTGTTCTATCAAATGGCAACCTTTTTCTATTTGTAAGTGTAACTAAATCGAGTGTTTGAATAAGAACAAACAAACAAATTCAATAACAAAGACTGCTTGTCTCTTTCAGAGAACATGGTAAATGCGCGAGTAGATACGAGTTTTCTTTCGAAAGTATTCCCAAGTCTCCTTCGCAATCTCACACAATCAATCACATAACACACTATTCTTATTTGAAAGTGTTTCTGTGAACAAAGATGTGGAGCAGACGCGTGTAATTTGAAAATAAGGACTTTTTTAAATTGTGGTTAATGACACTATTCTGTTCTCTTAAAGCTAAAGTGTTTATTTTCATACAAAAAATAAGAAATGAATAATAGTTTCAATGCCGTGTGGTGACGGCAGAGTAGAATACATTCGTCACAAGCTCCAACTCTTCCCGTGGGTGTCGTAAGAGGCGACTTAGGGACTACACATTGAACAGGGAACGGATAGCAGCGCTCTCTCATACACCTGTGATGCTACCTTTTAATCTGCGATCTCCAACCCGCCTGCCAAGCGTGGAGATTGTAAAACCCTCCACTTAAGTGGAGGAGGCTCATAGTCCAGCAGTGGACTGTAACGGGCCGTTGATGAATAGTTTCGATACAACGTAAGTAGTATAATAGACAATACACAACAATATAATACCAACCATATTATTTTAATTCACGAGTATAAAATGAATTTTCCGATATAGTCAAAATCAACAAAATAATTTGCTAGGTAAACGCATAATAGAGTACTTGTTTATACTTTTATAATCTTTTATACTAGCTAAGATTGGATTACAAACGCAAATCTTTTACGAAAAAATACCATTTCTAAACCAACTTTTGATTTCTTTGGACGTAAAACCGCGCTGTATTTTACACCCCTAGGGTTCGCAGTCATTTCTCTTTGCCAATCACTCTTTCTGTGTGGATATCGTGTGTAGTTCAGAAATGTACCATTATTCTTCTTCAGCTTTACACACGTTTGAAGGTTTGCACACGGGTCGTTCCAGTTGATACCGTTGGGAAAGAAAAACCATTTGTTACTTTCAATGTTGTTTTAGCCACTGAGACTATTCTCAATAGCCATTATTAGCCTTAGCGTTTTATTTAACCATTTTTTAGGTGTAAACACCTTTATTGGTTGGTACTATTATGCTGAAATACCTACCTACCTTGGAAATAAACAAAAATAATATAATAATAAGAGCCTCGATGAAAAATAATTAAAATAATTAGGTAAGATCGACTTTGCGCACTATTTATATAAAGGTCAATTATGTAGATAATTATTTTCTTGTGTATGCAATAAAGTGTTACTTACTTACTTGGTAATATTACCTTACGTTGAGCGACTGAGCTAGGGACCATTTGGGTACCAACGTAAGATGGCGTTCGATATGTCATCATCAACAGCTCATATACATCCCCACCGAGGGGCTTAAGCCTACCCTAAATTAGGGTGATTAGGCCTTAGTCAACCACGCTAACCGCGTGCGAGTTGGTCAACTTCACACACAACCTTTGAATTTCTTTGCAGGAGTGCAGGTTTCATCACGATGTTTTCCTTCACCGTAAGAGCGTCGAATAAACGTACATATGAATTCGAAATTCGAAAACACATTAGTACGTAGTGGGAATCGAACCCACGCCTCCTAGACGGAAAGCAGAGGCCCTAGTCACTAAACCACCGACGCTCTCGTTCGATATGTAATTATTCATTTTTACGTTTTGGTGTAGAACGTGGATTAGCCAGAATACAAAACATTTAAAATCTAATCCACGTGATAAAGTAAAAGGAACAACGAAAACTAGATATCTATTCGCGAAAATACTAGGTAACCAGAGATCTTCATACTTAAAGTAGCTTTTAGGTCTAAGTAGTTTTTCACAGCAGTTTAGTGTCATCTTACCGTCGCGTCGTCGGAAAGCTCGGTAAATGGGTTAAAAAAAACACTGTCAGCTTCAGTAAGATAGCATTAAACTTGGCAATAAGTACTGCAATTTATTATTTACTTCCAACTGAAGCTGTGACTGAAGATAATATTCATCAGGAAGTATTTAAAAAAGCTATTTGAAGTTTATCCTTCAACAGGTTTAATTCCTAGCTAAATAAGAATTTTAACATAAGTATCAGCGTATTTCTTTATTTTTTGTTTTTTCTTCTGCTTTTATGTAATCTTCTTCTTATTCATCGTGTGGGTTGTAAGGTTGACAACCGACCTCATAAAGGCCACTGACATGGCTCGTGTCACGACTAGATACTTAGTAGCCGGAACCAACGGCTTAACGTGCCTTCCGAAGCACGGAATCGTCTTTCTTTTCAGACAATCAGATGATTCAGCATACAAAGTCCTAACCGAACTGGAGAAAGTCTCACAAAGAGATTTTTGCTTGACAGTGTCCCCACCGGGAATTGAACCCAGAACCTCCGTAAAGAGTGGCAAAATCTTGACCACTCGGCCACGGAGGCTGTTTTTTTTATGTCAAATAGGTTAGACCACATTCTCACCTGATGGAAAGTGATGACGAGGTCGAAGATGATACACGCTCACCCAAAAGATGCCTATTCACTCTTGCCTTGAATACACCAAGATTATAAGACTCCTGAAACACAGACACCGGAAGAGCATTCCACTCTCGTTACTGTTATTTATGCTTTTATGTAATTTTACGTTTACATTCAAATATGGTGATGATAATGATAATTATCAGGCTAACGACGACGGCCAGCCCAATTTAAAAATTAAATAGAGTTTTCGAGACATTAATTTGCCTGTGATTTGACTTAATGACATCAATTAGGCACTGGTT
Organism: Carpatolechia fugitivella; assembly: GCA_951230895.1. Lineage (NCBI taxonomy): Eukaryota > Metazoa > Arthropoda > Insecta > Lepidoptera > Gelechiidae > Carpatolechia > Carpatolechia fugitivella. The sequence continues at coordinate 13,333,823 of OX579653.1, read as the reverse complement.
TTGTCGAAAAAAATCTAAAAACTACAAAAAGCACACAAAATCTGCACCTTCAACGTTATCTAACACAATTTTCAGTTTTCAATTTTCAGCTTGCGGTGTCTAAAAAAAGAAGCCCAAAATTGATTCTCGGGAACGAGTGATTGATAAATAAACTACCAAGTCGAATATCCGTCAGAGTAGGGCACGATATCGTCTATTTCCGATTTAGTAAATTGAATACTTGCTAGAGTAATGGTGGAGAAAAGCTTTTTTATCTTTAATTACATCACCTATTTTGTAGATGTTTCAGGTAATAACAATCAAACCTCTGTGCCGATAGATGACGTGGTTTATAATTACAAACTGGCTTTTAATACCGCGTAAGTACTTACTTGTAGTGTGTACTAACTGAAATATTAGGTAAGCCTTTGGAAATACAACATGTCAAAGTAAAATAACAGATCTTTGCGTTCAAATTATTAAAAATTGTCTGACCGAATCTATTTGTAAATGCTATTTTTTTTACGAATTACCAAATTGCAGAACAAAATTTATTCAGTTTCATAATCCCAGTGTCTTCTTGAAAAACCGATTCAGATGGGCATGTCAAAAGGAGACCACCTGAGTACATCGGCATCCAGGACATCTTTCTCAGTGTGCGACCTCACTGAGCAAGATGTCCTAGATAGGGCGAAGTGGAGAAGAAAGAGCAGGAAAGCGGACACCATCGCTAGGAAGAAGCACAGTGTCTTCTTTAATAGAAAAATAAATAATAATCTTTAGCCAGAACGCATTTTTTATTCCAATCCTCTGACTTGTTTGTGTTTAGTAAATCGTAAGATTCGAATTTGTATGCCGTTTGAGGCTTAGCAGTAAGACCCTTCAACGAGACCGCCCCAGGTCAGTACCTTGTGAATGTTAATAATAAATCACACCGTTTTCCCAAATTAAGGTGTCAAATTGAATAAGTGAGGTCTCAAAGGGGTGAGCAGAGGTTAGGTCATAGGATATTGGAATTATGCAGCGAGAGTCGATTCGTCGGACATGACTACATCCGTATCTAGAAATCCATTAAATTAATCTGAAACATTAGGTTAGGTAATTATTAAAAAACCCATTTTTTAAGCTTTTCTTAATTGTTTTTAAAATATCTTGTCTCTATAACGTAGCGTTTTAATTAATATTTGCGGATAATTGCCGTTCAGATGTATGACCTTTCAGATATACTCGTACTATCGTAAATAAATAAATAAATAAATGGTCGTTTGAGGGAAATGGCCTATACTATGTACATATTATGACCATTCGTGGTCGATTTATTCCAAATTGGACCAGATAATGTGACTGACTCAGTTTGATGACATGTCGTCTGAGCAGATTTAAATATTAGATTACGCTCCAGCAGTAAGTCAAAGTCAAAGTCAATTTTTTTTATTCGAATTAAGATTTTTACAAATCATTTTTCGACGTCCAAGCTATCATGGATGGCACGTTCACTACCAGTGTACGCCCTCTGTGGAGAAGTAGTGGAGAAGTATCTACTAAACTTAACTAACTCACGATTAATAAACCGAGTCTCGAGCATAACTTGTCTGTGAATATTAAAGGCAATCATGGCCTTTGACTAACTTCATCATGAAGCATTGATTCGTACCAGTTTCATGTTTGGAATACAGTAATTTGTCTGTTTTCCTAAACAAGTTTATTAATTATATAAATAATTTTCTGGCTCTTCCCTCTCTTGAAGGCACAATTCATTACATCCTGTCGCTTTAAAAAACCGTGAATAAAATAAAGTTGAATATTTAAGCATTAACAAAGTCAATAACGGTTAAAATTGTATTCTTTATTGAATAAATATCAATGATATGTCTACAGTTGTAAGTATTCATAAATGTATTTAAAATATTATCTATCATATTATATCAACATTGACGCTACCAGACGGTTTTGATGCTACCGGAGCTCGAAGAAAACAGAATAATTTCAGCTATAAACAAATATTATCAGTAGTATGTACTCGTACAAATAAAATACCTAAAAGAAAACTCCAGCGCATCCATCACCAAAAGTTTCTTACACAGTTTTAGGTTATTGAGGGATTATGACGTCACGCCTACCTAACATCGGGAAAAGAATATCTAATTACGGGAAAAGTTGGAGAAACCGATGCCTAACAAGAGTTCGGTATAGAAGAAGTATAAGTTTCGAGGTTTTTTATTATAATATATTTTTTTCTGAATACGAGAGCCTACAAGAATCATAAATACCATGTCTTTTTTATTAATTTAATTCAATTTCAACCTATCTCCGAAGATATTCAAAGATTGTATGTGCATTTGGCCAATTTGCAGTAGGCCAGCGCGTAACTCAGGCCCTTATTATGGGCAAGCCCTTTAGTTATGAGCTGGCAACAACGCTCCGCCGTTGACTAAATTCACCTGGGGTTAATTCACACATGGTTACAGGTGGGTTTTACAGAAATTAACACCAGCAGCAGCACCGATGAAATAAACTTTGAGCATAACGGCACTGAATACAATTTTTTTTGATTGATTTGATTTTGATTTTTAAATATTTCAGGCTATCATTGACAAAAAATCTATAATATAAATGCGTAACGAAATATTTACTTAAACCTTCCAATTATTTTGCTTTTTTATTACTTTCTTCAACCAGAAAGATGCAAATTTCTTTAGTAAAATAACATTTTCAATATCCGACTGATCCTTGATAGGCTATCTCACATCCTATATCCGGCATAAGATAAGCTAAATTGCATCTCCATACCATAAAACCGTCGATGTATTTCATATTTTCAATTTAAAAATTTCGAAATTTATTCGTGAGATAAAATTTTATAAAAACTGATAAAAGTAGTAGCTAGTTGATACAAAAGTAAATAATTTATAATTCAATTAATCAATCAATCAGCCTATTGCAGTCCACTGCTGGACGTAGGCCTCCCCAAGGGCACGCCAAAGCGCACGATCACCCGCTTTCCTCGTCCAGCCACCACCAGCGACCTTCCTCAGGTCATCAGTCCACCTGGCAGGGGGGCGTCCTACACTACGTTTCCCGAGACGCGGTCTCCATTCGAGAATCCGTCTCCTCCAACACTCATCGGTTCTGCGACAGACGTGGCCAGCCCTCTGCCACTTCAGCTTGCTAGGTACATTTCTGGACGATATCCACCACCTTGGTCCTCTGCCGTGTAATTTATAATTAGTTTTTTTTTTTTTTCATATTTTTGGTCGTCGATCTTTTACGTCTGGGGTTTAATGTGTGGGTACACGGAAGTAGAGTGATGTTTATACTTGTTTTAAGTCTAAAAGATTTTGGAAACAATGCCTGCAACAGTTTATCTAGCGGCTATAAGAATTCATAATAAGATAGTTGTCTTTTATTTATAATATTTCAAGATACTTCGTAAAAATCATGAAGAGTTTGCAAACAAAAGAAGTTATTATTAAATAAAATAATACTGTATCCAATATGTGAGCACGTACAAAGGCTTTTAACAAGAGACATCATCAAATAACTACACACTACTTGAATAGGTGCAAAAAATATAGGCGATACTCTCAGCCGGTGAACACAGACTGTTAATAAAACTAAAAGCCCGCGGGATGGCGAACGATTGGAGCCAGTAACAGTATACTCGTGAAACAGTTCCAGTAACAGATACGAATGAAGAAACCCCACGATACCTATATTTTTAACCCTCATCGAACAAGAATAGACGTTATAAAAGATTATTTTTCCAGATGTTTTTCTATGTTATTTTTTATGTTTGTAAGTTAATGTTATTTACTTATTAGGGCGAAAAGTCAATTTAATATCGACAGTTATTGTTTTCCGGAAATCAACATATATTATCACTCACTTGAAAAATAAAAATAAAAAATATACGCGCTAGAGTCGCAGAGGTTGTCACCTATATATACTTACAGTCAACGAACGAGTAATGAAGCCAACATACATACATAAACCCATGCTTGATTGTGTACATACCTAACAATATACTTCAATAGGTTAGGAGCCGTAAGTGTATACATAAAATATTTACCTATACGAGTGTAGGTTATTTCAAATCCTCTAACAAACTTTAAAGTCTTTATAATGAAAAAATAAAAAAAAAACTGTATTGACAGAATATCTGTCCTTCCTAACGTTCTAAAAACCAAATCCAACCTGTTACAAATTATAAAATGGCGGACCCTATTTTTAATACCAGTAATGGCGGTTCGCGTGCGTTCGTCCAGCATTTATGCCGGCCTTGACATAAGTGATCGTTGGTGTTAACGCGAAGCAGTTTCATACAGCATTATTTCTAGATTATTTTTATTTGTAAATTTATTTAAGAAATTGAAACTATTCTAGGTTTTATTAGTACTAGTACTAGTTTTTTTTTTTACTGTAAAAAGTAACGCTGCCCCTATCTATCTACTTGCATGACACGCAAAATCTATTTTCATAAAATAATTGAATTTTTAAGGTTACTTTACAAAGGCATACTTTATGGGTTCAAATTAGGTACGTTTACAACTTGTAACATCACGACAATCCGTCCATAAATACGTGTTCTACGTTCCTTTTGGTCAGGGATGCTTATAATAATAAAAAAAAATATAATATGTTACGGGGTGAACTAAGCCATAGACTGAAACATACAGGCGCTTGAAAATTAAGAAGAATATCACACAATAACCATAAAAAGCCAATTTGATACCAAGAGAAAGGTAGATATACACCTGTTACAAGAGTCATATTTAACGACTTTCGCGATGCAAAGTATCCCAACACATCAAAATCCTTTATCCAGCTATCTCTATGTACGGCTCAGTGGCTTTACTATGGAGCAGAGAAGCGGAGTAATTTATAAAGATTAACCTATTTTAATGAAACAAATGCAAAACGAATGTTTATGTTGCATTCTAAATGCGCCGCTAGCAAATTAATGCAACTCATAGGCGATAACCACTCAACAAGCACACCTAAATAACGCTATTTATATTATCCATTGAATATTGAAATAAAACGATACATAGGTACAGTCGGATTCATAAGTGGATGATACATGTCACGTGCGTCTATACTTTGAAATAGTTATTTTTCTAAAAGTATTTATTTTCTTTTCAATCTTTGCTGTTACAGATGAAGTGTACGGAAAATCCACAAGGATAAAAAAGGGTTATATAATAGGGATTGAAATATTTCAAGTTCCAGATAAAGACACAAAAAATAATTTTCCAAATATCTTGCTCTGAAACAAAGTTATAATAAGGCTTCAAAGTTGATGGTTAGACAGAGAGGTCCGACGACACATGTGACGTCATATGTGTCGCGGTCCGTACATCCGCCATAGAAAATTTTGTTTTCGTAGCTCTCTACAGATAATATATTTGTTTAATAATGTTGTAACTAGTTTGTTTTTCGATCAATTTCGCTTCTGTTTTGTTTGACTGTCAGTATTCTATTTTTGTATACTTTCAGATGAACTGTGAAAAAATCTAATATTTTTTTATGCATGTTCCCTATTAAAAAGTTATTTCAAAGTGATATGACGTGATATGACGTATCCACTTATGATCCTCTACTGTACATGAAAGTAACTCCAGACAGGTACACTGGAAGATACATAGCACCTGGTCCTCAAAAAGACCATTTTCTTAACTACAGAAACCTTAGCAACTTCATTCATTACATTTAATTGTGCGCGTCAATCTTTCCCTGGGGGCCTTCTGCCTTGATGAAGATGGATGGGTGCTCTTACGCACTTACAAAAACGCAACTTCGGGCAGTTTCCTTTTTTGTGACTCGCAATCAGCGTCGGGTGTGATCTTCCAATAGAGTTTTTGTGAAAAACAGATGATTTTGTTGGTATATTCGACTGGCTGTAGAGTGTACAGTATATAAGCACTATATAAATTTTGGAAAAAATAATAATTAAGGAGGTAAATTATCTACTTCTAACTAGCTACAAACACTGCCGTTAGTGTAACGCACTCATGTCACACTTCGTTTCATTTCGAGATGAAACCGTAAGATTGGTGTGCGACTTTCAAATTATGATAAAGGTACTCAATCCAAACTTGTCTGAAAAAAATACTTTTAGGGTTGACGAAAAATAACGTTGAGTATCATAAAATTGAAAAAATATAATACTACATAATATTTTTTTATTTTATTTTTTTTTATTTTTTTTCAAAATTTCGGTATCCTGTTGATATTTGTAGAAGTCCGGGATACTTCAGTACCCGGTTCCGGATAGATTGCGCCCAAGCGGAATAGATTTGGACGAAAGCCAACCATTAAATGGTTAACCCATTTCGGAAAGCGGTTTAGTATGGATTTAAAGATTTAAGAGCTCTATTAGTAAAATAAAATAATAAATATGAGACATTTTTCTTAGAACTTTTTTAAACAAAGTAAATTTATTTTTTGTAACTATATTGTCCGTCTATTGAAAATACTTGCATTTCTTAGTATTGTCTCCATCAAAAGACTCGGATCAGTTTTTAGCCAGCCCAAAAAAAAAGAAATACCTCACAGTAAATAAAAAATATAAAACACAAAATAAAACTATTCGTATTTTTTATTAAATCATCTAAGCTGAGAAAATTATTATTTCCATAACTGCCTTATTTCAAAAAAATAAACTAAACCTTTTATTTTTTACTTTTTTCAACTCAGTTTTTAAGAAAAGCAATAGGGAATATGCATAAACAAACATTAGTTTTTTTCATATTCATCTGAAAGTATACAAAAATAGAATACTGACAGTCAAAACAGAATCGAAATTGATCGAAAAACAAACTAGATACAACATTATTAAACAAATATATATGTCCCTCTTTTTCATCATCAACGAAAACAAAATTTTCTATGGCGGATGTATGGCCCGCGTGACCAATTACGTCAATGGTCATGTCGGACCTCTCTGTCTAACCATCAACTTTGAAGCTTTATAACTTTGTTTCTGAGCAAGATATTTGGAAACATATTTTTGTTATGTTATGTTCCCTATTGAAAATGGAAAAGGATTTTTCTGTCATTTGTTCTAGCGTACTCGTTAAACCTTAGTTTGACTGAATTTTCTTATTTTTAGTCTAATAGTGAACTGCATAAACGAAGAAAAATTCAATACTATGAAAGCAGAAGCAAATTCTTCACAATTTACAAAATAATTCAATTTGGGAGCTAATGTCCCTAATATTTATTTAACTTGATTTTTTACCGCAAATAAAACTAGAGACATGTAAGAAAAAAATTACGACGAAAATTTAATTAAATGAAGTAAATCGCAGTTAAGACCCGAATTAAAGGCATCACGCTGCGGATTACTTGCTTCCCAAAGTTCATTTTACTGGAGTGGTTTTCTTGATTTAACTAGAACAATCAGAACAATCAGATGGTTTTCTTGATTTAACTAGATCAATCAAAGTCTAGGCGTAATATGACTACTGAGGGCTTAGTAGATGGAGATCCGTCCAAGGTCTTTTTTAACGAAAGGCTAACCAAAGATAATCGCCTGTTGTTTCGTGCAGCTCGTGAACGTGCTTCAAAGTACAACTTTCGATATTGTTGGGTACGGAATGGTCAAATATATGTTCGCCGCTCCGATGGAAATAAAGCGATTCGAATTGTGTCTTCACTGCATCTTGATACGGAAATTGGAAATTAAACTTAATAGCGATCACACCTTTAAAATTGTTATACAAAGTATTTTGATGTTTTTAATCAATTTTTCGGTGTTACTATATCTCTGGATTTATTTATTGTGTATTGTTTCCCTAGGTCCTTTATATCTACGCAATCTCACTAGCACCTTACACACTCATTGCTTACTCATTATCCATACCCTCGTTCACAAACACACTTCACACTTACATAAATCACTCACTCATGTGTCAGCTGCAGTTAGACTTGCTTTTATCGATAATTTCAAGTGCAGATTGTTCTCCCTGGGTTCTCAAGCAAAACATACTCTCGAATATGCTGTCTTTCTGGTCTCTTGTAGTATGACATTCTCCAATGGTTGATGTTGCCGATGATTTGGATGAAATGTTTATTGCTTGAAAACTTGGAGGATTGCAAAAATTATCTTAATGCTGCACACGACTTTAAATGTCTATCACTAAACATACGAAGTCTCCATTGTCACTTTGACGCGCTTATGGTGGGGATAAAAAGGCTTAATATCGATCTCGACGTCATAATTTTGACAGAATGTTGGATTACAGAATACTCTATTCTTCCACAAATACCGGGATTTCGTGTCTTTAGAACTCACAAATTTATTAACAAAGCAGGAGGAGTGGTTGCCTACATTAATCGTAGATGGAACGCATCGGTTAGTGAACCCTCTTGTGAAGATTGTAATTGCTTAAAAATTAACCTTGATAGCGATACAACAATACTTGCAATATATCGTTCACCTTCATTTAAGCAGGCGGATCGTTTTTTGAGATCTCTAGATGCTGTACTCCGAGATGCTAACAATAAGCGTGTAATTTTAGCAGGTGATATAAATTTAAATATTTTGGAAGAGCCCTTACCTGACCAATGTTCTGAATATCTGTGCCTTCTTTCCAGTCATAAATTACTACCAGCAATAACGAAGCCAACAAGGAAAAAATCCTGTCTAGATCACATCTTTTTAAACTGTCCCTCGCAGACTATCGGGTTAGTTTGTAATCTGGCCATTACGGATCACGACGCAAGTCTTTTGTGCACATCTTTCAAAATTAAGCGAAGCTCTAAAAAGAGGACTCGTCTGGTCACTGATGTGGATGGCGTTGTCGCCGAACTTTCGGCCGCTGATTGGTCGAGCGTTCTAGATAGCGATGATGTAGATCAAGCAACCAATAACTTCGATAAAATTGTCCATACCGCATTACTAAATAACTCCGATGAAGTTCGAATTAGTCGCTCCAAATTCAACATCTGCCCTTGGGTAACCCCAGGTCTGATGCGATGTCAAAAGGTTCGAGATCAACTACACCTTAAATCAAAAAATAATCCTTCAAATGAAGTACTTTCTAAGACTTACAAAAGGTATCGTAACTTTCTAAATAACCTGCTACGGAAACTTAGAACAAATTACGAAAACCAGCAACTAAAATGTAATGAAAATAACCCAAAAAAACTATGGCGAACTATAAAAAATATCTGCCACCTGTCGAACCAGCGTCACGAACCTGTAGAATTGTGCGATATAGATGTGAATCCTACAGCATCTCTTAACAAATGTAACAGGTATTTTACAAGTGTAGGGAGCAATTTGGCTAGTAATATTCTTACCAAACTTTCTACCACAGAATCATTATTGGCTTCCAATTTTAAACCATCTAAACAGATCCCAAACTCAATGTTTATGAGTCCAACAGACACATCAGAAATTTGTGCTCTCATAAATTTATTGAAGCCCGGGAGCGCTCCTGGACTGGATGGTTGCACATCTGAGATAATTAAAAAAAGTAAAAATTATATTATTGAACCCTTGACACACATTTGTAATCTAAGTCTAAGCACTGGTACGTTCCCTCAAAGTTGGAAATCTGCAGTTGTGACACTCATACACAAAGATGGTTCTAAAAATGATCCGAGCAATTATCGACCAATTTCACTGCTCAGTATTTTTGGCAAAATTTTAGAGAAGGTCGTCAACAAACGTTTGTTAGACTATCTGGATAAAAATAACTTATTATCGAAGCAGCAATTTGGTTTTCAAAAAGCCAAATCGACAGAGGACGCTGCACTTCTCTTGGTTGACAGGGTATCATCTGCCTTGGATCAGAATCATCACTGCTTGGGCGTATTTCTTGACCTTGCCAAGGCATTCGATACGGTGTCAATCCCGATTTTACTACGCAAGTTGCATACTTTTGGAATTAGAGGTACTGTTCTTGACTGGTTCAAGAGCTATCTTTCTGATCGTCAGCAGTGTGTTAGAGTAGGTCAAAACAAAAGCGAAATGATGTTAGTGCATTTTGGTGTCCCGCAGGGCAGCGTCCTTGGCCCCACGCTTTTTACTATGTACATTAACGACCTTTTGGAGCTAACCTTGCGGAATGCGAATGTTTTGTGTTATGCTGATGACACGGCAATAGTTTTTCACGGCTCTGAGTGGAAGGGAGTCTATGAAATAGCTGAGATTGGCCTGAAACAGGTCGCAGAGTGGCTTGATAAAAATCTTTTGACTTTAAACCTTTCCAAATCCAAATACATTGCTTTTCACAAGACCCGTGCCTCACAACCGTCTTCAAATTTTACCCTTAGATTACACTCACACAGTTGCGGGTCGCTTCAGTTGCCAAGCCAGCTCTCGCCTACTTGTAACTGTAGTGTCTTCGCTCGAACAGCCAATCTGAAGTACCTTGGCATTACCTTGGACGAAAATCTGTCTTTTAAAAAGCACATTTCAGTATTAACTTCTCGCGTTAGAAGGCAAATGTTTGTGATGAAGTCTCTTAGAGATTCTGCGTCAATAGAAACCCTGCTAGCGGTATACAAAGCTCTATGTCAGTCTCTTATCTTGTACTGCATTCGTGTCTGGGGTGGCGCAGCCAAAACCGTAGTAATCCCGTTAGAGCGAGCCCAAAGGGCTTTACTCAAGGTAATGCTAAGGAAACCGTTCAGATTTAGTACGGACTGTCTTTACAATGAAGTAAAAGTTCTAAGGGTTCGTCAACTGTACATACAAAGAGTAGTAGTCTCAATGCATAAATTTGTATGTAGCTCGCCTGAGTACGAGGAGCTGCTCAGCAAAAGACAATTCAAAATTATGGTTCCAACTACTCATACTACTTTTGCAAAGCGTTTGCCAAAGTTTATGTTCCCGTATTTATTTAACAAAGTGTGTCAAAAGTTGCCAAAACTCAAAACCGCATCAAACCACGAAGCTAAATCTAAAATAGAAATGTGGCTGGTAAGCATGAATTACTCGCAAACAGAAGAAATCATAGCACTATCAGAGACTTGATTTCATCCGCAAGCACGCACGCGCACACACACACACATACACATACACACACACACATACACATACACACACACACATACACATACACACACACTTACTCCACAACTACACCCTCTCACACTCTGTTTTATACCCATGTTTTATTATGTTTATTGTCTTCGAATCAAATCAATGGCCCGTTCTTATTGTCTTAGCCGAATTGAATATTATAAATTTGCTATTTTTCTGCTGTTCTCCTTGACAGCAAGCAATACAAAGGAAAATCGAGTATCGGGGCCCTGCGATACAAGCTGTGCTTAGTGCAGGGTCCGCTGTTTAATAAGTTGGTTACCTTAAGTTCTTTAGTCTATATTAGTCATCACAAAATATAATATTAATGGTCATTGTGAATTTTGTGCTGTAGTAATGCAAATAAATAAAATAAAATAAAAATAAATTGTATCAAATGGTGGTTTCAAATCTGCGGCCGGCGAACCCTCACTAAATCAAGTACTTATTGCGTCGTTTCACGGAATGATCACCGCCATATTTCTTACCACTCGCCGACGAAAATTTACCAAATTAGGTGTCTTTTAATTAAATTTACGGAGGCGAGGCTCTCTGTTTTACACGACAAAGGCATTGAGTTATGATTATGACCGGACTGAATACAAATTGGATTTTTCAAATTAATAATGGCAGGTGGAAGCTCGGAACCATGAACGCTGGAAAATAGAGGGGAGGTCTTTGCGGGGCCGTTTCACGAAGCTACAGGTTACAAATTACAAGTACAGTTCGATGTACATTGCGTAGACAATGAGATAAAACGATAAGAGCTTACAGTTTAGACCAATTGGCTACGCAATGAATATCAAATTGTAACTTGTTACTTGCAAATTGTTGCTTCGTGAAACGGCGCCAATAAAGACACACACTTAGGCTACATAAAAATAACAAAAAAATGGTGACTGGTTTTCTGTAACAACAATAATCTAGATAAAAATAATTTTATAAATTAGGTGACTGGTTGCTTAATATATACTTTTGCCGGTAAAACATAACGAAATATATTCTTAATAATTATAAAGCAAAAATATTTTACTTTAATTTTTTATTAGGTCATTATACTTAAAGTTAAAAGCAGTGATCCTTTCGCAGACTAGCAACATAATTGGTAAAATGCGCCTGTATTTTGGCCCGGATAGCCGATGAGATGCAGGTTCGAGTCCTGTCCAAGATCGACAAGTTTTCTCATTTTGTCGCTTTAACAATTTCTACCATTATAATAAGCTACAGTGTGTTATATTTAGTCCTTATTTCATTGGCTCAAACGATTATCTAACAAAATAAAAATGTTGAATTTCCGTTGGCTACTTTTTCAGTCTCACCATAGTGTGACAATTCTAATAACCGATGCTTTATTCGATTCGAACTTGAATCGAAATGACATTGGATACTCATACAATATGGTGGTTATTTGTGACATCGGAAATTGGCTTTTTCTGTCTCAAAGCATTATTGCTGACACGAAACTAATTCGATTCCACTAGCAAGAACAGAAATTCATTTCCAAGTTAAATTCGACAAGTTCCACATCTAATCTAATGCTATCAGAGAAGTTGGATTGTTCGATTAGCAAAGTAGGACTTGCTTAACTCTTGAGTTCCCCAGTTAGAAGTTAGAGCATTTAAAAAATAGGTGTGTTTGAATTGAAGCCAGACTGTTAGGATGGCTTAAAAAATAAAGGTTTTCTCTGCAATAGGACTGCTATAACCATGATGGAATATAATAATAGACGATAGACAGACGTATAAAAAAGTTGGGAGACTGGAGCCTGAATAGTCCCCGTACAATCCTCATCATCATTAACAGTTCATAATATATGTCAAGGGGCTTGAGCCTACCCTGAATTAGGGCGATCAGACCTTAGTCAACCACGCAGGCCCAGTGCGGGTTAGCAGATTCCCTAACGATGGTTTTCTAGAGCGCGCGTTTAATAAACATGCATATAAATTCGAAATTCGAAAACACATTGCAGTATGTTATTTTATGTTTTTTTATTATTATTACTAGCTGACCCCGCAGACGTTGTCCTGCCATATTTCCCAACATCTACCCTACACCTACCCTACACCTACCCTACACCGACCCTGCGCAATGTTCTTAATTTTTTTAATGTAAGAACCTTCTACGAAGTATTGGAAAACATTTTTAAAAATATGAATGAAATCGGTAAAGCCGTTCTCAAGTAATAACATGACGGAGAAATAGGTGTTAATTTTTATATGTAAAGATTATATGTATCAATTTCTTCAGGTCACAGTGTTCACAGGAAAAAGTGTTAAGTGTCATATAGGCTCTATCTAGGTAAAGCACAGTTAGTGGCCAGCTTGACTGGTAGTGAAAGTTCTGAAATAACTACTTTGATACCAAATTGTTTTATATTCAAAGCCTATAATTCAACTCTACACGAGTAAATGGTTCAAAGTTTTCAAACAGAGAAGTAAAAACAAATAAAGGGAGCGAATTCCGGTCCTCGTTAAAGAGAAACGTTAGCAAATTGTTCTCTAAATTCTTATTTTATTATACGCTAAACCACTGCAGTATCGTAATGGCGGCTATAAAAAACCAGATTATCTTTGTCTGTAATTTTCTCGATCTCGAACAGGGCTACTACAACGCTCAATTATTTTTAATGTCCGCTATTAATTTCGTTAAGTTCCTTATATTTTAATACGGTGGTGGTGTTTGGGGTTTAGACGAGTATTTCCTTTTGAGTTTTCTTTTTTTCTATTCTGTTTTATTACGCGAATAAAAACATTTTTAAGTACTTACTAAGCGTATATGCAGAAAGAACTAACCCATCTTACTACCCCTTTATACTTGTAAAAAAACAGTACTATACAAATCCCGCGCCTGCATGTGTCTTCAAACAATTTTACAATAATTTTACATAATAAAACTACAAAACTTATATGTTACTTCGGGATATTGCCACGATACTTAAAAGTATAATCAAAGTGTTACAAAACCCTTTTCTTTCAATTGGAAATAAAGGTTAGTACTGTGCTTGTTTTCTTATTTTTTTATTTTTTGGTGATGCAATAGTTAATTTGCCGAAAATAAACAAACAAAGTCAAAACTTAGCTTAATTACCTTTTTTATTAAATTTCAAGATAGAGTTTGAACAAAATAACACACATGAAAAGTATCTAGTTTTAATAATATAATGTAAGTTGTAAGTAGGTATCCATTTTGTAATGACTACTCTTTTTAAATTCTCTTAATTCTTTTACCATCCCTAATCTTACCAACAACGACAGAAAGCGATTGTACAGAAAAACGAGACAAGAATTGAATATTAGTTTTATTGCCATCGCAACAGGATGCTCCTTGTAAAAGCCGGGACATCGAGAGTTTTAAATTAGAGAATATTAATTTTAAAAAGTTAATTAAATTGTTTTGGTACAAATCCAAGTAGTAGTAGTATGGGCCGCCCCCCTGCCTTTCATTTATCTAAGGCTAAAAAATCCAAGCTCTTAAATCTTATTATGTCCTTTCTTGGATTTTTTGTTTTTGTCTTATCAGTTTTTAATCATATTTTTATGTCAAATTCATTAATGGGAAATTAATGTCAGGAGGGCATAGGCTACCGCTGTCGGGTCTTATTTAAAAACAAAATTAGGGACCATGTGAGTGATGCCATTATGAATGTACATACGTTCAACACTACACAAATCCCTCGCTCATAACTGTTTATCCTGGAAGTAACAAATAAGAGCGGTAGCCCTATTTAGGAGAAAAATGTTAACAAAGAGATAACACTCAAAAGTTTATTAAAAATTAGGAAATTTTGAAGTAGCAGAATATTTTCATTTATTATATGAAAAGACATGTCGTTATATGCTCCGTTGCTTACACAGGTGTCTAAATTACGTCTAATGTTCCAACATAAAAGGTAACTTCATTCGAGATAAATACAGCATTCCTTCACTGTATTCACGCATGACATGTCTTAATTTAATTTAGGAATTTGATGAAGATGTTCGTGTCCATATGATGTTCGTGACCCGTGACGAGGTGGCAAAGGCGAGATTTTGATTTCAACAATTTACAGATGTTTTACCCACTTCTCTTTAACTCAATATGAAATAGAAAAGAATATACTTTATAGCACACAAGAGATTTACAGAAAAAAGCAGTTTAAATAATTGTGTACAGATAGGCGGCCTTTTGTTACCTTAGCTGCTGCAGTTAAATTAGATTGTATCTTACCTTAGCAAGGCCGCCTATCTATCTATTTAAACTGCTTTTTTCTGTAAATCTCTTGTGTGCAATAAAGTATATTATTTTCTATTTCATATTGATTTAAAGAGAAGTGGGTAAGATATCTGTAAATTGTTGAAATCAAAATCTCGCCTTTGCCACCTCGTCACGGGTCACGAACATCATATGTAATATGATTTATCAGTATTTAAGGCGAGGCCCTATCTGAAAAATCGTTTTTGGGCCCCTTTTTTAACTCGCGTACAAAAGAGTTTATTATTAAGCGATCTAACCAAGTAGATTTTACATATAATCAAGGAATAAAGCAAAAATAAATAATTAAAATCACTGAAAATCACCCCATATTCAAAATTTGCAAATCTGTTTTCTCAATATTTTCAGCGACAACAATATATTTTTTGTGTTTTTTAGGTGGCTACATTAATACCTAAACGGCGAAACCAACTAGTTTTTTAATTCGTTCTACATTTTTCACAAAAAAGAGAAAAGAGTTCAAGAAAAACGAGTTTTTCGCACGATTCCTGCGCAGTGTCGGACATAACCTCCGTGAAGCATCGCACGATAATATGAACGTTATTTCAGTAGTGCGTCGGTTGAACTTTCAGCTAAAGCGCGTTGAGTTGCTAATTTAGGATATGGCCTCGCCTTAACATTTTATTTAAAAATTTGCTGAGTGATAAATAATATGGGGTTATGAATACTACCAATACTACAAGCTTGTCCTCAACGTACCAACGTGTTTTAATAACATTAGTGGTTTTCGTTTTGATATTACTCAGCAAATAAATAAATCTTGATATTGGTATTTTATTGATACACTTGCGTAAGCATTACAGCCATGACTTTGGGTTAAAAAAAACGTCCAAATCCGGCCGGAGTAGCACATCAGCAGGAGCAGGCAGTGGCCTGAATTGTGAAGCCAAAAGTGGTAACAGCGTCTAAACATATCTTTAATTTACATAAATCCAAGGCGAAAGTATATTGGCGACACATGGCTCTCATTAGAAGTTACGGCGGTGTGGTTAACACCTCAGATGCCAGCAGACGGGCAGGTAGCTTCAGATCCTTTAATTAAAATTTTGGGTGCGTCGTGAAGCGTTATTTGGTGGTTTACGGTGAACTAAAACGACCTTCTAGAACATAGCTGCATGCCACAACATTGTTTCATTCCCTTATGAAACCTCTTTAAAGGTTTCACTACATTTTACGACGTAGAATCGGCTTGAGCCGGCTGATCACACATTACAACAATAAAAGTTGTCTGATTAAGTTACAAATCTACCAGCTTATCATTATTAGATAGATTAGATTAGATTCTACTCTGCCGTCGCCGTGTGGTGACGGCAGAGTAGATTACATTTGTCGCCAACCCCTACTCTTCCCGTTGGTATCGTAAGAGGCGACTAAGGGACTACACATTGAACAGGGAACGGGCAGCAGCGCTCTCTGATACAGTAACCTTTTAATCTGCGATCTCCAACCCGCCTGCCAAGCGTGGAGATTATGGCAAAACCCTCCACTTAAGTGGAGGAGGCTCATAGTCCAGCAGTGGACTGTAACGAACCGTTGACTTTTTTTTTATGATGAAATAGATTAGTATTATTAGATTATTTTTATTTCTTAGGAAATGGCCGTCTAATCTAAAGATATCATGTAAATGTCAGCTGTCAGCGCTGTCGTGATTGGAGCGTGATCTTTTGTATATGTCACCGCAAGGCTAGTTTATAATCTAGCTCGCGATATTATAAACTGACGTAAAATTGTGAACCGCAACCAACCATTTACAATTTTAACGTATTATTTCTCGATAGTTTATAATCTATCGATGTTAAATCGTCATTGGTTCGCCATTCATACAGATGGATAAATCAATAGGTCTGTAACTGGCCGCCTTCGCAGCCATTTGGCCGTTTTTGGCTGCGTTCAGTAAATCGATATTGAAAAGTCGTTAGAAGTTCAATACAGAATTTATCATTAATACAAGGACATTTTATTTTTCATATTGCACATAGAAAAGTATGTTGTATAAGGACATAGAACTAAGTCCTTTCTAAAGTCAAATTGAAATAAAGCTTAATAACGTAAAAATGGCAAAACTGAAAGCAGTCCACTCCATAGCGACACGTTTCACACACAGCCAAAGAGCCCGTTGAAAAAATGCTCTTTGAGCCTCGGATGCACCATGCACCTGACTACCAAATTAGCCTTTGAATGTGCCACTATCCAACGGCAGATTAACTTATCGTATGACTAAAAGGATTTCACGACAGCCATTTTTCATAGGTGTAAAAATTCTGTGCCAAAAATAAATATTGCCTTCTATATTTTTAAATGACTTTTTTTTTGAGATTTTCCAAATATTATCACAAACTCTTATTCAAATTTGACGGCTCCGTAGCCCAGGTGGTAGTGTATCTGCCTCCGACGCACAGGGTCGCGGGTTCGAATCCCGCCCAGGGCAAACATTCGTGTGATTAACACTTGTGTTTGCCTTGTGTCTGGTTGTTGTTTATCTATATAATGTAAATATGTATTTATCTATTTAAGTAATGTATATCAGCTGTCTGGCACCCATAGTACAAGCTCAGATAGTTTGGGATCAGATAGCCGTGTGTGAAGACGTCCCCACATATTTATTTATATATTATTATTTAAAATCGTAAAGGCCAGCCTTACGTTTATTTTAACAAAATTCTGGAAACAAGATAAATGATATGTTTATGAGAACAAAACATATAATCCAAAAACAGTTTTGTGTACATACTAAAAACTAGATTATTATAAATAACACATATATCTACCGGGTTATTACCACGATCTTCTGAAAATCATGAAGAAGCAGTGACACCTGTCACTGTCAAAGGAGAAGTAGAAATACTTACAGAAGAGGCAAATATTACCATCCTTACGGTCAAGCTTAATGTCAGTTGGAAAAATAACAGACAACGACAATACTGTGCTCTTTACAAAAAAAAAGCTTATTTTAAACCAAAATCGTGGTAATAACCCGGTACATATGTGTATTAATATTAACAACCACGAAAACCTAAAAGTGTTCATAGATTATGTAAAAGTTTGGCATTAGGGCAACATTCAGAGACGGAAACTAAGCTAAGATTATCTTAGAAATGTCAAATGCCGTACGTTCACGAGTTCAAGTCACCGAAATCTGTGACTTATGAGAATCTCAGAGGAACAAAAGGGTGATTTGCCCAAGCTTAAAAAAACCACGGCGGAGCTGAGAACGGTAGTGCAATGTCTTTCTATATGGTTGATTATATTTTTTCTGGGCAGAATACATAGCCCTCTACTTGTGCAATAAATTTTATTAAGGTACGTACCCTATTACATATATAAAAAAAATATTGAAGTGCCATTTTATCATGTCGGTGACTTGTCCTGGACCTATCTCTGCTCATATAATGCCTTGTATCGGAAATGTTACTTATTAAATCAATTCAGATGTACTTAAAATATATTAATAGATAACTAAGCCATCAATGGAAATCATTTCTAATTGTTTAATTACGTAAGAATAAATTTGACAGGCAATCAACTTTTGTCCGGAGAAAAGTATTCATTCCAGTGGGGAGTTATATTTGGTAAGATACCTCCATTAGCATTGAATCTGTGTGCCCCCCTTACCCTGCGCCACCTTCAACCAGTCCCGCTCGAGCGCTCGGCGTGAACACACCGGTCACAACGTGTCGTGGTTTCCCGCCAAAAAGGTAAGTTAATCATTTCAGTGGTATAGGAGACAAAAATATTTTAATTTCGGTAGCCGTTATAACTCGTGTTATATTCATTCGATTTCTTCCTTAATTCGTATTTTGCTTTCTCTTTAAGTATTCTTTTATTTAACCAGTATTATATAAAATACAGATTTTATTTCGGAGTTTATATGCAATGAACTTAAAATTTTATCATCTCAGAGGATTCGGTGGACTTAAATACCGGTAACAGTCCATGGAAATTAAATATGTCACCGAAATGAAAACAACCATAAGTCTTAGAGTTCCTTGTGTGAAATATTGAGTCAAAGGGTTATAATTTTATTTTTGTTTACGTTTCTATTTATGTTACGGCTAATGGCCAAATAATTAAGAATGTGGAAAGAATCTTTATCCTACTTATTAGATGGCATCTTAGAAATTATTTTAGAATTTTATACAATCAAAATTTATTTCATAACTTATTTAAGATTTTATTTTTATTTTATTCCGCTTTAGTCAACTACAGAATAAGCAAACGTTATATATTTAAGAAAGAAAGACGTTTGATATGGATAAAAAGACAGTCCTAACACAGACTGAACCCTGACTACGCTATACAACTTTCCTTGGCCGTATCATTTAAGTGGGCTAAATTAATTACGGTGTATAGTTATATCATCTCGGTGGACTAATTATCACAACGGTGCACACTTTTATCATTTCGGTTGACACTTTTCATTTCAGTAGCCTAAAAAAAATTCAACCTTAAATATCTCAGTAAGTTTTTATAATATTCGATGCCCATTCACACACACGAAATCAAATAGAATAAAGTTTTATTTGTCATCGAAACTGCGTAGAAAAACATTAAAATAAAAAATCTCACCGAAATGATAAAAAAATATCGCTTGTTGAAATTCACCCAAAAGACGATCAAAGTCAAAAGTCAAAGTCAAAATTATTTATTTTCATAGGATGTTATTACATCACTTAGATCCGTCATTACATTTTTTTGGGTTCACTAACACAATGGCGTAATCTGTGGAGAAGAGCTCACCGTAGAAACTCCAGTCGTCGCATCTTTTGCGTTTCCTTTTTTAAATAAAAAAATAAAATATTACAAAATAAATCCTAATTAAATATCGAAAAGGCCTGCCACTCAAGCAATCTATTCCCATGGACATCTATACTCTAACTAATCAGATATCCTATAGTAACCTTTTTTATACAATTTCTGTTTTATACTTATTTTAAACTTGTCTAAAGGTAAGTTTCTAATATCAGTAGGAACCTTATTGTAATAGCGTATACAATTGCCTTTAAAAGAATTACTAATTTTGTGTAGTCGGCTGACATTAACAACCAACTTGTCTTTATTTATAGTATTAAAATTGTGTATATTACTGTGCTTCTGAAAATTACTTATATTTCTTTTTACATACACAAGATTGTCATAGATATATTGAGACAAATGTCAGAATATTGATTTCTTTATACTTCGCGACGCGTGTCAGAAATCTTTGCTTAAAATGCCATTTTGATTTAAATATAATCTGTTTTTGAAGCTTTATTGCTTAGTTCGATATTTTTTCGAGCATGCTTAGTTAATATTTGGCTAAGCTTTGTTTTTAAATGTCGCCCATAGATAGACCTAGACCTCGACGAAATCAGAACATTACCAAGATAGTGTCTAAACTGTTACGCTACCGACCAGAAGCATTCTTGTGTGTACGAATTAAATAGAACTGAGAGAGAGAGAACACACATTAAGGGATGTTTGTTTAGAGAGTACTATATGAAGGACGGCTGTAAACCCTTAATATGGGCTGTTTAATTTGTTTACTTTACGTTTACCTACGTTTCATGACTCCCTTTGAACTTACAATCGGTTTACTGTTTCGTTTATGCTTTTTATGTTGGCGTCTTACAGGAATGTTTTGTCGCAATTAACTGTATATTATTACTTTGAAATGGAAGTATACAATATCATCATCACCAGCAACTAATATACGTCCCCATCGAGGGGCTCAAGCTTACCCTGAATTAGGGCGAACTTAAATTTATTACAACGAATATTGCTCTATATTTTTGTAAGAAACCTTTGCAAGTCTAGTCAGGCTTGAAGCAAATAATTTGTTGAGTAGGGTTTCAGAGCCTCGTAAACAAGGTTTGGCGTAGCTTATTAAAGGTCTCGACGTGACGTCACGCGGGGAGAAGGCACGTCATCACGTCACAAGCCAGGCCCACGTCGTTCACACGTCGCCAGGTTATGGCAGCACGCCTGTTTTTTTTATGCTGTCCTTATTCTATGGAGGTACATAACAACATGAACTTTAAAGGACAGCTAGTTATTTATATAAAACAGCAAAGGATAAATATACGCAACTTGATACAGCGATTTGTTTTCCTTGTAAGATTAAAATGAAATTAACTAAAAATTTACAACATTGATCATACTGAAACGTAACGTCGTACATGCAGGCAAATAAATTTAAAGATTTGACATAATAAAAAAAAAAACATAAGTTACTCTGAAGTTAAATGGACGTCAACATTTCTTAGATAAATTTAAATTGAATAGCGAATTTAAAAAGGACTAAAATCTTTAAAAACTCGTCATAATACAGTAGGCAAAATAAGAAACTCAAATAAATTTAACCAACAAAATAAATACAGATGTTTTCATCCGAGTTTTGAGCCCTGACAAACAAAATTTTGACCCTCATAAAACTAGTATTACGCGGGAATATACTGAAATTCAGACAAAAGTGCCGACATTAGAAACACTTTGTGTTTAGGTTTTGTGAATGTACAAAATATTCTGTAACACTTTGTCTGGTAACTACATGCCGTAGCAGTTTCAAAAAATGCACTTATTAATAATATAATTTGCTACAATTTCCCTATCCTTATAAATGCGAAAGCGCTCTGTCTGTTCTGTTTGTCACGCTTACCGATGCTGATGGTACAAAGATAGTTTGGCACCCAGGGATTGACACGTCAGACACAGGCTACTTGTACCACAGGAATATCAAAAATAATTCAACCAGTGGTTCGTGGTTTGGTAAGGTGGACTAAACGAATTTCCCAAAGAAAAAATAAAAATTCAAACTGAACTTGGAAGCATACTATTGACAAATCTTATTTTCCGAGTTGTCATACCAGATCACTCAGTCACACCAGAACTTAGTCACCGCACCAGAAACTTCTATATCCTGTGACCGAATTGGGTCAAACTTCGGCCACCAAACTAAGGCAATTTGAGCCCCAAAGTTTGGATCATTCCTAATATTTGCGTGTTTCACACTGATCCTTTCATCCTCTGTAAACGTGCAGAATCTTGTTGATTTTGGAATGGGGGTGATGACTACTTTATTTTGTTTTGATTTTTTTAAATTATCTGATTGACGGACAAACTAGAATTTTGTTTTATCAACCCAGGCATCATTCCTATTTTTGACTCTCCGTCAAACATGTAGGTAAACATCTCAGTTATTTTGTGGGTAATTGCATATTTAACTAAAGGTTCAAATTACAAATTATATAAATATAAATAGACGAACATTTTGATAATAAATCAAATCTGCATGGGCCTCACTCGCACTATATATATATTAATAAGTAGATTATAAGTAGAAAACCATCTTACACACGTAATTATTATATTTTCACAAGAGCTACCAAATTGGCGCGAGAGCACACTGTCTATCTGTCAAAGTCCTCCCACTAGTATTGTGCGCATGCGCTCTATGGACACAACCACTAGTGATGTAGCAATATCAATAAAGTTCGGTTAACAATATATATATATTAGTTTGTATTTTCGATTACTTTTTGATAGTATTTTCATTTGTTAGATTTTACTTATTCTAGCACAACTTTAATTTAGTTTTATTACTGATTTATTTTATTTAGTATATATATAGGTATATTCATATTATTAATATTGATGTCATTTACTTGTAAGTAATCTTTTTGCTTGAAAATATATATTTATTCATCCATTTCTGTAATAAAGTATTTAGTAAAATAATAAAGTATTCAAATGAAAAGTATACAAATGTCAAAAGAATATTATTAATATTATAATGTGCTTATTATATAACAGTTTTAATTTAGTTTAATTATTTATTTTATCTTGTAAATATTCATCTATTGTATAATAACATATATCTATAAGAAATTGTTTTATTTTTTGAATGAATTGTGTATCTTTTGTTAAGTTTTTAATAGAATCAGGAAGTTTATTATATATTTATATTGACATCACATGAGAATTATTTGCTTGTAGTTGAAGTCGGGATATGGGCAATACTAGTCTGTTTTGATATCGAAGGGAGTGTTTTGTAGATATGTCTGAGCGTTTTGTATAAAACTCTGGATATTTGCTGACAAACTTACAAATCTCTAATATGTAGATGCATGGCAGAGTAAGAATTTTCAGCTTCTTAAAGTAAGTTTTACAGCTGCATGTTTATTTTATATTTGTCATAATTCTTAGAATTTTTTCTGTATTGTAAATAGAGGACTAGCATCTGTGCTGTTGCCCCACAGTATAACACCATAACTAAGCCAGGCATTTGCATACGCATAATAGATGGTTAGTGCGGTTTTCATGCCTGTGGTTCTTTTTATTTCGCGAAGTGCGTATACAAATGAGCTAAGCTTTGTTCGAATTTTTTGAATATGCGATTTCCAATTTATAGATGTGTCTATGTTTATCCCGAGCAAATTAAATGTTTTAGTGACTTCTATTTTTGTATTGTTATATGTAAAATTTATATCTAAAGGGGCCTTCTGATGTGGGTGCAAAGTTATTAGTTTTGTTTTTTCGTAGTTTATTTCTAGATTATGATCTTTTAACCACTCCGTAGTTTTATCAAATATGTCTTTGAGTCTTTTGTTTAGATTTATGCTGCTTGAACTTGGTGTTAGTATGGAGACGTCGTCGTCGGCAAATAAAACACAGTGTTCATTGACTATTTTTGGGAGATCATTTACGTAAATCAAAAACAACAAACACCCAATTACACTTCCTTGAGGGATGGAGAAAGTTACCGCTTTCGTGTCCGATCGAACTCGCTCTATCTCACTTGTCTCTTTATTGTAGTACTCTACTTCTACATATTGTTGCCTACCCTTGATTTGAATCCTAATAGCAGGGTTTATATTATATGTTTGCCAAATTGTACAAAACAACATCAGCTTTATTGTCTGAAGTTCACAACAATAAACTAGTATAAATCGTTAAAGCAAAAACAGGGTCTACAAATTAGGATACACACGAAGGGTTCCGTACCACCGTACAAGATTTTAACACTATTTACATTTCACGACCACTCCTACGTGGCTAGATTTTGCCGCTCATTACGGAGGTTTACGGGTTCGATTCCCGGTGGGGACACTGTCAAGCAAAAATCTCTTTGTGAGACTTTCCCTAGTTTGGTTAGGACAGTGTAAACTGAATCACCTGATTCCTTGGGTCACCAGCTTCAGGTACCTTCAGAGCAGAATACGCGAAAATTAGTAGGGCATCATCAACGGCCCGTTACAGTCCACTGCTGGACATACCAGTCTGATATTTCTTTGGTACATATGCATCTGTTTATGACCTCGCTTAGCTTACCCGCTGCCAGGTTTCTTGCTCCCTTCGGAATGTGCACACCGAAACCACGATACGTGCCACTGACCCTAATAAATCCAGAGGAAATTCATATAATGCGCAGTGGACGGATAAAAAAAATATATTATATAAACTTTCAGACCGTATCATCAACAGCCCGTTACAGTCCACTGCTGGACTATGAGCCTCCTCCACTTGTGTGGAGGGTTTTGCCATAATCTCCACGCTTGGCAGGCGGGTTGGAGATCGCAGATTAAAAGGTTACTGTATCAGAGAGCGCTGCTGCCCGTTTCCTGTTCAATGTGTAGTTCCTAAGTTGCCTCTTACGACACCCACGGGAAAAGTAGAGGTTGGTGACAAATGTATTTTACTCTGCCGTCACCACACGGCCATACAGACAGTATAAATAAAACCAATGAGTAAATAAACCTAAAAAAACAGTTATATTAGCTATTATTTAACGAAACACAGTTCTTTCTTTCTTTCTTTTCAATAAAATATGTACAGTGTTTCCTTAGCAATGACGTGAGAAAACATCTTTTGGAAACTACAAAAATGATGGATGAAGACATATTTGGGAGCCACTTATCAGGAAGGTAAGCAACGCCATTAGGAAATAGAGTAAAGAAGGACTACGAACACGTAAATCTCTTGTACCGTGGACCCTTTTCAAACTAGATAGGTTTGATGACAGATTTAAATTATACCGTGAGACGTCATCATCAACAGATCATATACGTCCCCACCGAAGGGCTCGAGCCTACCCTAAATTAGAATGATTAGGCTTTAGTCAACCACGCTGGCCCAGTGTGGGTTGGTCGACTTCGCACATCTTTGAATTTCTTCGCAGGAGTGTGCAGGTTTCATCACTATGTTTTCATTCACCGTAAGAGCGTCGAATAAACGTACATATGAATTCGAAATTCAAAAACACATTGGTACGTGTTGGGGATCGAACCTGCGTCTCCCGGACGGGAGGCAGCAGCCCGAGCCACTAGACCACCGTCGCTCTACCGTGAGACGTACAAGGCGAAAATAAGATCAGTCAAAAGTCAAAAATTTTATTGTGCCAAAGGAGTTAAGTAAGTATAAGTAGGAGCAAAACACGAAAAAGAAGCCCGGTCTATTTTGTTTGATAGCCACTATTTAATTTAATACAAACAACGAATTAATTAGTAAATAATCTAGAAGAGTAACCGTCTAACAAAGCCCGCTAAAACATAGCACCTAATTAATTTTGATAGACAGGCAGATGATGTCGCTTGAAGCTTACTTTCGACGTTCTTACAAACCGAGTCATATAAAACATTATTGTACCGCGTATTCGAATGTCGTATGGTATAGTTTTGCTTCTTTGGTATTCATTTGGTGGGGTCAAGTTTGAAGCGTAGTTACTCTTCTAGACTAATAGATCATTCGTTGACTACAAGTTCCCGGCCGAAAACGATGCACATTCCCATCGTAAGAATGTCGTCCTGACAGCAGGCAGGTAATATGAAAACCAAATGGACGCAAAAGAGACAGAAGAAAAATTGTACGTGTATGACAGCTGTCAGGACGGCATTCTTACGATGCGATAGGTATAGTGTTCGGCTTCGTAGAGCGTCGTCGTCGTCGTCTATTTCCAAAGTCAATGCAATATGTACCTATAGTTGAAAGAGTCACTTGCCACTGTACTATTACTAATGCAAGCTACATAGGCACAGATCAACATACATAGAGTTACTTTTGAACTATGTAATTATATTTTTTTTTTTTATACTGCCGTTTTCTTTGTATACTTAGCTAAAAAAAAAAAACGTATTTATTTAAAAAAAGATATTTGTTCTATTTATGACTATAATGTAAATATTGTGTAAATCAAGATGGCGCCTTAGCAGCTAATTAGAGCTCAACGCCACTAAGCTATTCCAGTAGTGTTGCATAACTATTCAAATGTAGAAAATTTATAATGAAGTTAACTAGTTAGAAGTATAAGCTGTGGATCATGGAGGGATGGTTAGTTATAACTTCACTGTGCTTATGCTAATTGGTTTTCAGGTATAATTAAACTTTAGCTTTTCATCAACAGCTCATATACGTCCCCACCGAGGGGCTCGAGCCTACCCTGAATTAGGGCGTATAGGCCTTAGTCGACCACGCTGGCCCAGTGCAGATTGGTCGACTTCACACACAACCTTTGAATTTCTTCGGAGGAGTGTGCAGGTTTCAACACGGTGTTTTCCTTCACCGTAAAAGCGTCGAATAAACGTGCATTATGAATTCGAAATTCGAAAACATATTGGTACGTGGTGGGGATCGAATCGAACCGTCTCCCGGACGGCAGGCAGCTACCCTCGCCAGTACACCACCGACGCTCACTTTAGCTTTTACTAGTACCTAATACTTAGTGCTATGCAATGTTCATGAGATATTTTGTTCGTCTACGTGAAATTTTATTGGTAGTTTTTCGTTAAATAAATTGTTCAGTCCATTACACTGAACAACTTTCCCCAAGGAACATGGGCTGTAAAACGACAAAAAAAAATGTTCCGTTCATACAAAACCGCGCGGCCACCTGATCGATTTGCTATGGGGGAAGCAATATTTTTTTTCAATTGCCAGCCCACGTTCCTTGGGGAAAGTTGTTCAGTTTAACGGACTGAATACTGGATTTCATGAAAAACAACCAGTTAAATTTCACGGCGTGTAGTGCTCGTCGATAAAGTAGACTAACGTATCAGACTATTTTTGTATCAATAATTAACATTTGTTCAGTAGTATTTGAAAGCAAAGTGCCGTGTGGCGACGGCAGAGTAGAATACATTTGTCACCAACCCCCACTCTTCCCGTGGGTGTCGTAAGAGGCGACTTAGGGACTACACATTGAACATGGAACGGGCAGCAGCGCTCTCTGATACAGTAACCTTTTAATCTGCGATCTCCAACCCGCCTGCCAAGCGTGGAGATTATGGCAAAACCCTCCACGTAAGTAAAGGAGGCTCATAGTCCAGCAGTGGACTGTAACGGGCCGTTGATTGATTTGAAAGCATAACAGACAGAGTAACTTGATGCCTTGTTCAATTGTGCAAGACCAACCTGTTACTAACCCTTTAATCTCTAACGTCTTGATATCTCGATCTCGATAAAAAATCTTATCGACTTCAAATCAAATCGCACTCGAAGCGTGAAAATTATTTTGAACGTTAGCGGTGTTGTTACTAGATTTAAACTTGCAAGTTTTAGAAGTGCGCCGCGTCTGTAGCATTATTTATTCTGTGCCAATACAAAGACATCGTGTTTTATTCAGTACAAAACGACGTGTCAGCTGCGTGGCCATAAATTTCACGGGATAAAAGAAATTTCCCTAGTGATACAAAAATGTGCTGAATAACGTCACGGTTGACGGACGCCTGTTTCACATAAACATACGAAAACGTTACTAAAGTACGTTGCTGGTCTTTAAAATTAAAATGACAATTTGTGCTTGGTTTTAACATTAAAACGAAAATTAAACAAATGAGTACAAACGTAGTTAGAAATCAAATTATATTTTAACTACTCAAGTTAGATCAGGTAAGGCTTCAG